>JAWWEE010000074.1:90889563-90965804 GCA_035221455.1 Xenops minutus | reverse complement strand
TCTCATTGGTTGCTTTAACCCTAGATACCGTTTCCCCATTGGTAGCCCTGTTCCTATTTTCCTATTGGCTAGTACCACATAGGGGCTAGCCACCCCCTATTTTCCCATATTTGTTCTAATTCCACCCCGGTTTTCCCTTATTTGTCGCGCCCCATCCTTATTCTCGCAGCTTCCGCCCCGAACCCTTTATAAGTCCCGTGCTCTCTTAATAAATGTTCCACTACTGTTTCACCCTCCGTGAGTGTGGACCGCTCTCTTTTTTCCAACAGATCGTGACACATACCAACATGGGTGGTCAGGGAGGGAAATAATTGAGCAGCTTTTGTGTGATACTTAGGTGCTGGATGGAGTTAAACCACAATAGGTTTCAAATCAGTAGGATATTTTGAATTACCAGGAAAACACTCATTCTATCATGACAGTAGGTCTTCAAGCTGCTCAATGATTCCAACATCCCTTCAGCTTTGTACAGAAGAAATCTATTGTGTTTCACTTGCCAACAAGGACTGTAAAAGTGAATGATATATAATTTATGTTGTTGCAGAGATCTTACCTTTACTAAATGTATAAATATTACTTACACATTCTGGAAAGTTTAGGTATAATTTGTTATCACTAGAGTTGAGAAATACAAATTGAGTCTTGTGCCAGAAAGACTCCTTTGACTTGCATGGGGAGTCATCCTGAGCATGAACTCATAATGTCCCTCAGAATATATGTGGCGTTAAAAGAGCTCTAAGGAATATGCAGGTGTATCCTACTGTATCCTCAGATCAGTCTAACTAGCAAAAGCCTAGACTAGTGACTGGGTATAAATTGAAATTTGCCTGAGGTGGCAAATTTGCAGTTTTAATATCATCATAACCGAATGAAATGGTATTTATGAGCATTTTAGAGCGATCATCCAGAGAAATCTGACCATCTTTTATTGACAGTACATGTGGCATAAGACAATAAATGACACCTATTTCTGATCTCAAAATCAAGCAGAACCACATTAAATTTAATACAATTGTAAATACAATTAAAAGTGTAAATTGTGTTACTATTAAATATTGAGGTGTTTCATGCTCTGATTCAGTAAAGTATATAAATCTAATTTTAACTAAAAGTAGTTGCCTTGTTCTTTTGTATACCCACAGATTTAAAGTAAATGTGGCTTAAAAGTTATCCTGAAATGAAGCCACTTAGCTGTATTTATGCTCTTGAATATGTAGCCATTTTTGCAAATAATAGAAAATTGCTCTGAAAATAAGGAAATTGTGTTGCATCACTCTATCTGCTAATTTTAAAATTCCTTATTTAGAAGAATTATGCAGTATCTGATGCCAAAAAAATCCTCTTGTGGCAATAAACAGCATTTCTCCATTAAAAATATGTATGTTCATATTATTCTTTACATGTGCGTGCACCACATCTTTCTCTTCCTTAATGAAGTTTGACCGTTTGTGACAAGACAAGACAGAAAAGGAATTCATTATATTTAGCAACAGAACACTCATTTCTCATTTTCTAGTGTCAAGAAGCTGCAATGAAATGGGCTAAACCTCTATATCACAATTCTTCACCATTCTGGTTCTTCAGGTCACACAAGGGTCTTCAGTTTAATTACGTTCAGAGCTTGGAACCTTTCAGAATCAGGAAATAGAAGGAAGTGATGTATTTTTATATATTTTTATTCAGAGAAGGATTTTTCTTTATTTAAGAAGAAAAAATGTCTGTTGGGTTGGAACTATTAAAAATCAGAATCTTGGCTAGCAATCATGGAATGTCAATGACAATTTTGTTTATCAAACTTTGAAACAAAAATTTTCTGCATGACAAAGAAATCTCCCTTTTCCCTGAGATAAACTGTTCATGTGCAGGGAAATTTGAATTTTTAGTTCAATAATCAATGGAGTTTAAGAAACAGACATGATAATAAGGCTGAAAGGCACCTAGGATTATTTTTCCTTAAATTAAAAAAAAAAAAAAAAAAAAGGAATTCTTGTTTCTGCCAATTTCCTTGGGCTACATTGGCTAAAATTAAAGAAGAGTAAGTAATTTTCTCTATATATAACATAATCATATGCTTTGTATACCAGTATTAGTAATTGAGGAAATGTTACAATGAACAATAGTACAGAATTCATTCTATTTCCCCAAGAATTACTTCAGAACCTTGCTTTGGGTTCTCTAATGAGATTAAAGAAGGGTTTCCTTTTTATCTGACTTTATTTCCACTGAAATTATTTTCTAATTTGTTATGAGCGTATAACCTGAAATAAAGTAGAACACATTCTTCTATTTTAGTTAAAATTTTTCTCTTAGTGGAAACAGAAAGTTTCTGAATATGAAGACAAGAAATGAAAGCAGTAAAAACATTAAATTAAGAGCATGTTGAAAATTAATCTACTTCATATTTATTTGCTTTACTCTAATAACCCTCCAAAGTTCACCATTTTCACATGTTCTCAGACTAACGTGTCTTATAGCCATGGTAGATGTAGGCAATGTAAACAACTTTAGTTGTTAATACTGCCATGGCTCCAGAAGTGCATTATTTCTGTGCTCAGCTGTGCCCTTTCTCGTGCAGCCTCACCAACTCAGGGCTGTTGGGATTTGTTTTCTCCCAAGTTCTTTGTCCCTGGCTCTGGATCAGCACCTTCAGAGCCTCAAAACTTCTGCAAGGGAGGGCAGGAGGAGATTGCTACTGCTCCTTCCACTGCTCAATAGCTCCTTTCAGCAGGGAGAGCAGTAGCTTTACAGGGGAGGTTATACAAGTTAGGATCACTTTAGTAATGAGGAATACAGTGAGATAAAAAGGAAAATTGCCTTGAGCAGTGCTTTATGCTACCATCTATCATCTGCTATTACCTTCCCAGAAAAGTCAGATGCAGAGGAATATTTGTACTAGGAAGGTGAGATGATGCCATCTACAAGCATTGTACAGCATAGCAAGTCTAAGACTACATAGGGCAGTCTCAAAGCCAAAGATTTAGAATTCCGATACATTGTATTTACGAGTATAAGCTATTCTTTAAAAAGTCAGTTCTGTGTTTGGGTTTTATTCTGGTATAAATGGGTGGGATTCAGTCCTGAATCAGGGGTGTGATTTCTTAGCATGGTTTGAAGAGGTATTTTAACCCCTCTGGATGTGCCCTGTGATTTTGAGAATTGTTCATATTGATGTTTGTCTGTAACATACAGACAGAGCTTCAATCACACCAGTTACTAGTTTAGTACAAATACAGACATGAAAAGCTACATGTTATTAGCAGGGTTTTTTTCCAAAATGAAATTTGGCAGGAGAAATCCAGTCTGTCAGGGGCTAAGAGCGTGTACAACGGGATATCCTCCTGTTCCAATTACAATGCTGAATAACTAATTTCCATTCATCTGAGATGTAATAAATCATGCTTTCAGGAGAATTTTTTTAAAAATAAGTATTTTAAAAAGAGTATTTAAAGAATTGTCAGTGCATTTCAGAGATGCTGCTATGCAAAGCAGTTGCACAGTTCAATTGAAAGCTATAGGATTAAATCAGGATCTTACTGGCCATTCTTCAAGAATTGTGGAAGTGGTCAAGAAAATACACACTGAGAAATGGTATGGCTGTAGATGAGAAGTGTAACCATAATCACTAATTCTATGTAGCATTTAATTTTAAGAGTCTTGATTTGAAAATCAAGTGGCTAAAAGGCTGCTGTTGTTTCAGATATTGTCTTAGCAGAACCCCAAGCCTACTACCTTACAGAAAGCATACCTGCCCCCCTCTTCACTACTCTTCAAAAATCCTGTAGCTGGTTAGCTGGCTGACTCAGCTGTGAGAACGCAGCTCAGCATGTAAATACATATCGAATCACTAGATGTCCTCCTCCCACAAAATTTCTTCTCATTCTCAGTTAGCAAAGTGATAATGAGAAAGACCTCTTAAAGAAAGACCTACAACCACGTACAGCACCAATAGGTTTTTGCGTAGTCACAAAGCCTTCAAGCCCCAGGGTACCCAATGGAGTGGCAGCACGCAGTCTGAGAATGGGCAGATGGTGTTCATCACCCCTTCCAGGAAGACTCAGGCTTTACCATGCCTGTCTTCTCATCATTATTTTCAGTGTATTGAAACAGTGATGGTTCTCATTCTAATGACTAAGGCCTAAGACTGGAATCATCTGTATGCTAGCTATGTTTGTGATGAGAATTTTTTGACTGGAAAATGATGACCAGCGCATAAACTTCAATGTGAAAAGTTAGGTTACTGCCAAAAGCTTAATCAAAGTATCAAATTGTATCATCATATCAACAATTAAAGTTTGCATGGTCAAAATGATGTGTAGCAGAGCCTGCTGTCTTTTCTTAACTGGAAAATTATGCAAGGTATTATGTAGAGTGGACTTTGACCATAACTGACTACATATTTTGCTTTATTGACTTCCTAGAAGGAAACCTATTTTACAGACAGGTCAAAATCTGCCCCTAATTTTTCCTTCTATGACTCCATCTACTTCAGTGAATGATTGCATCTATGGCAAAAGATGACCCTCTGCCTTGTCTGAAAAATTTCTTTTAGTGAAATGATGCTTGGGTAAAGAAAAATCTGAACTTACATTTAGGTTGTGGGGTTTTTTCCCAGAAGGAATGTTTCCCCTATTTCCACAATTGAGACATCAATGGATGTTAAGATATGTGGCCAAAAATATTTTAATAAATTTTTACTGCAATCTTACAAAGCTATACTTTGCAGACTCAAAAACATTTTGAAATAATAGAGTTATTTTTCCTACAGTTTTTGCTTCACTTTTCAAGCAACAGAGATGCAAAATGTCAGATTTTTTTCACCCATTGCTATCACCATTCCATTCTAACCATTAGCTAACAAGTACCACTGGCTTGGAGAAGAAGGTAACTCTCACTGAGAAGTCAGAGAGACTAAGTTGAAGGAAGGAACTAAAAAAAAAAGACCTTATACACTGTGATAATCATATTTAATGAAGCAGTTCCACTTCTAATGGAGTAAACATTCTATAAATACTTAATAATTGGTAAAAATGCAATCCTTTCTTCTCTCCCTTCACTGGCAGGTATCTTACACAGCAGGAACACTTTGATCAAATAACTCTTTTTGCACCTGATGTTGCATAAGCAGGAGCCATTTCACACAGTGGATTTCATAAAGTCTGCCTTATTATCACTTCAGAAGACAGCAATTCAGGATGTAATTGTCACTTGGTATAGTATTCAACCACATGAAAGTACTATTTGAGGTAACAGGAGAGGAACTCAATGACACCAAGTCCATGCATGTCTTGCCAGTGCACTTTCTGTGGATATTGGTGTCCTGCTGTTAACTCTGACCTTTGACAGTGAGAACAAACATTGGTGGATAAAGACAAAAAGAAATGGTTTTATATAACATCCTTTCAAGAGAGGCTAAAGGAATTAATCTGTGAGAGACAAACTACCCTTGATTGGGCCATGTACACAAAGAGTGTTTGAATGTTGTTGACATTTTCCATTGTTTGTACTAAACAAAGTTAAATGGAAACATTACTGCCTGCTACTTTTGCAATCTTTTGGTTTTTTAATCAGCAGCTTCCCTTCTAATTATAGCAACAGTCATGGGCAAATCACAATTTGCCAATACAGGGTTTAAGTAGCTATTTTAAGAACAGTAATGTTTCAGATATAAGCAGCTGGCTTATGAACCATCTCACAGCTTCATGGGTTTTTTTCTTATCCTAGGCACTAGAGCACAAAAGACGTAGAAATAACTCAGGCATGGTGTTCTTTTATATGGTTTTATGTTAGGCAGATTGCAAGCTTTAGGAATAAAGCTAAATTAGAGCAGAACTAGTACTGACAAAGTTTCTTTCCTATATGGACTTAGATGGACTTCCAATGTCTTGAATGGGACATAAGTTTGCTCTCTTCTCACAGACTAAAAAAGAAATAAATTCTATATTTTGGGCACAATTTTATGGATGATTATGCAGTCAATATTGTGGGTGAAAGTGAAGTTGTCATTTAGGCAAGAGTAATCTTCTTTAAGGACGGGAATAGGTTTTCCAGACTCTTTTTTGCCAACCGCTTTGTGAGGGGGGTGTGATACCAACCTCCCCTATGCAGCTGCCCTGCTCCCACAAGAAACCTGAAAAGCAAAACAGCAACCAATTTCGATCAGTTGATTAAAAAACAGATTTTGAGTTAATCTTGTCCAGTTACAACACATAAGGACTCTGCAGCTCACAAATGCAGCACTGGAGAATATGGCTTTGAAGACTCACAGTGGTTTAGAATGGTCTTGATTAATCTCTTGTATGTATGTAAACTTTTAGCTTTGCTTTCAAGCTCACCCAAGTTTGCTCAGAAAAATGGATGATTCAGATCAAGTATGAGGAGACAAGGCTATGGTCAAAATATAAAACCAAAAAGCTCTAATTCTCCTCTGTGTTACACTGATATCACACCAGTTTCCTCCTGAGCAATCCAGTGCATTTACACTTGGCCTAGCTAAGAGCTCCACCTGAGACCATAGCAGTGTTATGTAATTTATATGTATTTACTTTGCAGATTTCCAGTCCTTGAGCTAGAAACTGGTAAAACTACTGTACCTTCCAGAAGAAGTGTTTAATCAATTTTCAATACAAAACAAGCAAGGGTCATAATCAGATGGTAAAAAACCCAAAAAGATAAACTAATTTCTACTAATCATCACTTCTTGAATTCTTAGGTTTTGCTTTCTGGTTGGAGCAGGTCAGATAAAAACTGATGTGGGCTGACAGTCTTGCACTGTAGGTGAAGCAACCCATTTTTTGGAGCTTGCAGAATCAGCAGTTTCAGGATGAGATATTTCCTGTTCTGTTAAATGGAAACTGTGGTGTAAGAATAGGCAGTGCTATTTATTGGAAGCTTAAGCATGCTGAAGCTTTACAGATTTAGAAAGTTCACTAATCATTATCAATTAAAAAGGCTGCTTCATTCTGCATAAATTAGTCATAATGATGCACTTAACTGCAGAGCCTGCTGAAAATATTTATTTTGAAAAAGTGGTACCAAATTTAATCCAAAAGCAGTACTTACAGTAACAGTCAAGGGTTTTAAACTTCTACAATTACAGGTTTTTTTCTAAATATCTTATAAACTCAGCAAGACTTGTTACTGGTGTTCTTTGCATCTGGTAACTATTTACCACATTCTGAAAGTCAGGAACAGAAAATAAATTCTTATTTTGGAAGACTGGAAGTATACAGTGTTCCCATCAGAGTTTCTTACATTCAAAATTATAGCTGAGAACAAAAGTGTTCATTCCACATTACTGTGAGAGAGAGATAGTAATACAGCTGTTACCCAGTATCCTATTCCTGTAAATGCTTCGACATAAGGTTCTCCTGGGTGGAATTCTTGTCTGGGTCTCTGCCAACGGCAAGGCTTCTGCTAAGTTATGTGTTTCTATATGATGCAGTCCTAACATCCAGAATATTTTCAGGAGAAGAAGCTGCATGGTTTACCTCTGTGCAGGTGGCAGTTGTTTCATACCGAGCGCTGCAGAGATGTGTGTAACTTCCTCCTTAAACCTGCAATGTCTGCCTTCACAGGTTCTCATAACTCATTATTGCAAAGGCTTCTTAAAGAGCCTTAAAGGCATAGGGTCTATGTGCCTTGTTCAAGCAGAGACTGCACAAAGACCTACAACCTGGTCTAGTGAAGTCAGAATTCAGTAACTTTTCCTACTAGATTTATGGTAGGCCCCGTTGTACCTAGCTGTTATGTATGTCCATCTGTAGCAAGGATCTGTACAACTGAGTCCTTGGCTGGAGTGCAGCCGTGTCAGACTGGGACCTGCCTCTCTCCCACACACTGCCCCAGCCATGGACCATGTGATGGCAGCATCGGGCTGGCACAGGGAAGCAGAGCTGCACCCAGGGCCTTTCCAACCTGGTAGTCGAATTATCTCCATTTTTCTCCAGAAAAATAACTAACAGCTGACAAAAAAAAAGGTCGAGAATGAGTCCCCAGGATCTGGAAACACAGCACGAACAGATTTAACACGGGATTGTTTTATTCAGTGCAAAATAATACAAACAAAAGAAAACATCTGAGATACTATGAATAAAGCATGGGCTTCCTATTGCAATAAAATTGATATTTTGATTTCATTAAAAGTATCTTTCCTAGTGCTTGTGACAATAAAGCACATGTGGTGTATGTGAATCACTAGCTCAGATTGACAATGTTAAAAACCGAGTTTTACTCATAAGCATTTATTAACTCATAAGTATGTTGTTTTCACTATTGAAATAACCAATAATCAGTATTTAGATAGAATTTCAAGTGGAAACATCTCAAATCTCTAAGGACTTCAGCATTTCTGATATACCCAAGGTGTTTTGAGGAGCAGGCAGTACTGGTGGCCTTCAGAACATGGTAGTGACCAGGCAATAGCTTTTTAAAAACACTCAAGCGTCAATGCTGTTTTCTTGTAAGTAGTAAAACAAGAAAAAAAAACCTGTATTGAATATTTTCAGTTTATATGTTTACATTATGCTTAACATAAATATGCTGGTAACTGATGTAAAAATTTCAGAAACTTCATCTTTAAATCAAACTAGTTTGGTTCATTGTGGATGCACAGTATCACTAAAAGTTATCTTTTACCATTATATACATAAAAGATGCAATTCTGAAGTTTGCTTTTTTTTAAACCCAAACATTAAAAACATATGATTACTGTAATCTTGTATAGGCAAATAGAATGAATTAAAAACTCTGACATGAGTTGTTAATAAAAAATACATTGATTTGTAAGTTTTATGACCCATAAATTCACTAAGAGCATTGTATGGTCCCTTGTATAGCTGATTTATGAAGTCTTCAATACAATATATTAGGTACATATTATTGAAACATCATAGCATAAAACAGTGCATACTGGTGCTTTCATTCAATATTACAAACTACATACCAAATAAGTGCCAAAAGGGAAATGGTTTCCTACCAGAAAATAAGTCAAAAACTAATTTATCTGGAGAGAAAAGGGTAGTAAATATTAACATTTAATATTTTGACTTAGAATGTTTCTTTGTAAAATCCTATACTGGATCTAAAGTATCATGGGCTCATATGGATAACATATATAACAAATATAATTCTCAAAGTGGGTGTCATATTGTTTGTTTATCTTACTGCAGAAAATAATTCAAAAATATTTAGTCAAATACTACTAAATTCTCCAAACACTTGCAAAATATCATAGCTGTGCACTGAATATGTTTGTGGCAGCAGTTTAGTAGTCTCAATGAATACCATTCAGATCTTCTTTTACCATTCCCTCTTTCAAAAGTTAATTAAAACATCAGTCACTGCTATAAAAGAAGGATGTACCTTTATTTCTGCAGTCTAATGATAAAGCAGTAACCCAGCAGTAATTATAAGCCATATAGCAAATGATGAAAAATAGCAATATCCTAAAGTATTTATCACCAAATAACATCCCATAGAAGAATAAGACATTATGTAATTGCATCTGGCAGACCTCTCTGCTCCTTGAATTCTCTCCTACTTCCTCTTTTATTCCATGGCTCTCTTTTAAATTCCGACATTTAATTTCCTTAGGACTATTAAAAAAAAAAAAAAAAAAGGCAAACCAACCAAACAACCAAAAAAAAAAACCCAAAAAAAAAAAAAAAAAAAAAAAAAAAAACACCAAAAAAATCCTATCTGGTGGCTCTGTTTGGAGCTTATACTTAGTTTAACATCAATAAACATGAACACTTCTCTTTCTCAGTACCATCTTTTCTCAAGAATGCATTTCAGTTAACTAAACAGATAATTCTCATTCAATAAAAACAAAATATTAATATATTAAAAAGGCCATTGATACCTGCTGATTCTCAACATTTTTTCTTATTTCAGACATAGGTTTTGATTGCCATAAGTTTTTAATTTGCAGTATTTTAAAACCTTGCTTCTCTTTGCAGCAGAATGAAATTTGGCTTTAATGATTGTCTCACTGTTATCAGTGCTGCCCAGATTTTTCTTTCCAAAAGACACATGCTGCTGGTGCTTTTTTATTTGTCCTGTGCTTAGACAAATAAACAAAATTCAACTGAAAGGATCAGGCTAACAATATTCCTTTTCTTTTTTAAAGTTGAATGGCATATTTATTTAAAGTCACTCATTTGCTGGCAAAGCACAAGAGTGTTAAAGAGACAGCAGTAATTCTACTGAACCATCAGGCTGCCTAGAAGTCATACAGTATTGTTGAAATTAAACTTGGAGAAAAGATAAACATTCTCTTTTAAAAAAAATCTGAGTGTCTGTGAAATAGTATTATCATTGCTAGAAAAGGTAGACTGTGTGTGTCCCCTTGCTGATACATTTCTCATCTCATATAAAAGAGCCTGGCAGTAGTTTGCCAAAAAAGGGCTGGCTAAGCAAGATCCATGCTCATCTAATACTTTTACAACAATCTTATATGGGCTTTCAAGGGCAGTATCAGTCCCATTGTTGACATAAATCCAATTGAACAATCCTTAGGGATTAATTTTAAAGAATTTTTTTTTCCTAGAAAACTGTGGTTGTGTGGGAGAGAACATAATATAAAAGACAACCTTACATAATCTTTCCACTCCCCTGAGAAAAATGAATAAAAAATGTTCCCCAAATGTCACTTTCAGACATTTTGTGATGTATGTGTGCCCTTCAGAGAGTGGCAGTAAACCAGATATCTGCATATTTTCTGGTTTATTGACACAAATCAACATTGTTTTCTCACTTCTGTAATTTTTTATTTTTTTTATTATATATATTACCATTTCTGTTCTGGAGTTCACTGCGAAGATTTGGACAGAAAGTGAAATATTATCTTAAAAACCTTAATTTTGTAGGAGTCTTCATCTACAGTTAAAAGTATTAATTTATCTATACACTTTGTTCCAGGTTGGAATTTTGTGGAAACTATTCTCTCTTTAATTAATGTAAGCATAAACAAAAATGCAGTCCTGCTATATGTTAGATTACGTATTTCTCTGTGGTAGAGTTATCACAGATAACTTCAACCAGATAGAGATTCTTCAACCAAAACTCCACATTCTATAAGGGAAAACTGAGACTTATAGAACCATAGAATGGCCTGGGTTGGAAGAGAACTTAAAAATCACCTAGTTCCAATGGCCCTCCCATGGACAGAGACACCTTTCACTAGATCATGTTTCTCAAGATCCATCCAGCCTGGCCTTGAACACTTTCAGATGACCCTATGGTCATTCTGTTCCAGTGTCTCACCACTGTCACAGCATAGAATTTCTTCCTAATATCTAATCCAAATCTGTCCTTTTTCAGTTTGAATCCACTCCTCTTTGTTCTGTCACTACATGCTCTTGTAAAAATCCCTCTCCATCTTTCTTGTAGGCTCCCTTCAGGTACTGGAAAGCCGCAATTATGTCACAGCTCTTTTCCAGGCTGAACAAACCCAATTCTCTTAGCCTTTCCTTGTAGGAGAGGTGCTCCATCCCTCTCATTGTCTTGATTCTCCTCCTCTGGACTAGCTCCAACAGGTCGATATCCTTCATGTACTGCGGACCCCAGAGCTGGATGCAGCACTCCAGATGGGGTCTCACCAGAGTGGAATAGAGGGAAAGAATCCCCTCCCTCGACCTGCTGGCTGTGCTGCTTTTGACACAGCCCAGAACACAGTTGCCTTTCTGGGCTGCAAGTGCATGTTGCTGGGTCATGTCCAGCCTCTCATCCACCAGCACCCCCAAGTCCTTCTCAGCAGGGCTTCTCTTGGGTCTGTTCATCTCCCAGCCTATATTGATACCAGACGCTGCCCCAGCCCAGATGCAGCACATTCCACTTAGTCTTGTTAAACCTCATGAGATTCCCATGGGCCCACTGATTGAGCTTGTCCAGGTCTCCCTCGATGGCATCCCATTCTTCAGGTGTGTCATCTGCACCACCCAGCTTGATGTCATCTGCAAATTTGCTGAGGGTGCACTCAATCCTTTTGTCTATGTCATTAATGAAGACATCGAATAACATTGGTCCCAGTGTGGCCTCCTGAAGGACATTGCTTGTCACTGATATCCACTGGGACTCAGAGATATTGATCACTACCCTCTGGATGCAACTATCTTATCCATGCACTTTCTTATCCATCTAACGGTCCACCTATTATATCATTCTCTTCCAATTTAGAAAGAAGGATGTTGCAGAAGGCCACATCAAAGGCCATAAAGCAGCCCAGATAAATGACATCTGTAGCCTTCCCTGTGTCCACTAATGTAGTCACTCCATCATAGGAGGCCACTAGGTTGGTCAGGCAGGATTCGTCCTTGGTGAAGCTGTGCCCTCTGTCTCAAATCACCTCCCTGTCCATGTGTCTTAACACAGCTTGTAGGAGGATCTGTTCCATGGTCTTCCCAAGCATGGACATTGGGCTGACAGGTCAGTAGTTCCCAGGGTGCTCCTTTCTACCCATTCTAAAGATGAGTACAATGTTTCCCCTTTTCCAGTCACGTGGGACTTCACCTGACTGCCATTACTTTTCAAAACATTAAAATATTGATAATATTGTAGCAATATGAGAATATTTGGTTTCTGCAATTTAAAAATTGTAAACAGTTCTTAGTTAGATGTCTTTTCCACCTTCCAGTGTGTGACTCCTTCAACTGCCATAAAATGTACCTTTATTTAATCTGAAGACAATATCCTTGCAATTTCTGAAGACATATAATCTGCATAACCAGTTTTGTTGTAGCTCAATGACAGATTTCTGAATGAGTGTAAAAACACTCTACTTAATTTTAGGATTAAGCTAAGGGATTTGATAATGTAATTTATGTCATATTGCATGAAGAAGTGAATTTTTTTTCGTCTACTTAAACAAGTAGTAGCATTTTTTAAATCTGTGCTGTGCTCTCAAAACCTCTTCCAAGAACCATGCACCCACTAAGCCAAAATTGTTTTGGCTTTGTTTTGTGTATACAAATCCTCACTTCACATAAAGTAGGGTGAAACTATATGAATTAAAGAATATTAAAAAGAAATAAAATATCTCTGGTCTGCAGGTCTAGGATGGGGAAAAAGATAAAGATCACTATGATTTGTGTCTCATTTGCCATATGCAAATAAGAGTTGGTAGAGAACGCTTCTTTTTCCTTCACAGCCAGCAGGTATTTTTGATCAAATAAACCCCGAAATGTCTATCATAAAGCAGAAACACCCTCCAAGAACTTGCTGAAGGATACCCAGCAAATTTCTTCAGCCAAGCTTCAACAACAACCACAAAAGGTACTAGCAGATTCTCCTTCAGCAGGAAAAAGATAAGATTTGATACATACATTTCTTAAACAGTTTGGAGAGGGTACACTTCCTACAAAGAACAAGAGAGATCAACAGCTACGATGTTCCACAACTAGAAACAAATAATTCGTAAGCACATTGTGCTCAGAGTCCAAATAAGAACAGGAATTCAAAGCACCTCTAGCTGCCCAGCATATATGTTTGTGATTGGTCTGGTGCAATGAAGACGATCTGATAAGGATTACTCTATGACAGTTTTTCTTTTGCATTGGCTGCTGAGCAGACAGAAACTGTTTCCTGTGGGCAGCCAACTGTTGATCCAACTCGCTGCTGCCTGTGGTGCAGCTGATGGGAATTCCACAGCCAAATCAAAACTACATTTTATCTTCATTTTCATCTGAAATATGAGTTGGTCTTTTGTACTCTAGACAGTCATTTACTTCTCATTTTCCTTTATTGATATGTAGGAGTTGAAGTATAAAATGATTCTCAAATGTATTTAAACTGAGGTAACAATTGACATTGTGAACATGACTTCTGCTGCACAACAACTTCATGAATCAAGGTTTCATTGGTCTTCAAGGCAGAATACAACAGAAAGTATCCTTAAAATAGAATTGTCCTGTAGTTGAAGAAATGTATCAATTTGTCTGCATAAGGACTAAGGGGGGAAAAGGTGTCAAAGTTCTTAGCCAACAGCAACAGAGCAGTAAAATACTTCTTACTAGTTTACATTCAGGGGCTTTTCCCAACATTGTATCTTAGAAATAATTTGCAAATGGTCTTTCTTATATGTTTTTAAATATTTTTCTTACTGAATTTTTACTAACAAAACAAACAGAATGAAGAGCTGCTTTACACAGCAAGAGGAAAGCCAAGGCACTTGATTCATTTGCAAAATGCTAAAGAACGATTGATACTATGGGTAAGTATTTTTTATATTAGTTCATAAACTACAGTATATCTCATCTCATTTCAACAACAGCTGATGTCTCCATTTCCCCCTGGAAACTTCTTCAGGTTCCATTATAAGAATCATAAATAATATGTGTTAATGAGATATGGATTGATTATGTTGGAAAAGCAGATATTTTCATCCATCATTCTAAATTATGTTTTATGATGGATTATCAGCCAGTAATTCCTCTGATATGAGATTAAATACAATGGCAGGCTGTTTCAGCAGGCTAGTCCAAGGAGATGACAATAAATCTGCTCAATTATTGTATTACCAATCCAGTTTTCACTGCTAAGGATTTATTATTTCATTTAGACTTGTTCATGCATCATAGATTATTTTATTTCAGTCAGTCAAAGGGAGAAACTGCAGTGTTTTATTTTCAGATCTGCAAAGAACCAGGCTTTGAGAGAGTACAGTACATGCAGTTCAGCAGGCTTCAAGCAGACAGAAGAAAGTTACCAGTCTCCTTTCAGACCAAAAATGCCTTGCAAAAGGAACATTTTGTTTTCCCCTTAGTTTCCTTCTCTGAACAGCCTAAACCACAGCATGTTGCCTGAGAAGCTAATCCATTGAAACAATATTATTTCATCCTCTACAATTTGTACTTCACCTTGGTCCTGTAGTATATTGATAATTCAGGTCATTCAGACTATCTTTTGGCCTGAAAAACTAGACTGCAAAAACTGCAACAAAAAGAATCCCTCTTTTTCCTTGCCTCATGCTTAGAAGAGAGAAAATGTGCCAAGTTTACTAACAGAAGCCTAACACAGAGTTATTTTTTTGCCAGACTGACCTCACAGTCCTGATAAACTCCCCTTCCTTGCAATGAAATAAAAAATGTTGCACTTCACTCAGTGCCCTTGTTCTCCTCAGAATATTTTGCAATGGGAGATAATACTACAATATGAAACATGTCAAGTGCCTGGCTAAGCCATATCGATGTGGGGGAACTTTCAGATAGATGAGTAAATTTTAATCTTCTATCCCAGACTGCAAACTGGTGGAGCAGGTGGTCTGTGGAAAACACATCTCACACAGTGTAATGATCCCAGTTACTTTGCCAGTTACTTTTCTGTAAAATAAGGAAATATGAAAACAGTGGTTCCTCCACTCTAAATACCAGAAAGGTGACAGCCATGCAGTGGCAAGTTATAATCTGTTCCTTGAAGAAGGGAATTTCTCCAACCCTGCTCCAAAACCTGCTTCCCAAGTTTTCATGGACCTGATCCTTTCCCTGATCCTTTAGGTATCCCCTAAAGAAAGATGTCGGTAAAGTAGGATTTTCTTCAAAAGCAAAAGCACAAGATCAGTTATACTCTAGTTGTGGTGACTCTGTACTGAAGTGCAGTAGATAAATGAAGAGGAGAAATGTGTGGAACACAGAATTTATTTCTTCCCTAGTATTATCATTCAGGAGTCAGCAAAGATGTGAAAGCTGCTGAGGGGCAATGGGAAAACTTGTTCCAGCAAAAAGTCTCTCCTCCCTGGTTTGTTCTTTTTTTCCAGCCCATCAGATAAACTTTTATTTGATGGACTAAAACAAGGACTTGTTGCAGAATAGTGCCCTCATGGAAGGATAACCATACGTATCTTTGGAGTGTTGGACTAATGTAGCAATATGGGAGTCATCATGACTAGGTCTGTGAAAAAAAAATCAGTTTGATATTCATGACTGGTCAAAAGGCAAAGAGAATTGTTAGAAATTGTTCAGACAGTAGCAGAAGTAAAATAAAAATGCTGTTACATCACTGTGTTGACTAACATCACCCATTTAAAAGGATATAGAAGGATTAGAGAATGCAATACAGACAAGAGTCAAGTCAAGCCTAACCAATTAAATAAATATTTGAAAACTTTTAGCACCAACACAGCTACTTGAATTCCAGTTACTGCTAAGACCTTAAAAAACTCATCCTGTTAACAGATTGACAGCTAATTACTGATTTTAAAAAGTCAATAAATGCACCCCAGATGTTGCATTTCAAGGATGCACACAGCACTGCACATTTTAATTTTAGGCACCTTGGCAGTATTTACTCTTTCCAGATATCTAAATGTATTCATGTTATTGATCTTCTAGAGGTTGGCAGACAATGACTGAATTCTGAATAAACCCAAAAGCCAGTTAACTCAGTGATAGGATAAACTCCCCAAGCCATATTCAAAGCCATGTACAGAACCTACACACATAACTGAGCACATTTATGGCAAGGATGCTGTTGGAGCACAGACTCTTGAGGCTCAGTTTGGTCGGTCTCACAGTTTATAGTCTCTCTGCAGGCCCTGGCACAAGGAGCACAGCACTTGAGGACATTGCATCCTGTTCACTACTGTGAAGGGAGAGAATGGGATTTTCTGCCACCATGGACTGTCTTGCTTGTCAAAACAGCTTTGTCTGCACGCTGCATAATGGAGAACGTAAGCACTGATGTGGAAGCAGAGCCTTGGAATTGCCATGCCAGAAAAAGTGGAAGGTATAAAAATATTTTAATACATGCAATAAGCAGTGGACAGTTTGCTAAACTATTAGAAGAATGGTTCAAAGCTGTTCATATTTTCCTAACTTACCCAACAGTATATACCTATACACATTCCTTATTTCTCTAGTTTTGTGAATATCAATGGTATCTCAGTATGTCTCCAGTTTCTCTGTACTCAGACACATTTCAAAGATGCCAGCTGCACTTCTCAAGGATGCTTGTGGTTCCCAGACTGGCAGGCATTTTTCTTGTAAGTATTTCAGCAGGCACCTTCTTCTGGTCTGTACTTTTCCCTTTACAACCAGGTTGCCTTTATGGCTGCTCCCATCAGGTGCTGAGTTCTCCCTAGTCTTTGATAAATTGACAGTGCTTGACACAGGAAAATGGTATTTTGCAGGTGATATGGGATGACTGAAACAAAAGGTGTTCTAAAGATGTAAAAATGTCATCTCTTCAGAATACAACTGTTTTTACCTTGTCTTTTTACTTTCCCTCTGATTCCCACCATACCAATTTTTTTTTTTAACAATAGGTTATATGACATTTCCTGAAGCTACATAAATCTCCCTTGGTACAAGGATCCAATAACTCATGTACTTTCTCTGCAAAGTAAGGATATTAATCTCTGAACTGTTATACTGGATTTCTTGTGGATATGTATGAAGGAGCCTAAAGGAATTGTATGAGTGCATTTAAAATATTTTTTATGCTATGTTGTTATGTCAATTTTGATTCCTCAAATTCTGTGATTTCCATGTTTAGGCCACAGTTAGGGAGGCTGAAATCTGCTTATTTGATGTAAAAGTAATTATTCTAATAATAACACAAAAAACATCAATGACAATGTTGCAATTTTTTTATGTTAATCGAGACTGCTGGGCTTCGAACAGGAAGTGTGTGTGGAGAGAGGAAGCCTGGCTCTCTCTCTCAGAGGCAGCCCCATTTCCCATGCCCTGCAGCCTTCCTGTCAGCACACACTGTTGATTTACAGGGCAACTAGGGAAAGACGGTCGTCCTCCAAAGCCTTGTGTGCTTGTGAGTTCCTAATTTCACTGATTCGAAAAGCACCAGATATAGCTGCAGATTATTTGTTTTTATTATTATTACTTCTTCTGCAGGAAAGAATGTGCATTTAGATCCCCAGTGCTAGAGCTTTTTGAACCATCTCTGCAAGTATGCAAAATGCTCCCTGGTGCAGCACAGGCTTAGGGAGATAAGGCCTCTTATACTGTCAGGAAGAGACAGCTTAGTGAAAGTAGAGGGTCAAGGATGAAAGCAGCCACTGACCCTCTTTGCTTTCTCTGCATGGCAGTAGCTCCAGTGCCCTTGGTTTTTCGCAAGCAGACTTTCCTTATGCATTGAACGAACAAGATGCAACCAGTCCTATGTAAACACAAAGGCATCAGAGCAAGCAGCTCTCACTCATGAACTCTAGCAGCAGCTCCTACTGCCTACTCACTGTCTGTTAGCTCCAGAAATGCTATGAAAGAAACTGAGGAGCAGACCAAGAAAGCAGATTACTGCAGATAGCTGAGGCTAAGATAGTATTTTCTCCCCAAGCCAATTCTTGCCTTTCATAACACTGAGGAGCTAATAGGTTTAACTGATGATATAGTAGGCTGAGTGTGCTGTAAGCTATCTAAAGACCACCAAAGCTTTAAAACCTAGCTTACCAAATAAATGTTGGTCTGGTTGCTTCCAGCTTCTTTCAGCAGTAAGTGCATTCAGTTGGGCAGACAAAAAAGTCCTGTCATAGACAAGAGCAACTAACTCACTGACAGACATCTGGAGGTAGTTTCGATACAAGAAAAGCACCCATCCCATCACCACCAAACAGACCTTCTGCCACTCATTTGATGCTCATACCAGGAGAGCCCTACCTCTAGGCATGGCGTTACTGGGAGGTTTCTCCCATTGCAGGGAGCTGATGCAGCCCTCTGGGCACCCTGAACCCTGCACTCCCCTTCTTATCTGCCTTGTTCACAAATCAACCAGCTGCTTGGAAGTGTATCATGTGACATCAGTTCCAAAGAGGTCTAGAAGAGGCACTGGTTTGATTACCACACCATGGTGAGACTGTGTTGTTACTTTCCAGAAAGGCCCTTTTTCTTCACCTCCCACTTTAAACAGTTAAAAATTTTGATCTGTTTCAATTCAAGGAAGTGTCAGACAACACTGAAAAGGAAGGTTGTGTTCATCTTCAAGGCATCTGAGAGAGAATTTTTTTCTGATTCTTCAGTCATTGGGAGAATTTTTGTAATCTCCCTTTCTTGGGCATATTTATCCAGCCTTCTCAGTTGTACTTGCATGCGATATCTATTACCAGGTCCAGATAAAGCTTCTGTCTCAACAAATGATTTTTGAGGAGTTTTTCTTAGCTACTCTGTCTCATCAGTAGCAGTATAATGAAATACAATAGGATGATGTAGTCCTTCCTTTTTGTCTTTAAGTGTTACCCTTCAACAAAACAAACCAGTGCTCTTACCCTTTTCCTTGGACAAAACTGTAGATCTACAATATCTCTTTTTCTTAGTAGACTGATTTCTTGTCATATATGCGTAAATATATAAAGACAGATAACACTAATGATTTTTCTGTGGGTTGTTGCAGATACAGTATGACTTTCATTTCAATTGTTGTAATTAAGCAGCAGTGTTTCTGCCTACTGCACCTCCTGTTTAAGCCTCCTAATCTCTCAGCCATTACCAAAACAGCAGTGTTACGCTGATGGCTTCTCAGTCACTGGGACTCTTGTTTCCTCTGAGCTGATGTTACACAACAAGCCTTGTCTCCAAGAAATAAAAAGATGCTATTTTTGAATCTTCATTAACGAATATTTATTATACTCTAGTGACCAAAAACCTGGGAAACTTACCCTAATGAAGTTAAGTGAACTCACTCTGTAATCCCTGTACGGGGTTTACCTGCCCTGAGTGTTTCAAGACAGCACCAGCAGGCATTGTGTCTTCAGCAGGATTTTGCACAGGATTGGCCGCCACTGGATGAAAACGCATTAAGATACACAGAAGTGAAAACAAGACTTTTATGCAGCTTTTCTACTATGCTGAGCTGATACAACTGAAAACCATGCCATTAGCTCACCAAAACAAAGCCCATCTGCTTCTGTGTAATTATGCTTGTCTTTTATTTTATACAGCATCTGTAACAATAAAGTCTGCAAGGGGTGCCATAATACAGGTTGATCTACTAATTTTGGACAGGTCTTGTCTGTTATTGCATGAAGTTAACTTTCAAACTACAACATGATGTATGATGTTTATTGTTTAAACCTTCCATACACTCCCTCTTTGTAAAACAATTTTGTTAGTTAGAGTTTCAGATTACTCTCTACAGTCACGAACACAGATATTATTTAGGTATATACTTTCAGTAACGATTAGGGAGTTTTCTGCTATTACTGTGGTTTTGCTTGCTACTATTTTTCCCCCATTTTTTCATTTTTAATCCATCTATTTATTATTTACCTCCCTGGATGTTTAACATCATTTTGTTCTAGGTATATCTCTTCTCTTTTAGTACGTTCAAGATCTTTTGTTGTAGAAATGTGTAAGACTGGCTGAATTCTCAGGAGAAATTGCTCCTCTTGATACCTGAATCAAAAAATTAATAAAATAATGCCTCCAATAGTGCATGAGAGGATGAATGCATTTTCTCACATTCACGGGTTTGTATAAATATTTTGGGCTTTGTAGATGCCATAATATTATGTTACTGAATCAGGAAAATAAATCAAATTACAAATTGTAGGCCAAGAAATATTTTGCTTGGTTTAGCTTTGCTGGGTCTACCTCTTCATGATTTAGTTGCTGTATTCAGCAGGTATTTTCCCTTTTACGTCACTGATTATATTAAGAGACAAATTACTTTAAGGGCTCTGACTGCTCTTGATTGTCAGCAATTTGGGTGCTTATTAAGTGGTTTAAAGTACATTTAATGAAAGATATATTGCTTCATATCCAGTAGTCAGTAAAACATGTAGCATTTATGTCTTCTTAAATTTATCTAAATATTATCACTTTCTCTGTAGTTCAAGAGTTTTAAAAGATGTATGCATAATTTCCTCATTTGAAAGAATTACTAACCACTAATTGCACTGAATATAGTCTTCCTCTTCCCTACCATTTATAATTTTAAAAATTAATTGGCCCTTGGAAAGTGTTATGTCTTTGCTTGTTCCTATTAAAAATCTTACATACCCCCTCACTATCTATTCCAAAGCTTAAGAAAGAGTGTTGATCAAAGGAGGGATCAGTCAATGCTGGAAATGGGTCTGGAGTTTAGGCATTGAGCTAATTCACACAATATTCTGAACATTTTCTTTTTTTTTTGTTTGGTTGGTTTGGTTGGTAGGTTGTTTCTGTTCTTTCTTCCTCCAACTAGAATCCTATTCTAGAACAACAGGAGTCATTCTTTTTCATGTCTTCCAAAATAGTCCAGAAGGTGCAGCCCCAAAAACAAAAGCAACCATAATACAGAAGGCCACATAGTCTGGTGTTTATTGTGATGAAACATGATATTAGTGTGCTTTTCCCTCCTCCAACACCTTTAGAAAAGTGAAATTGTTATTCCATGCCTTCACCTTCCCCACAAATCCTTTGGTTGTAACTACCGGGGAGGAGGAGGAGGAGGTGTAAGACCTGCAAACAACCCCCATGATGTTTCTTTGAAGGCTCTTGGTGAAGAAGAAGAGATCATGAAGTAAGTCAGAATGTGTGACCTGTGCCAGCCCCTAGCAGTTGCAAAATCCTGTCAGTTGCAGATATTTTTCACTTTCTTATAATTATTTGGGAATAGAAAGAAAAGGTCATGGGCCCAGCATGAGTTAAAAAATGTATCATTGACTTCCCTCTTTTTTTTTTTTTTTTTTTTGAAGCTCTTATAAAATAATGGGATATGTTGAGAGCAATCAGGACACAAGGACTTGGACATCCTTCCCAAAACAGGATGCTGTCTTTTACCTTTAGTAAGAGGAATTTGGGGTTTGATGTTTAAGGAAGCAAAAGCAGAACAGGAGACTTCTGCAGCTGATTTCTGTGGAGATGAATTTAACATCCTGAGGTTTATTTGCTTGTTTAATAGGGTCACCTGTGCCTCCTGCTGAATCAAAGGAAAACCACACCTACCTCAGGCCTCCCCTCTTCCTGTAATGAAGGGAGGATCTGGTTAAAGTTAACCTTTTGAGGAGTGGTTTAGACTGGACATTAGAAAGCATTTTTTTACCAGGAGGGTGGTCAAACACTGGAACAGGCTTCCTAGGGAGGTGGCCAATTCCCTAAGCTTGTCAATGTTTAAGAGATATTTGGACAGTGCCCTTACAACATGTTTTAACTTCTGGTCTGCTCTGAATTGGTCAGGCAGCTGGACTAGATGGTCCTTTTAGGTCCCTTCCAATTGAAATATTCTATTCTGTTCTAAATTTCAGAGTAGGAATACACAAATTTGTCTTCTGTTGCACAGAGCCCCACTCACTGTGTTTGCAGAGTTAAGACAGGTGGGAATGACAGTGCCAAAACACTCTCCTCCTCATCTGGCACTTGGCTGGCTGAAATTTGTAGGCTGATGTGTTAGGCTAAGCAATAATGGCATCAGTGGAGTTTTCCTTGCTGGGCAGGTAGGGCTGCAGGGGGGTGCCACTGCTGTTTGCTGTGTGAGAAGTTGCTTTTTAATATTGTTTTTAAGGTTGAATTGAGTGCAGGTGCCCAGGTGCTGGGACTGTGGGCTGCAGGGGCCTCTGTGAGGAGAGGGAAGGACTTTCCTCTGAGCATTTTGATGTTCATATTCTTGCTTCCCAATACCTGAATTAGTAACTAACTATACATACATATTATTTGGCTCTAAATTAATTTCATAGAATTTCAGAATGGTAATTTTGGAACTGAACACTGGCAGTCATCTAGCCCAACCTCCCTGCTCAAGCACAGTGCACTGGAGCACATTACTAAGGATTGTGTCCAGATGGCTTTTGAGCATCCCCAGTGAGGGAGACTCCACCTCTCTGGGCAGCCTGTTCCAGTACTGAGTCACCTGCACAGTAAAGAAGTTCTTCATGTTCCACTGGAACTTCCTGTGTTTCAGAAACGAATTAAGTTCTCCAAATCCAGTCTGTTTTGCCTATGAGGGTAATTGAGAAGTGATGTCCCTGTCTTTCTCTCAACCCCTGAGCTTTCTTGTTTCTTTTTTTTTCCCCCCATTTACTCCTCCCACCTCACCAGGGACTGGGACTGCTACGTGGCAACTTGGCTTACCAGCCAGGACCAATCCATCACAGTAGTTCAGCAAAACACAAGTTGTTGGTAAGCTTTGGGCTCAAGACCAATGACAAAAGACAACAACAAAAAGAAGTAAAAGAATTTAGGCGGTCAAACTGTTCAAGTCACTGACAGAGGTCCTTCCTCTCTATGCCTATGCACTGAACTTCACATCATAAAGTTAAAACCTTTCCTTTTCCTATAAAAAACAGCTTCTATGAGATTGTTTACACAGTTCCTAGAGCAAGGAAGTCTGTTTCATCTTTTGCAAAGTCAGTGAGACCTTGGACTGCTCAGGCTTTGCACGGCAGTTTGCAAAAGCTTCTAGAAGTTCATTGAAAGACAACATATTTTAATCTGCAACTCCTATCCAGGTTAATAAACACAAAGGTATATACCATCCCAAGTGAAAAACTTCCATGCAACTGCCTATAATCTCTTCTTGTCTAATAGAAGGCATAATGTTCTTAAATCTGTTTAATAGTAGTTTAATTCCTACTTAAGAAACCCTTATTCTGTCAGATTTAGTCATTCTTTCCTCGACTCCTTTATTTTCTTGCCTGAAGGGGTATGTAAATTCAACACAAACTTCAGAGCCTAATATAAAACACCCTACAAAAGACAAGACTGTAAAGGATGATGGAAATGGTTACAAAATAAACAAAGCAGGCACAGTAAAAGTAGTCTTAAAATCAAAAAGCATGTTTTATTAGAAGGTCATAATACATGCCAAAATAAAAGTGCTTTTCAAACGACTATGTATGTTCATGAACTGTATTTACAGATTTTTCCTCCCATTTTAAAACTAGAATTTGCTTTAGTATTTGTGGATATTGTTAAAAATAAATATTTCAAAATCTGATTCAAGAATAGACAAAAACAATGAAGAGGGAACCTTGGCTTGAAATGAAGCCGTTCCTGCCGACGTCAAGAGCAGAGAATATGTTAGGGCTGAAAATTTAAACATACCCTACTTAAACTAAGAAGGTAACATTTTGTAAAACCAAGAATAAATCACCTAAAAACTAACGATGCAAGCTTTTTACAGTATCACATCAAAATTACACAGAATACCCCAGTGATCACTAGGGAATCTGCCACAGTCTAGTTTTTCCAAGCCAATTAAGTCCATACTTCGAGGTATAATATGCCCCCCTTCCACTGCAGGCCGAAAGTAAACACGGTCAAATCTCATCTTGCACTTGTACGGAGCATTCAGGTTGGTATTGGAATGGGTGTCCCAAGTATAGCGGCAGTGTTGTGGTTTATCCAAAAATTCCCAGATATCTGTAATATTTTTAGGTAAGTCACCAAGTTTAGCAACCTGAAGGTAGAAGGGGGGAGAAAAAAACAGAAAATAAACCTTCAACATACTAAATTTACAAGTTTTACCTTCAAAAATAGAATTCAGTTGTCACAGTGTTGCTTTCTCCTGTTGCAAAACATTAAGTTGTTAAAAACAAAGATCTTGGAGACATTACTAAAATGTGGTATTTCTCAGGATACTCTAAAGCATGACCAATTCCTGTAGTTCTTTCTAAATCCAAAACACATTACAAAATAAATGTTCAGCTCTGAAATGCTGAGGTATAGGGGTCAACACCGTGTTTTCTGAATCAAAGTCATGCTAATTCACTACAAAAGAGTTTCATGATAGGGAGAGATGACTCTCTGACATTCTAGTAATAGTGCATAAATTCCACTTTTAGTATCAGAAGCCAATTTTGAATGTCTTGATTATGGGGAATTAAACTTTCAAGATCCCCTTCTCCAGAGCACCCTTTTCTTTCATTGGTTCTACAAGCTCTAAGAATTGGCAAGTTGGGCAAGTAAATATCAGATTCTCAAAATGAGAAGATTTTTTTGAAGTCAAAACTTCCCCAGCTATCCCTGCATCTGCTCAGATATAAATATTGTCAAAAAGCGTTATGTTATTGGGAAGGGCGCTCCATATAAATCACCTCAGCTATAACAGTGCCTCAGCATAGCTTACCTCTACTTAGTCACCCTTTCACTTCTTAAAAACAAGTGTTGAGTATCTCTGTTCTGCTTAAGCAGGTTAATTTCTCACGATGACAACAGAAAAGCCTGGGAAGCTCAGAACATCTTGTCAGAATACCTCCTCTAAATAACATGGTTGTTTATTTCTATTTACCTCACTGTCTCTGAGGTTTGTATCTCCTCCAAATATAACAGTAGTGGACTCAGACTCCTTCTGCATTTTGTTTAACACTATTTGCAGCTGCTTTATACGTTCCTTAGAGTGATTTTTAGTGCTCTCCAGATGAGAGGTCATAAGGCAAAGTTCATTACCAGATATGCTCACCTATGTGTGAAACAAAGACGCAATGTTACTATCCAAACCATGGTAAGAAGGTCAAAGATAAAATCTAATCACAAAGTAAATTACTGAATGACAGAGTCTGGTTAATATTAGTTTTACAGTGAAGAAAAATGGCTTACAGGAGGATAACAGGCTTTTAAATTTGTTTTCAGAGGTTATGAGACTATAAAACAAAGTACAGTAAGTAACTTCGATAAAAGATTTAAGTTTGTTAGTATCAAACGCAACTGGGTTTGTATGTTTGGAGAAGAAGCTTTTCTGCTGTTAAGAGACTGTCATAGAGAAAAAGCCAGTTCAGAGTTTCCTGGGAGTTTTGGTTTGGAAGGCAGAAATAGAGCTGTTTAGTACATATGATCTCACTCACATGCACAACCAAAAGGTTCCTCTTCATGGCAGTTGTTGGAAAAGGTATTATCTCATGTTTCAGTAGCTTCACTCTTGATTTCTTTAACATTATGACAGTGAAATACTCCTCTATGTTACCTAAAGAGGACCAGGGAAAGAAATGTTCGAGGGTATCTTGCGATGTACTGTAAAGAAGTTAAGGTTCTGAAAGACACCTTATTACCAAGACTTGTGAGAATCAATGTTAATTTGCAAGATGCACAAACTCATTAGTGAAATGTTCCATAACAGCAGTTTGAATTTTTCAGATATTTTAAATGCAATTATTTACAAAATATCTATGGTACTTTTTGGGTATGCTTGCTAACCTTTCAAAATGCAGAAAAAAATACAAAGGGAACCACCCAGCAAGGAAGCTTTTCACTTGCATAATTTGCACCAAGCTATATTCTGATACCAAAACACAGAAAATAACTTAAGTGCTTTCTTCACTTTACATATTTCTACAAATTGTTGGGAAGCTCTGGCAAGCAGACAGAATAAAATCAAACTTGATGTTCTGGATTTTGTCTTTAGAAACCGAGGGGTTTTTTGTTACCTGGAATAATAGTATAACTGTCTGCTTTCATCTGTAGAAGACAGAGATGTGGTGGGATGACCTCTTGTAAAAACACAACGTCTGGATTGTATCTGAAATCAACAAGGCAAGACTTTCAACTAATTACTGAAAGGTAGTACTGCTACACTCTGAGGCCAAATAAAACAAGAACAGGGAATTCAGGTGCACCTTGCCCTCATTTTCCTAGATACTGTAAGAATGTGTTCTTTAAAAAAAAGAAAAAAAAACTATTTCCATCACATTTAGCAGCATGACACTTATGTCACTGTTATTGAAAGGGAGGAGAGAATTATTATTAAGACAATGGAATTGACATGTTAATAAAGTGCATAACTTCCTTAAAATGCGACATTGCAAACATTTTCAGGGGTTTCACATACTACATACACAGGGAATTCACCTTAAGCTGCTGCAAACCAGCTTTGAAACATGTTTTCCAGAAGATTCCAGCCACCAGCTCACTCCCTTACAACAGATCCCCTCAGGTAGCCTGTAATTCATTTTCTCCAGTCTCAATGATGACAAGCTCTTTTATTTCTTAGAGCTGTGCAATCAGCAGCAGTTCATATGGGGCAGCAGTCCTGAAAATGCTGATTTAGACATGACTTTACAGCTCTCCCTGATTTCGCTACACTGCTGAACAGCCCTGGGCTAAGCAGGTGAAGGATAAACCTAAGGTCTTACTTACAGAAGAAAAATACTGTCACCCCAGTTAACAAAATCAAGTGAAAATTTATTTATTTAAGGGATTTCTGCTGTTTTGAGAGGAAACTATCACTGGTTTAAATAATTTAATTTACACATTTAATTTAACGTAAGTTACTAAGATAAATCAATTTATGTAACTACTAAATTGCTCGTAAACATATTCAAGGCAGGCTTTCACTGCTAGAACTAAAAAAGATAATCACAGATTCGACTGCTTTTATCTTGCATATTTTCTTTTTTGATAGACAACTAACAGTTGTTTAGTAAGAGAAAAAAATTTCACTGAAAAAACCTTTGTTGTTTCAAACAGTTTCCTCTATTGTGAAGTTACTCATACTACTGGAATGTGGCAAACAAGTTTCTTGAAGTTTTACCCTTCTCATGGACAGGATGCAAGTATGAAGTATGTTATTGAGGTATGACTGCAACTTGAACAATTCTGTTCACTAAGAGATTTTTGAAGTAACCATCACAAAACACCTAACCTTTGGGATCTGCCTAAGTTCACGCCTCTTCCAGCTGGTATACCAATTTTCAGCTACTTAGGATTTATAAAGTGGTTGTACTGTTGCATTTAACATTAAGATAATTTGGGCATGAAGATTTGTAAATACCTAAAGCAAGAAGCTTTTTTTCCTTTAAATCCAGGCACATGGCAATACAAAGATGAAGCTATACTTACAGTGTCAGGTACGTACAGACTCCCCTAGCTCGTTCGTTCAGATTTCCCAGATCCAGCCCATCAATGTTCCAGGTTATCAATGAGAAGTTGCTATCATCTTCTTTTTGCTTCGAGTCTGCATTATTGTCACCACCATTACTAGTAGTTGCATCTTCTGTGAGATCAATACTAAAGAGAGAGTTTAATTGTTTGTCGACATGCATAATACTGTTCTTTCTGCAACCACCTCCCTTAACTTCTAAAGCATATATTGATCTCAACATCATTTAGAAGCACAGTAACTAAAACATACAGACACCATTCATACAGAGCTATAGTACACAAGTGAAGTAAGTGGTTCTTCCTCCTCCTTAGAGGCACAAGATAACATGTAACATTCTAATCTATCAGATGGAGCTCAAGCTAATCCAAAGCACTTGAGTAGTTCAACCTTTTCCTCATGCTCCCACTCTTTCTCCATGTCCTTCAGGAATAGGCTGCCCCAGAGAGGACTCCCCACAGGATCACAAGTCCTGCCAGCAAACCTGCTTCAGCAAACCTCTCTCCATGGGTGCACAGGTCCTGTCAGGAGTCTGCTCCAGTATGGGTTTCCCACAGGGTCACAACCTCCTTCAGGCATTCACCTGCTGCAGTGTAAGGTCCTTCCTGGGCTGCAGGTGGATCTCTGCTCCACCGTGATCCTCCACGGGTTACAGGGGAACAGCCTGCCTCGCCATGGTCTTCACCACAGGCTGCAGGGGGAAATCTCTGCTCCTATGTCTGGAGCACCTCCTGCCCCTCTTTCTTCACTGAAAGTAGTGTGTACAGGGCTTTTCTGTCACATATCCTCCCTTCTGTTCTGCTGCACTGCTGCTGTGCAGCAACTTTTTAACGTTCTTAAATATATTATCCCAGAGGCACTACCACCGTCACTGATGGGATCAGGCTTGTTCCAAAGCAGGCCCATCTTGGAGTCAGATGGCATTAGTTCTGTCAGACATAGGGGAAGCTTCTGATACCTCACAGAAGCCATTCCTGTAGCCCCCCCATTATCAAAACCTTGCCATGCAAATCCAATACAGAACAATGTTGATAACACTGATGTTTTGGTTATTGCTTGCTAGTGCTTACCCCAAGTTAAGGACTTTTCAGCTTCCCATGCTCTCCCATCAAGCAGGTATGTAAGAAGCTGGGAGGAACCATGGCCAGGACAGCTGACCTAGACTGGCCAAAGGGATATTCCATTCCAGAGAGCATCATGTTCAGTGTATGAACTGGTGGGAATTGGCCAGGAGGGGCCAACTGCTGCTTGGAGATGGTCTGAGCATCAGTCAGAGAGGGTGGTCGAGCATCATTTGTCTTTCTTGGGTTTTATTTCTGTCTTTTTGCTGCCTTCTTTTCCATCACAATTAATATTATATTATTTATTTTCTTTCAACCATAACACTGTTTTTATCTCAACGCATAGGTGTTACCCTTTCTTCCCGATTCTCCTTGCCACCCCACTGGGGGAGTGTTAGTGCTTGAGGGTGTCCAAGTGAGTGGGTGCACGGTACTTAGCTGTGTCTGGGGTTAAACCCCGATGGGCGGAGATGTGTCAAAGTTAATTCCACTGGCAGTTTGATACCCTCTGTACGCCCTACAGGTGTGCTGTGAGACTCTGTATGCAAGGCATAGATCTTAGGTGTCAACTTCCATACAAGGGATGGATGGATGGATGGATGGATGGATGGATGGATGGATGGATGGATGGATGTGTCAGTTTTAATTATAGAAATATAAATATGCATACATCTAGTAGAATGCATAGTTTGCACGCATACAAACGCATGTGTGTATGTACAGTAAAATCTGCATGTGTATTGCATGGGAATACAGTAAGGCAATGGGAACGATAAGAAGGCGAGCCTGTCCCTTCTCCAAGAGACTGGCAATCCATCCCCCCGCTCAAGGCTGGAGCGTGCACCGGGAGGAAGTGCGGGAAGGGCGCAGCACACGGAGCCGCGGTGCGATGCGGGGCGGGAAGGCTGGGCCGCGATGGGGGCTGGCTGTGCCTCCCGGCTGCGGGGGATGGATGGAGGTGAGGGGCCCTGCCCGCCCCTCGCCCGGCCCGTGCCGCGGGTCACCTACCAGCCTCCGGAGCCCGCCGGGGCCGCCGCGCCCTCGCTGTCCCGCGGCGGGTCGAAGTAGGTGTTCAGCGCCCTCTGAAACACAGTGCCGGCTGGCAGGAGGGCAGGGCAGGGGCAGGGCCGAGCCGCGGCCGGGCAGCCCCCCGCCCCCGCGCCTACCTCCATGTGCCAGCCGCTGCCGGACAGGAACCTGTGTGCCACGGCCGCGTCGCTGCTCGTGATGGCCGCGAACTCTGCGCACAGCACCTTCCTCCTCTTGGCGACGTGTACCGCCTCCTGCTCCTGCTCCTGCTCCTGTTCCTGTTCCTGCTCCTGCTCCTGCTCCCGCTCCGCATCCCGCCGCTGCCCATGCCGCCGCTCCGCCTCCCGCGGCGGGCCCCGCGCCGCCCCGGCCGCCGCCCCGCTGCCCTCCATGGCGGAAGGCCGCGCACGGCTCCGCCCGCCGCGGGTGCCGTTCCGGGGCGCGGGCGGCGCGCAGCCACCATGGGCTTCACGCTGGAGACGCTGCGGGAGGCCATGAAGTACATGCTGGAGTCGCAGGGCTTCGACCGGGTGCTCCGCAAGGTACGCGGCCCTGCGAGGCAGCGCGGCCTCGGGCCCGCTCCCGGCGCGCCGGGAACAGCGGGCGGCACCGGGGCCAGCCGGGCTCCGCAGGCCCGAGCCGGGCTCCGCAGGCCCCTCGTGTGCTCCCCGGATCGCTCTCCCCGGGTTCCAGGTCTCGGAACGGGGCTGTGGCCGTGGCGGTAACACGGGGCACAAGACACGGTTGTTATTCAGCGACTCGCCTGAGATACCCCGGCTGCCTTGCAGCAGCTCCCTGAGGGGCAGGGCCGTGCTGAGTAACCTTCAGGAGTCATTCAGGAGCTGGTGTCCTGCCCTTCGCAGTTCCTGCGAAGAAGCTGACCTCTCGGCCTTTGAAGTTACGGAGTAAATGATTGCTCTTCCCTGTTTAAAATTAGAAAGGGAGCTCATTGTGACATCTCACTCCTCACCCTGAAGTCGGACTAAAAACACAGGCACCGTAGTTCTCCATGAGTTTCTGCACAAGGCCCTGCACTAATACCTTGTGGTATAAAGAAACGTGTTTGACTCGTCCTGCTCTAGTGTCTTCCTCCTCCTTATAGACACAATATGGGTATTACACGTACATTAATTGTACATCGTGTATTATATGTACATTATGCTCAAAAAAACTGGACGTCACTGTGTTGCCTTAAATTGTGAAGTGTGTAGTAAAATAGCTGCTCTGTAGGGCGCTCCTATGAAGCAGTTTCAGTGTTCTCATTAAATTTTGCAGTGCTGCAATTCTCCCTTGAATTTCTATTTGTGTAACTGTGACATGGAATGATGCAGTAAGTATATCTAAGAAAACCAACCACGGAAAAATTCATATACACCATACGTATTGTAGAGGAGCAAAATTAATAATGGAAGCAGTGCTTTTGTTGATAGCTCCATGATCTGATACATTTAATAGAAACCATTTGCAAAGCAATTCTTATTATCATGTTTCTCCAAGACACATTTGGGAGTATAAATTTAAAAAAATATAAAGCTTTATGTTTAAGAAGCTCATTTATTTATATAGAGTGCAGTTAGTTTTTAGTCACCTCTTCACTGTGATATCTTTACTCTCCTTTACCTTAAAATCCTATTAAGTGGAGAGCAAATGCAGCGTTTTTGATTATAAAGGTAACTGGCTGGAAGTGAGCCTTGGGAGACAGGCTTCCTGCCTCGCTCTGGAATACTTTTAGACTTCCTGCAATCTTCTACAATTACGATGCTATTAACTTGATTGTAATAACAATCAAAGTACAACTGTGTTTGAATTAAAACTGCTGTTTTTCTGGGAGGTACTTGAAGTCTTTCTTACTGTAACTAAATGACTCAAGATTTTTCCTATCATGCAGAAGACCGATTTCGGTCTGAAACCTTTCAGCTCCAGCATTAGACTTAGTTTCTGGTTTAACTCCAATGTGGTATCTACCTAGGGCTCAACGACTGTGAGTTTTAAAGCCCTTTTCCAAAGGAAAGGCTTGGCAGTAGTGGCTGTAAGCTGAAGCTTCATGCTGTTTTGTGAGGCAGACGCGTGGGAGGACAAGCACACGAGGGCTATGAGAAGTACAGACCAGCAGCTATAGCTGTGTCCTGGAAGCGCTCAAGTACTGAACTATTTTGGTCAAGGACAGCTGGCACCTAGTGCCGGATCAGAGCAATGACAAATGGAACTGGATGCCTTCCTTGCCTCGCAGGTGGATTGGAGCACCACTCCCTGACAGAAGTGAAAGCCATCTGTTCCCAGTGTCAAGCGTCAGTGAAGTCCTCATTAGGAATTCTGTCAGAAGCTAGGGCCTCCAGTGAGTGCAGCACAGCACACCTGATTTAAGACTTGGGATTTTCATTGATCAAGGTGCTATTTCTATATTAAGACATTGCCTCAGTGATTTCCCCTCTGTTTAAATGCAGCTTTTTCCATTTGTAGCTAGACTGTGCACTACATAATCATTGACTTTGGTATCATTTCTCTGCAAAATTTGAATAAACTTTGGCTTATCAGAAAAGGGACACTGGCTGAAACTGAGCTCTTACGTTGCATTTTAAATAAGGAATAATGAAACTGGAGACATTTCAGTCTTAATACCTTTTAAGATTAAAAAATATTTAAATCAACTCAGCTGATAACAGTATGGAAATATGTAAGTTAAAAAAGTTCTATAAAAAATTTGAAAATTAGTAGGAGTTATAATAAATATGTCCCCATTTCACTTTTAGTAGTCTAAAGGTACTTCATAGTCTTAGTTGTAGGAGTAAATATATGTGCTGAACTTAGCCCAGTTTTTCATCGCCTTTCAGACTTAGAAGATAGTGCTACTAACTGAAGAAACTTGAATAGAGATTTTAAAATACTGAATTGCAGTAACTTCTTGGTCTCAAAATTCCAGTTTCATGTGTTGGTTACAGCAGGAAGCATAGTATCACAGGTGTACTGTAATTCTGTATTTAACACCTATGCGCTGGAATAAAACTGTATATGCAAATAACAGTGCTGTAAAACAGCGTGATACAGTCTTGGATACTTCTACCCAAGAATATGAATTTCAGATCAGGAAAGCCAATCTGATTAGTATTTCCAGCGCTCGTTTCAAAATCCTGATTCTTACTGAGGTTGCTCTAATGTAATAATTAGAGAATTGCTGGTGGTCTCATTTCCATTTTGTGAGCTAACAAATACACCTTCACAATTTTGGTACACACAGAGCAGTTTTGTGTTCCCTCTAATCTGGTCTTTCACTCACAGATTAAAGCAAAAGGAAAACTTAAGAATGTTGCTTCCTAAGGAATTCCTGACAGCATAGCAAGTATTGAAGTTTTGTTAAGGTGTCAGTTTAAATATTTATCTGCACTAGAAGTAGATATTTTTCTAAGGCAACAGTCTCCTGCTCAAAATTTATGAAAATGCCTAATGTGACAGTTGAATTAGTATATGTTCCATCTTTTGTCTCATGAGTCCAGAATTAAACAAAATCTACTTTAATTTGGATTCAGGGTGATATTGGGTGTTGGTACTATTGTCAGTAAGCTTTTTATTCCTTTTTTGATTATACAGATGAAACTTGTTTCTGCAACACCTGGAAACATTGTTTGTGAAATGAAAGTAGAGGAGGAGCATACAAACAGATTTGGCACTTTACATGGAGGTTTGACAGCCACACTTGTGGATGTGGTGTCAACAGCAGCACTGCTGTACACAGAAAGAGCAGCACCTGGGGTCAGCGTGGACATGAACATCACGTAGGTATCATCCACCATGTTTACTACAACATACTAACTTTTCTTCTCATATTGACTCCATTGTACAGAATTTCTGTGCTGTGGCATCCACTTTAGATAGGTATTTGGTTTCAGAAGTCCTGTTTTGATTAAGGGGAGGCATGTGTGTATTTGGAGACATTGCCATTTGGTTGCAAATTTTGAGCTAGACTTTTATAAGCTTTTATTTGTTACATGTGTTTAAGAGACAATGCCCATTCATTCATAGAATGCGAAGATATGTTGGTATGTGCTCAATTTTAGTCTTAAGAAATTGGTTCAGCTTCAGTCTTTGCTTGTGTAGTAGATATATTAATATCCCCTCAAAAACCAAGATCTTAGGGTAAGCAACTTTCTATAAACCCTTTTTTAGTATTAGACCATAAAATGTTAATATTAGACCATAAAACGTTAAACCAGAAAAAAATACTAAAACAGGAAACAGTTTAGCTCTCTTGTGTGCTCACACAGAGGGTGAATTACAGGTTGAATCAGAATTTCTCAGTGGAGGAAGATTCCTTTGCTCTACATAATTTCAAGGTAGTTTTATACTGAGAACAGTTCTTCCTGTAATGTGATTTTAAAGCACAGTGCCTTTAAAAAATAGTTGTTCTGAAACTTTCTTTGATCATGCTGTTATAGCTTCTCAGCTTTGCTTCATTACTTTTAATGCAGAGATTATGACTTATCTGAACTAAAGGAATCCTACTTGGAATAACTAACACAGAACATTAAAAATCTTAGAAAAGTAACCCCTCTTCAAAACTGTCTTTAAAAAACCCCACTTTAAAACTGCATGGGGATTGGTCTATATCTTTACAAGGTTCTCTCTCCCCCAGCACCTTCTGATTGCTCCACTGGGCAGATGGGACTAAAGCGTCTCTTTAAGCTTTATACTACCACTGTGATGATGGACCTTACTGAAAATTAAAACCTGAAATTCCCCTATGATGATGGGTTTTTCTCTACAGCAGTATAACAAGAGGCCAACATCTGAATTATTTACACTATCAAGTATGCCCATCCAATTACATAACGACTAAAATCTTAGGAAGGTGTTGTCTCTGGAGGTGATCCAAAATTACCTTTAGGCAATGTTATGTGAAGCAGTATTAGCTTTGTTTAATCTGGACTACTGTTTTCATTGAACAATGATTGGATATTGAATATTGCTGTAAGACAACTTTTTTCCTTTTTGGGAAGGAGCGTTTAAAAAAGTTGTCATGAGATAGCTATTTTAGTAATGGAAAGAACAGAGAGAAAAAGCCTTTTTTTTTTGTTTTTTTTTTTGGAACCACAAGAGGATCAGCAGCAGCCTCTGAGAATGAGACAAGGCTGAAACCCTGCCCTGGTCAACTAAAGGAGCTTGTCTTACATCAGCATTAGGCATGATTGACATACTTTTGACATGGTGTCATGTATAAAAATGGACTGGTTGATGAAATTTATCTCAATAAGATCTATATCCAACAATTATACATTCTCCTCTGTAGTCCTAACATTTGAATAGTGTTCCCTTGCCTCAGATCATGGTTAGATGATGTTCATCCTAATTTTTCCCAAGCTTTTTTGGGGGGGACTTTCTTCCTATTCCCTGAAGTGTGTTTTAAAAACACACCCTCCTGCTCACGTAAGTAAAAACAAAGAGTTATCTAATGAATGGAAACAGCATTTGAGGACTGCCTAGATTTCCATGACTTCCCTCTAACCAGGGTATGGGAAACAGTTAACCTCTGCTTGGGTTCCATACAGAAATGACCTTCTGGAGCTTTTGTAACAATGACATTTTGCAGCTGAATCAGCCAGACTAGTTCAGAAAGGCTGTAGGGAGCCAGTAGTGGTTGGAATAGGACTTGGCGCCAAACTTAACTAAGGTCTTGGATACCTAATTGTTTCAGTTCCAAAGTGGGCTTTTCCTCAGAACCAAGCCAATGGTTTCTTTCTAGCATTCATTTTCTCAGAAACTCTTATACGTACTTACTACTGCCAGTACTTACAGGAGTTCAAATTCTTGAAGAAGTGGGGATTTGCAAGCAGACAGGCAGACACACGAGTCTTTGTTACCCACTTTTGCTAATTCCCTTCATGATAGTCTAAAATGCAGGAATATTCTTGGAATTGTCTTCTGTACAGCCTTTTACCTGTTCTTTTTTCTTCCTTTAAGATACACTTCTGCTGCTAAGATTGGAGAAGAGGTACTGATTACAGCTCAGATTTTGAAGCAAGGAAGAAGTCTTGCGTTTGCCACCGTGGATTTAACAAATAAGGCGACAGGGAAGTTAATTGCACAAGGTAGACATACAAAGTTTCTAGAACATTAATATACGAAAGTAATGTAAATAATAATGTTGGACTTAAGAATGCCATATAGAAGTATTTTCTCACTTAAATATCTGCACAAAGTTGTGTTAATCTGTAGAAAGTGAATGTCTCACTTCCATAAAAAATTTTTAAATTACCACCAGTATTGCTACAAGCCTAAAACTAGTGCCTATTTTGGGATGAACGACAGAATGTGCATGGGGATGCAACCGGCTCTGTTAGGTCAGGACAGCAGAAGGGAAGAGCCTTTGGACCAGCCATATGGCTTACCAGCATGACAGTGTTTTAAGAGATCCTTTTTCTTTACCTGTGGTGTCATGTGACAAATCAGCCCTGTTTTCAGGCCTGTCACAATCACACTCAAAACACCACTATATAATGCTTAAAAACTGTACTTGTTCTGTAAGATGATAGTAGAGAGTTTTTATAGTGCAAAACTGGTTTGAAATGCTAATGCAAAATGATAATTTACTGGATGCTATTACAAATTCATAAGTATTCAATAAAGTTTTCTGAAAGTACCTCTTTTAAGATTATTTCATGGTTTTGTAACCTCTTTTCATTGAGCAAAAGTTTGACACCATGGTGTGGTTGAGAGAGGGTGTGGTGAAACCCTTGTACACAAATTCACCTGAGATTTCATCATCTCCCTCTGATTCCTGAAAGTTAAAATGCAGCTATATAATATGGGCTTTTCACCTCTACCTACCTGAAGTTCTGGTTATATTTGTTTAAAAATCATCAGCTGCACATTTAGAGATGTGTCAAAATAAATCTGGTGACCTTTCATCAGGCTAAGGCTGTGGATTGTCTGACTCGGGTTGGATGTAGTAGTTAAGCTGCTGTTTGTCAGCTGAAGAATGGTCTCCTTGTGTACTGTTCTGGACAGCCTTAACTGCTTTCTTCAAACTGGTGACAAATGACCCATACCAAGGCTATCAAACTGTAATAAAAAGAGGGATGTTACATATGCAGTGCATGTTTTTCTCCCAGTGGGAGATTTGGGAAAGCTAATCTACACTAATAAAGAACACATGTAATTCCATTTTGTCGTGGAAGCTGACTCATTGTCTTCAGTCACTTGACTTTTGTCATGAAATGTGAAGTTACGGTGGATTTTTCTGTGCATTCCTCAACCTAAGGAAATAATTTTCAATGAGTTAAGTGACTGCAGACTGAATTTCAATATGAACAAGTTTACTAATCTGTCATCAATCTTTCCAAAATGACGTTTAAACAAGTCATACAGCTGATAACTAACCCTTCAGTGGAAGTTCTCTGAAAAAGTACCTACAGCCCCCCTATAGTGGGCTCAGGCTATCAGCATGTATTTTTGCTGCACATTTAGAACAGTTGTTCATGGTATATATATTCTCAACAAAAGCTTTTTCTCTGAGGCTGTCTCAGAAGCAAGCATGGCTTACATGCCTGTGGCTAGGTGAATTTTTAATAGTAGCATCCTCTCTTCAGCAGCACACTCCTGATTGTTTTGTCCTCAGCGCTTTAACTCAGAATCATCCCTGAATCCTCTTTAAAGGAACACAATGCTTTGCTAAAGCAGTTCCACAAAGATGCTTACTATGGGAGCAACCTTTTTTGTTCTAAATCTTTGCTCAGCAGAATGAGATGCTTCACAGCATTAAATTTTCACTTTACAGCTCACTCTGCCTGGAGCTTTGTTAGGAGTCTTAAGCATCTCCAGTTCCTCTACAATTACTAGGATGAGCAGACAGAGGATCCATCACAGCAAGTGGGCACATTTAGTGAGTGTAGAGTTGCTGTTCTGCTTATCTTCCTATGATCTTGTTCTGGCCTCTCCAGTAATCTTTTTTCTCATTCTTGAGTTGACCAGTGTTCTGCCATGGGCTACTCGTGTAGTAGAGTGCAAGGAAATAAAAGTGCACGTTAAAACTGCTCCCCCAGTTGCTGTAAGCCCACCCCCCTCACTGAAACACAAGAATGATTAGAATGATTTTGACTATTACCTGAAATAAAAGGCAGAGGGTGAGAATGAGAGAGGTGCCAAATTCAATACGTGCCAAAAGATCGAGAATGCTCTCAGGTCCGTGTGCTGGGGTGACTCTGTCCTTGTCTAACTGTCCCACTGCAACTTAACATGATTCTCCTCAATCAACGCTGGCTGCCTTGGGAACTCACCATAGTTAAGTGGTCTCATTCTATCACTTAGCATTCATCATATCTACGTAATTACAACTGAAAAGCGTCCAGGCACATTGAGAGCAGCAAACCTCAACACAGAAACAACAGTACCCTCCTGTTCCCATTCAAGCCTGGCAAGGACTGTTTCAGTCTGAGAGGGAAATGGAAAAAAACCCTCCCTGAAATAACAAGTGAATTCTCTTTTCCCTTACAACAGACTATTCAACAGTATTTTAAGGCTCCCTAATTAATAAGAGGGACATCATTAATATGCAGGCCAGTTATTTTAGAACAAGTTAATTAAACTGATTATTTTAAGACAACCTTGTCTGTTATCCCTCCACCAGCAGCAGCACGTTGACCTTGTATTTATTGCACAACTTAAGTGTAAATATGATCTTAGAAGGAATTGTCACCATTGAGCTTGCCTTGCTCTGGGAGTAAACTGTTAAACATCAGACTTAATACTTGGAAGTATTCTCTACTGATTTCACTCCAGCCTACACGTTGAAAATTCTGTGTCTTGCCTTAGCTGACTCTTGAAGGAAGCAATGGAAAAAAATTACCATAATAAGGACAAATAGTACATGGCTCCACCTGGCATCAGAATAAACAGATCTCCTGTGGGGTTGACCTGGTTCCATCACTGCAGATTTAGGCATAATTCCATGACAAGTAAGCAAATAAAGTGACTTCATGAGATCATCTTTTGAGCCTTAGTAGTATACCAGATTACATATCCAGTAACTGACAGGCAATTGCCAAGTTCTGTAGCTTAGCGCTTCAAATGAGACCAGCCCTCTCATATTGTATTTTGTTGTGTTTTAGGTTTGATTTTTTTTAAACATACCAAGTACTTACACACCATATTTGATGTCTGGAGGTCTGATCTCATGGAGGGCCACATAATGGTATGCCACATGTTGTGGAACAGTTTGTCTTTCTCAGTGAAAGTAACTTCAGCTTCCCACTTCATGCAATACATTGGCCAGCCAAGTATTTGATGCTAGTTTCACACCATTACTTTTGTACGAATGCATTCAGACTGACACCCAGGGGGTTGCACTATGTACAGCTGTGCATTACAGGTGCCTTGAGAAAATGAGGAATCAGGAAAGACTCATTCCCTCTTGCATTTGAAACTAGGAGTCCAGATATGAATCAAGGCAAATACTGATCACAGATTAAGGTGTAGTAAGGAGGGGTTTAGTAATTAGGGATTCCAGCTCTCGGGATGACTCAATTTGATTAACTGGGGAGAGGAGAGGGTAAGGAAGGGATCTCTGCTGAAATACCCAACTATCAGAACTCTTTTTTAGTCTTTTAGGTAGAGCCACCCCATCACAGGGGTCTCATGGCTGACCTACTGGTTAATTTGCCAATTTAACGATGACCTAGTTGATTTACAGTTCTCAAATTCACAAACATTACCACCTAAAGAAAATAAGGCTGTTGAATAACTATCCTGAACAGCAGTTCAAATCTGTCCAGCTTCATTGACTGGCTCTGAGCCACTGCCACGGAATATGGAAGAATTTCCAACTGCATTATATCACTGACCATTTTAGAATTCTCTATCTACAGAAGCCACTTAGTCAGTAGAAAGCAGGCCCCAAATCTCTCCCTTACCTCCATGGGAATGAAGAAAAAAGCACTTAGATTCCTATTTTGCTACTTGAGTTCAGGGACAACACGATGACAATCATTATCATTGTGATTCTGTAATGCACTCACTGAATGACTGCTACCACCAGATCCGAATGACTGCTACCACCAGATCCCAATCCCAAGCTGCTGTGGTTGTGGGACACAGCAGCCTATACAGTTATCACCTAAGACAGAGTAAATTACCTGCAAATTTTTATCAAACCAGACATTTGCTATCCCTCAGGAAAACAAACAAACCCCACCAAACAAAAAAAAAATACCTACTTTTCTTCACCAAAACAGTATCTGGGGCAGTAGCGCTGTAGTAAAATTCTGGATCTTTGATTTCTTTTGCTTAAAAGCAGTAGCTACTTGAATAGATTTCAGGAATCCAGAAAACCACTTTGTTGAGTGGGTACTCTAGCATACCGTAATTGTGCTCAAATTAAGGGACCTTTCCATATGTAAATCCCTTCCAAGCAGAAGTAGGTCATGGATATCTTCAGCCCTAAAAAGCATTTCAGTGAGCCGTGCAGAAGAGGAATTACACTTAGCTTCAGTTAACCTGTAAAGTTGATGCAGCCCTCCACAGCATCTGCACTGCCCAGTCAGCCTTGTGAGCTCCCTCCCAGCTGTGGGGCACAAATCAGAAAGCAGCACCTACTGCTGCAGACAGAACTGCAGCCTCCTCCATGGTACTCCTCACAGTGGAGTTCATCTCTATTCCACCACCACACCAGGGAAGACTTAAACACCCAGCCTCAGTGCATGGGGAAGCCGGGGGACTTCCAGTTCTAGTGTGGGGGCTCACTCTTGTCTCAACCCCTGAAGTGCAGTAGCCAAGCAGGTACAGGTGACGCCCACAAACCGAGGCCTTGCTCTCACAACACCACCATGGCATCACGTAGTACAGGTGAGGATGAAGGCGATGCCTGTGCAACGAAATGTCCTTTCTGAGTGCTAATGATACTAAGGGACAAATAGTAACATTGGCCTTATGTTTTGGCAGAGTGGTTTGTAAGGAAAGATTACTAAAATGAAAATTTCCACAAAATGGATTCTAGAATAAACAGCACTCAGGCTAGTACTAATCCTCAATCATCCACAGTAATATTTTCCCCCTTATGTAAAGGGTTTTAAGTGGTTTATCTCATTACTTCACTCCAAAGAGCTGTTCCAGAATCTGTAAGCGTACACTGCTTGTGAATTTGATGCTGCAACAAATGCAAAAATGAAAAATCTGAGTTGATTTTTCAGGCTAATAAAAGTAAATAGCAATTAAGTAAACTCACACTGCATGTCTGTCTGCTTAAAGGATGTAAATGTGCTCTAGTCACTCAATGGCAGGAACCTTAATGTAATCTTAAATGAAGCCTTCAACGGTCCATTAGACTAATCTCACCATTAAGAGGCAAAAACCCTTCAGTGATCCTTCTCACTGTTCAAGTCCCAGAAATCCAGATTTAACATGAGCTAGCATTCAGTAACTGCAAGTAACCTAATGACTCAGTACACAAATGCAAGAAAAAGCAGTGTTCTCTCAGCAGCAGAACAAGAGTGGGCAGGGAAGGGATGCCTGCAGAGTTCAAAAGCTGGGACTATGTGCAAGGAGCAAGTTTATGGCACTCCTTTCAGGTTTTAAAGTAATTTTGAAACTAATTCATTGCACGTTGGTGTGCCAAGAAAAAGATGTGGTCATTCACAAGGACCATGGCCACCTACCCTTAGTAAAGAATGATTCTCTGTTTTCTATTTTGCAAGTACAGATCAAGTAGGTCTTTCAGAAATGTCAACTAAGAGTCTAAAAAAGTTAAAACTTATAAAATTATTTTCACCCCACCAGATTTGTTTCTAATAGGCTTAACATTCTGTGTTGCAAAAAAACCCCAACAAACCTTGTACAAGAGATCAGTACTTTTGATCTAAAACTTTCAATGCTCAAATATTAGTAACCAATTATCAGTTTTTTAAAGAAAAATAATACCAATGTGTTTCTACTATCTATCAGCTAACAGATGAATTTTAGTGTAATAAAATAGCTTTTGAGAAGGAATTTCTGCTTTGTTTGAGACAGACATGACAAAGGGCATTAACTGCAAAGTAGCTACAGGCCTATTACATTTTGGCAATTCTGGTACAGCAGTTCTGTCTATCTTACTATATTTAAGTAACTCTTGTGTAGCTAAAAAAGCTTGAAAAGTGAGAAACTTTACGGCCATGTACAGACTACAACATTTAATAAGCTTCTCCTCATCATGCATGTCTTAATTTTTCTCTGCCCCATTGGCACTTACCAAGTTCTCATGACAAATCCTCAAGCAGCAGCCTGGTTAAACTCCATATTCAGCTGTGATATTGAGCATATTTCAATTCTTGGTATTAGCATGTCCAAAGCAGCCACACAAACAGTTGGCAGGAGTTGTAACTATTATTCTTATAAAAGAGACCTTCCTGTATGTGCAAACAGATCAACTGAACACCAAATTAGGTGTGCACCATCACAAATGTGCTTTGGAAACACTGGTTTTGAGATAAAACCTACACTTGGAAGAAAGCCTACCAAAAAGCCACTAAGCTGATACAAAGAGGGCCTGAAACTAGTAAAAGCTAGACAATTATGAACTGCTTCTATTCACTCCTGAAGGGCATTTTGCTGAAGTAACTTAGCAGAAGAATGTTCTAAGATCTAACTGAAAGCTCCGCTAAGAGTGGAACAAGAGTTTAATCTCTTCCCTTGAAAACCATTCTGTTTAAGGGGAGAAAGAGACACCGTTCAAAGATGACAAATAATATACGAGCAAACTTCGTACACTCCAAGATTCTCATGCTCCTGAAGCCTCTTGGTCCCCTTTGCCTTTTTTCCCCCCATTACTTAGACAATGCAGATGGCAATCAATTTATTCTGATGGCACAGCAAAAGCTGAGTTTGTTAGCTGAGTAGAATAGACCACATTTAACAAAACTAGTATTCCAAATTTTTGTTTCATCTAATTCCAACTGTGTTCACCCAAGAAAGTATGGTATTATTTAACTCTAGGATCATGGTCACAAGGAACAAATGAGCAGCCTGTCTTACGTAGCCTATAAAAAACTAAAGCAATTAAACTGAATGGGTTGTTTCCTGTAATACAGATAATTAAGCTTAAGGATCATACCACTGCTGCCACTTGAAAAGCACTGTACACAGCCACTCAGACACACATCTTGAGGTTTCTTCTAAGAGAAACCAGAACAAAGAAAACCAAAATTCCTAATGCAAGAACTACATCATTTGCTTTGCTAAGCAACGTAACTATGGCCCTGTTCTCACTGCTGTGAGACAATGTCCAAAATGACAAATTACAGAGCAAAGGGTTGGCACTTAGCTTTTGTAGGGTCTTGAATGTTCAAGTTTCAGGAGTTTGGAATTTGTTTCCTATCTCAAGCTTCATGTGAACCCTTGATATTGTATCTGACAGGTCACTCAAAGAAGAGGACACTTAAAGCTGGAAAACTTTCAGTGATACTAGCCAGTGTGGTGGTTACTAAATATTTTAGAAAGTCTTAGCATTGAGTAAAGCACCATTTTCAAGATATTTCTTTGTAACTTAAGGCACCTATGAAAGTGAAGTTGGTGCTTTCAGGTGGTGTTTTTCTAGGGTGCTTTGGATTAACTTGTAGGGACTTGTAACTGAAAAAGTAAAAATACCTATGTACTAATACAACAGTATAGTAATTCTGTAATTTCTGGCAGATACTTTTCAAAACATAGGGCCGACACAGGCAAGAGCACCTTTGGCACTAATCTTTGCTAATCTTCATAAACATTTTGTCTGTACATTTTCAGTGTTTACAATGGGTGACACTGTTAAGATATAAGACACTACTAGAGTTCAATTAATAGGACTTTCATAAATAAAACCAGTCATCTTTCACCTAATTTATTTAAGTTCCAATTTTTTCCAATTCCAAACAAAAGCTAAATACAAGTTTTAAACAGGTAAGCACTAGTTTTATCCGAAGGGAGCAGGCTTATGCAGTTTTATTCCAGTAAAGTACTCAACCCTTAAGCAGAGCCTTCTTTGTCATCAAAACTATACAGTAGTCTTTCTTTTATAATTGCACAATCTGAAAATGTTCTGCCAGAACCAACTTTTGACACTCCAAACACTATTTTACATTGGTTTATAATATCTATTCCAAAAGAAAAAAACAAAACAAAAAACAAAACCTCAATAGGTTTTCCATAAGAAATGTTTTAGAAACCAGTATTTCCTGCACAGTTCACCTGCAAGTTTACAAGTCTCAACTCTCAAGAAAAAATAATCCTCTACCAACACTGTTTCTGCAGCTATTATTTTACCTTTTTTTTTGAGCTGCTTTAGCAACTTCAGACTCCAGGTCTGCCTCATCTGTATAAATGCATCCAACTCAAAAGAATACCTTCATACAGTTATACAGCAACTTGGGGAAAGAGATCCAAAACAAAAGTGCCAGTAAACTTAGACATGGCCAAGCAAAATAAAAGAGGCAAAAAATGCCTACACATTAAATGAGATGCCTTTTTTTTTTTAAAGAAAGACTTCTTTCCCACATTTACTTCCTATTGTAATAGCCACTTTTTCGTTCATTAAAATGAATGATAGTGCTCTTAGATACAATCATTAACAGCAAAGCTATAAGGCTTTTATACCCGTTACATTCACTTCTCACCCTCCAAATACTGATGGTTAACATTAGAGATGTTAGGGGGCATGACCAGCACAAATGGGAACACCACCACAAATGATCACCTTGTGCTTTCGGATACATTTGTTTCAATGTACAGTCCCTTCATTTCACATTTTAGCAAGATGCTGATGCAGTGCAGAAGTGTGCAGAGCATCCTCTCTTTCACAAGGTCCATGCAGAAAACATCTAAAAAAAATTGCAAAGTTCTGAGATACAAATGATTAAAAAAATCCAGGATGATCAAGTTTCACAATGTATAGTGTTCTGAACATGAGTCCATTTTCTTCTAAATTCTGAAAGAATAAAGTGGTGAGGAAAGTGAAAATCCACTGCTGCACTCTGTGATCTTCCCCATTTTGCTGGCCAGTACCTTACTCTGGCATGTAAGGACAGAGGTGATCCTCTATGGTACCAACCGTCCAGTGAGTGAGCTGCTCCTGTGGCAGGTACAGGCAGATGCTGCATAACTTGAAGATTGTAGCTTTGTTTTTTGGAGTCTAGAGGCAAACAAAACCCAGAGAAAAGCTATTAAACCTAAAAGTTAACTCAAGCCTAAGAGGCAGACCCGACAGACATTTAAAATTCACTGTTTCAAACACATAAACAGCCTGAACTTAAAAATTAGTATGCAACCTCTAATGAATAAAAAGTTTGCACTATTCTGTTCATTCTTCACTTGAATTATTTTTGTATTATCACCCAAATCAAAACAATGTTTTAATTTTTCCAGAACACTTTTAGGTCCATTTTAAAACTTATTTAATTTTTAATGCAAGAACATTAATTTTATGTGAATGCATCTGTGGCCCATAGTTAGTTTTTGCATATATGAATCCTATTTATAGAGTATGTTTCCTCTGAAACTGCCAAAGTGCAGTCATGAATGCATGATCAGTTTTTTAACTTGATTATTTTCCAACAAAATCACTGATGTTCCCAAGCAGAAAAAGCTTTTTATGATTAAAACACACTTGTTAATATGAGGACAAAGGAAGCTTACCTGCAAGTGCTGTCTGTCAATGAAGAGAAACACTGACTGGTTAGGGTTGTTGACAACAATTCCAGTCTTGTCCTTTCGGCTCAGAACATGCAGAAACTGTTTTTCATAGTCACCGTGATGAAATTCAAACTTGGCCTACACAGTGTGAGGGAGCAGAATAAAGCATTTATTAAGATAAAATTCACATGTAACCTATTAATTTCCTCCAATCTGGGGCTTTGCAACCACTTTAGCTTCTTTGCTTTTCTGATCTATGAAAAGCAGGAACTGGGGACCACGGCAATGACACACTTGAGTCTTGGCACCGTTTAAAGAATTCCCTAGTTTCATTCTGCCAACACTGACGTTAGTTATTACAATGATGTATTAATTCAGAGGTACAACTTTAACTGCAGATATAATCCCCAATTTACTTTGTTGTAGTGGCAGAACATCCCTGTGAATCAATTTCTAGGCAAAATTGTAATGCAAAGGTTCCATCCATCTCAGACCCTCTTTCATGTAACCACATATGAACCTTAATGACACCATCAAATTTACAAAAAGATGCATTTGTACTAAGAGGCATATCTAATCCACTTCTATAAATACAAAACATCTATACATACGTGTTGTTTGCAAAGGTCCTTCACAAGCTTAAATTCTGGAAGGACTAATATAAGAGTACATAAAGACAGGAGGCAGAATTTGGCATTCAAAACACTGACATCTTTATAAATAAAAATAGCTTATTTTTTAATACCAACAGAAGTCACATACCTTACCAACTTATTGTTTAAGGAGACCACTTACCCTCCCCTCCAGGAGTAAGTTACTTGCAGAAGTTAAGAACCAAAACCAAATACCTGGACAGGCCTAAAGGGCTCATCAGATCCCTTCCACCGAGAAAACAGGAGACAGACTATCTTCTCAATATCATTGCGAGGCCATAGAATGAAGTCCATCTCCTGGGTACAGCCGATCACATCCTGTGAGAAGTAAAGTTCTGCACTTATATTCCATCCATTAGTCAAAGATGCCTTACACTGAATTTTAGTATCAGTAGCCAGTCAATCTCAATTACAACTTTAAGAAAACATTAGCAAAGACTGTCTATCTTCCACTTAGTTGTACAGCAGACTTGTTGCAAGAATTATAAACATACGCCTACTAAAGGACCAAGAGGCAAGAAATATCCATTCCAAAGGCATATCTCTGAATGAGACAAATCAAAGGTAAGGCTTAAGCACTGCATAATTAAACAGTTTTAGAACACATATGCTATTAGCCTTCAAACTAGATCCCAAAAACACATGGCCACAGAACCTTCATGTAGTAAACGAGTTGATAAAATTAAAAAGGCAAGATTAGCCTTAAGATTCACAAAGAAAAGAACAGCTGTTGAAAGACTGAGATTCAGCAGGCATAGAAAGAACACTTACCCTGCGCATAGACTGGTAGCGGGGTGCATGGAGCTGTACTACATCCTTCTGCAGAAGCTCTAAGGAACTTTCCAAAGAATAGCTGGAATCCCGCACACCTTTCAGGATATTTTCTTCATAATTATTGGTCATGACTGGTATCACTTCAGACACTTCAAAAAGCGCTGACTTTTTCTTCTAAAAAAAAAAATCACAGATTACTTTAAGAGTACAATCCTTTCAAGGCAACTATAGCTAACTGTTAATTTCAGGATTTGTGATTTTCTGTATAAATGTATAAAGTATATATCACACAGGTTAGGACTTTGACACAACACTAAAATTTACATGCAAAAATTTATAAATTAAACAGAATCAGACCAACAACTTTTTATAAAAGGTCAGCACATTTTTGTAGCCTCCAAAAATGCAAATTTACATGCCAATCTTGCAAATGTTACAGCTGTATCTAAACATTAATAGAATTATTGCTTGATCAAGTAGAGTACATGACTTTGGGCTGATCAAGAACCCTCTGTGAGCTTCTCTTTGCCAATGAAATAACACCTTTTTTTCTGTTTTTCAATTTTTTATAATTGGCTTTTTATGAAAAGTGAAATCTTTCAATGCCACATTTGGTGACAGCAGGTGATTAAGATCCCATTTGAAGTTAGCTCTAAGTTATAATCCTCTCAAAGGAGGACTGTTTTAATTCGCTAAGTAACTGGTATACTTGCTACAAATATTTCAGTATCTCTCAAGCAAGGCCAAAACATTACGAGAACATGAAATAAGTTTTTGCTGTATATAAAATCATTTAAAGTTGTACTTCTAACAGCTTTCTTGTAGCTCATGAGAAGTCTTGACCTACTTAAGAGCTACATGACAAAGTATATTTTACCAAACAATGCTCCACTCATCCCCATCAGAACACACATTACATGCAACTTTGCTGACTAAGCTAACCTGAGCTAAATTCCTACTTCAAAGCAAACTGGTATGGGATGGACATCTTCAGTTCACTGTGATATAAGCAAAGGCACATGCAACAAATTTCTATAAAGCAACCAGATAGTAGTATGAATACTCCAACTAAAAGCATTAAACTTGTGTCATCTAAGCAAATCTGTTGGCACTGCTCAAACATTCTTATCTCTATTACTATGAGTCAGTACCCAGAATTATATCTCAATATATCCATCTCTGCTTGCGCTAGAACTGACAAACGAAAGCAAATTGATCTTGGGAATTTTACAGAAGATTTTCAAAGCTCTTCAGGGAACAGTCTTCATTAAAAACACGTAATTATTACAGTGAATGCAAAAACTGTAACTTTGAGGGGATTAAACAATTTCACTGCTCATCTACATGCATTTTGTACATTATGGACTTTGTTGCCATTTGCTTTTATCTTCACTTCCTCATCATTTTTCAGTACATTCACTTCCTACAAGCACCTTCTCCACCTTCTGTGGATGGAAACTCTCCTACAGTGGGGGGTCTACAGGTAGCTTTAGAAATATCACCCAGCTCCCCTCCCCACCCGGATGCACAGCATCCAGCGACAGAGGAGGCAGCCAAGCAAACGCAGATTTCCTCTTTGCCCTCCTGCGCTCCTTTCAAAATGGTAGCAACAGTTTCACATGTGCGTGCGCACTTGGGCCATTTCCACATCGCCATTTGCGACTTCTCCCTTCAATGCCAGGTCTTCCCTTCTGCTTTCACCAGATGCAGTAACTCAGCAATCGCCCCAGCCAGGCCTCCCTTCACAACTAAACTGCTCACAGCCAACAATTGTGCAAGTCACACCCCAATCAGAGTCAACAAGTTACGGTGTTAACTTTGAAAAATAGCTCCCCAATACAGAAGTTACCAAGTAACCATTTAATGACGCACTGGCACCCTCTGCGTTACACAACTACAACATACAAACATGACAAACACGGTCTAAGTACATATTATGGCAATTAGCAATTAAAAAAATAAATGTTAAAAAACAATGGAATCTATTAAGGATAAAACATTTGATGCAATCAGACAGCAAGACTTCGCAGAGCACACTTAACGTGCAACAGGCAACACAGACACACTTTAAAACCAAGTTACCTTGTCTTTGAACACAAAGGCAATGTACATCTTGAAGTCAAACTGGTCAGCTAAAGATTCTTTTTTCTTTCTAAGCTGAGCACGAAGTCTGTTCAGAGCTTGTTTCTTCCGGGAGTTTGGGTCCCCCATTTTGTAATACAGGTGGTACTAAAGCCTTTGGAAACTGTCGCTAAACTATGGGCACCTTTTCGTAAGACTCAAGTACAACAGAAACAAGTCGTTTGATTCTTGCTAATACGACTGAATAGATCAAACGCTAATGTAACCCAAAACCGCACCTCAGGCAATATTTATGAAAATGTCGTATTGGAGGGGTCAGGAAACAAAGTAAGTAGTTGTCCAGCCATGGCTGGACAAGAGGTTTTACAATAAACCAAGAAAAAAAAAAAAAACAACCAAGAATTTTGAAGACAAAAATTTGAACAGTTTAGCCACAGGAATAATTGGGTAAGAATGAAAAAGAAAACCACCCAAGCCCTAAACAAATCTTATCACAATTAACGTGTACAATAAAAAGCAACTGGCACAATCCCAATCCATGGGGGGGTACTTTTGCTCTGCTTACAAAAAAAAAAAACCCGAAGCTGAAATTACAAATTGCGTTTTACCCCAGCCAGATTCATGACTCTACTGATTATTATTCTCAGCCTTCCACTATTGTTATGTTGCCCGTCTTTTTCTTTAGAATTCTTACACTTGGTGGAGAGCAGAGAAAAGGGTGCAAAGGAAGAGTGCACAACCCGAGAAGTATGACATTTCTCTGCCAACAACAACAAAATCAACTACAGACAACACAGCGCTGGTTCGCAGGGGAGCAAAGAGAAAAGACAGCGGAGTCATTTCTAACTTCATCCTGCTCATCATTGCCCTGAGGCTACTGCTGCCGAAGAGGAGAGGGATCATGATGGCCACTGACAAGGGGCGGACAAGGGTTTGAAGGACAGTATTATCTCACCTAGAGACTAAAACCCAAATCAGGGCCCCAAACGCGGGCTCGCCCTACATTCCCCGACACCTCCCTCGCTCCCTGGGCTGCTGATCCCCCGGGGACCCTGCTCTCTCTGTCTGGGGTGCTGCGGGCGCGGTCAGCCGAGGCTGTGCATGGCCGGCGCCCGCGGCTTCCCCTCGGCCTCTGCGGGCCGGGCGGCAGCGCCCGGCGCGGGGGACACCCAGCAGCACCGCGGCCCTCCCCGCTCACTTCATGGCCACCACTCGCACAACATGGACTGCTTTGGGGATTTTTTTTTCGCTCCTGCTTTTCGGTATCAGAATTTTTTGTGAGCTTTGGTTATTTTTAAAATTGCAAATCTAGGTTGCAATTTTAAACCTCCAAAACGCCCTTCCCCCCCCTCAAAAAAAAAAAGGCAAATCCCCAATTATCAGGTTATTTTCTTCCTCTCTCCAGACATTTTTTCCCCCACCGCAGGTGTTTGATTAGTCGGGGTTAAAAAGTTTTTAGGTTAGCAAATTCGTCGGACCGGGTTAAGAAGAGAAAGGGGGGGCAAGTATTCCCCCTCCCTTCTCTCTCTGGAGAGAAAGGAAAAAAAAAAGGAAAGGAAAACAAAAACAAAACAAACGGAACCCCTCCCAGAACTTCACCCCCCCCAGCTGAGCAAGAGACTGAGCGGCTCGGAGGAGAGCCCGGGGCCGTGACCCACTCGCTACCCGCAGCCGGCGGGCGCAGGAGGAGCAGTGGAGGAGGAGGAGGAGGCGGCGCTGCTGGCAGCACGGACAGGAGCCATGTCAAGATAAAGCCACGAAGCCGCGGAGCCCCCCCATCCCTGCCGCAGGGGACACGGTGACCGGGCCGCCCGCTCTGCCGCTGCTCGGCCCCGACCTGGTCCCCATAGTCTAGCTCAGCGCCCCGGAGCCGGGGAGTGGGGAAATGGTGGCGGAGAGAGGAAGAGGAGGAGGAAGAGGCGAAGGCGGTGGCGGCGGAACGAGGAGGAGGACGCGGTCCCTGCGCTAGCGGCTCCTACGGAGGAGGGCGGCGGGCATAGAAATCCCGGAGCAGCGGTGGAGAAGGACGGGCACGGCCGGGAGAAGGATGAAAGGCCTGAGGAGAGCCGCTCTTCGGCCGGGCGTCCTCGGAGGCGGCGGCAGGAATGGGCGGGAGGGTGCGGGAGCGCCTGTGCCTGGGCACGGAGCTAGCGCGGAGCGGAGCTGCGCGGCCACCACCGACCCCTCAAAATGGCAGCGCCTGAGTCACACAGGCGCCGCCCTGCCCGCACCGCCGGCGCGTACCAACCGCCCGCGCCCCGCGGGGGGGTGCGCGATCTTGTGCTCCCGGCAGGAGGGTTCCGCCTCCGCAGCTACCGACAAGCCGTGTCGGCAGAGGCAGGCAGGGCAGCAGAGCAGCGGCCTGGAGCGTCCCCGAGCCGTCACCGCGTCGGGAATCGGCGCGCACGTCCCTGCTCGTCACCGCTTCCCCCCTGCCCCCCTCAGACCAGATGCGGCCGGCCACCCGCCCCGCGTGGTGCCCGCGGGACAACGACCCGGATGGGGCCGCTGTGGGCAGAGGGGGCGGGCAGGGCGGGGAGCGCTGCTCTCCCCCCGCCCCGGCGTGGTGTGGGCATGGGGCAGCGCCCCTCCCGCCACCACAGCCAGCGCCTGTGCCGTCACCCTGTCCCCAATTCCGTCACCTCACTGCTTAAACCTGTGTCGGCCTTAAGCGTGGGGGTGTTATTGGTAAACAAGCCTTGCAGTGGCACCTTTTGTGTAATTCCTTCCGTCGGGGTTTGTGCTCAGCCGGTCGCACGTACGCAAAGTCAAACTAAGTTAAACAACAATAAAAGTCCAATGTGTATTCAGAGCTGAGGTGGTGATGGGCTTGTCTCGCCAGCCCGGGTATGTCGGCCCATGCTCCTCAGTGGCGGACAAAGCGCTTCCTGAGGAGGCTGGCTAAGCGTTATAAATAATTGCTGCTCCAGAGACGCAAATCTAATCCTTGGAGAGAAGTGAGCGTTTTTACTTCTGCAGCACAAGGACAGGCTGAGGGCTGGAAGGGCCGCGACAGCAGCGAGGCGAGGCGAGGCGAGGCCGCAGCTTGCCGGCAGCTGTGCCCCCTGCTCGGAAGGGCCACGGCGAGCAGGAACAATTGCCATCCCGGCACGGCCCCGCCATGTGCTGGCCCACCCCTCGGGCCTTCCCTCGGGGTGCCAGGGAAAACCCTCCCGTCCACTGCACAGGCTGGAGGAGCTTCCGAAGCACCCAGCAGTGCGGGTTCGTGCCGGGCAGCCAAGGGCAGGGGCGACTTGCTGGGCTGTGGCTGCCAGGGTGGTGAAGGCATCTCCCCCACCTTCCTCTGGAAGCTGGCGCCTGTGACTCACCGGAACAGCGACGAGGGTACAAAGATTGCAGGCAGAAGACAAGTGCGGGCACTGTCTCTCTCACTTCATTGTGTTTCAAAGCCCATGCAGCATTGGCGATGGCACTCTTCTGTAACTCCAGCAGATTTCAGTCTTCGTTCCCCCTGTCTCTGCTCTTACTTGTCTTTGCTGGTTCTCCTTGTTCTCTCCTGTCCTTATTATTAGTTACTTCCTTTTAGCACACCTTTCCTGGGACACTTTTCTCCTGCCTGTCTTGTAGGCAGCAGCTGTGCTGCAGTCCTTGGACCTCATTGTCGTCCCCCAGCATTAGTCAGGCCCTCCGATGAAACACCCCATCTTGCCTTCCCTGACACGGGCATTGCCCACAACATGCCTCTGTCGTTTGAACAAGAACAGAGTAGAAACAGACAATTTTTACCTACTTACAAATTGCTGTTCACTCCCAAAGGCTATGCCTATTGAGAATAAGCCTTTATTTGGAGGTAAAAAAGCAAGGCAGCTGAATAGGAGGATTACATTAGCTCTGCACTGCTGGGGCTATTTCAAAATGCCTGAGTTTTTTAACTATAACAGCAGTCTGTCCTTAACGAGAGCTGCGTTTAGATAACTGCTTTTCCAGCCAGCTTTTTCCAGTTTTGTTTTCCATGCTGCCCTGTATGACATTTTGTGCTGCAGTCTTGTGCCCACTGCTATTTTAAGCCGTGACTCACACTTGGCCTGTGACCCTCTTTGTGCCGGCACAGCGGATGCAAAGAAGGCTCAGCACAGCAGCACTGCTTGACGTGGGGATTGCCCCAGCACAGAAGGCCCTTGGAGGAAACTGGCACCTTGCCTGCCTGCGGAGGAAAAAGGAAGGAGTTTTCTTCCAGCTCAGTAACTCCAGCTGCCCTTTTGAGTGCGGGGATGCAGTCACAAGGGATTGGGCAGCTGCCCAGCCCCAGGTTGAAGAATGCATCCAAAAAAATTTGTCAAATGTAATGCTGGCATGAGAACAGTTTTTCTTCTGGAAGATTTTCTAGAAGAGCTATGAGGAGAAGAACATATATACTTAGACTATATATATATATATATAGACATATATATATGTAGAGGAAACAGGAGATCAAGTACAAAGTATTACATGTTAAGCAACCACCACCTGTCTTCTGCAAACTCAGGCTGCTCGAATCCTTCCACAACATTTCAGAAGGGGATGGGAAGCTGAAATCACTGCAGGTTCCTTCTGTAAAGATTGCTGCTCCTCCTTATATAGACAATTCCCTCTCTTAACAAGCTTGGTAAAGAGTTTTTTTCTTTTGTCTCATTGGCTAGTAAAGGTATTCTGACAACATTACACGAGTGACCATACCAACCAACCCAAGTATGTTTATTATACATATATGTGCAGAAATATTTGCAATTAAAGCAGTGAGTAATAGCTGAATCTTGTCCTACTTTTATATAGTTGTGCTTCTTTTCCTTCATCATGCAGAGTGGTGAAGCTTATACCGTAGAAAAATACCATCATCTTTGTTAAAACATTAAGCAACATTTCTTGCTGAATGGGGAGCTAAGACTTAGCAAAATAAATATTTATATTCTATTGATCCATAATTCTCTTGACTAGATAATTGTTTATTATTGTTATGCTTTTTACAGGTTTATGCAATGTTGTAGCATTTATAAGGCAAGCTTGTGGGCCTGAAAGCTGGTGTGTATGTTGCAATTATAACACTTGATCTAATGAGAGACTGCCTCTCTTCAAATCTAATTTAAAGTAATGGAAGATCTATCATTAAGAAGAGAGGAATATGCATGGTATGCAAAACAAACCTGACAAGTGGCAGTAGATATAAAATACATAATAGTGGGTTTTTTTAGGCTTCAATCCCATTAGCACAGCAAAAATATTGCTTCTTGTGCATGTTAAATCCAGGCTGAGCAAAACAGTCAGTAGAGCGGGTCGGCTTCTGCTTGGTTAGCACAGCACAGACAAATCAGCTGGTGTCCTTGAGGCTTTCCCCCAGAGTGAGGAGGACTGTACCATACCGGTTAGCTGCAGTCCTGTACTCTTTGAGGAGTCAGATGCATACCGACCTCTAGGGACTCGGGTCTCAGCAGCGGGGGTGACACTCTGCAGCTGTCATCCTGAAGAAATACAGAATCACACCCTGTGTGAAGGTAGGACAGACCTAGTCACGAAAATACATTCCTTGGGAGAGAAAGTGAGTCATGTTCTGAGAAGCACTGCAAGTTAAGAATATCTCCTTCCTGGTATACTTTTCCCTTTTCTGCTCTGAAAAACTTGTGTTTTCTATTCACCATTTTATCATTTCCTTGCTGTTTTCAGTGAAATAAAGCACTCGGTTATGTAATAGCTCACGGGTTTTTTTTCCGTAAATAAAAAAGGATTGATAACTTTATAGAAACATCTTGTTCTTTTGGGTTTTTTTTCCTAAAATATGTGTAATTTCAGAGTCTAGTACCTGTTTTCAGAATGAAATATTTCCTCATAGATATGTGGGCAAGACTGTACTCTAATGCCACTGTTCCTAATTTCTCGCTTAATAATTAGTTACTTAAAAATTAATATTTTCTAGTTAATAATTAGTTTTTAACAGCTTGTAGCAAATTGGTACGCATGCATGTTTTAGACAAAGCTACGAAGAGATGAAATTGATTCTGTTTTCTTTCTGTTTATACCTTCCACACATATTGTACTGGCTGTGTATGTTAGCAGTAGTATCAGCCCTGAAGCTGCTTGCTTCAAAAACAGGACTACAATTAATTCAGTGCCAAATATTTATGCATCAGACAAAAATAAATTAGTATTCTTTGTAAATTCAAACAACACAATTTAGATGGTAATTAAAACTCTTTCATGTATGTCAGAATATACTAATTCACACTTTTCTGCCTTCAGAGAAAATATTAGTTCCTAAGGCATAACAGGAATGCTTTTGTGTAAAGAAATGTCAGTGTTTAATGTGTACAACATTCTGTACCTCATGTTCTGGACAACTGTATATCCACTCAGAATCACAGAATCATAGAATGGTTTGGGTTGTCCACCACTGTCCACCAATTGTCATGGTAGACAGAAGGGGATAGAACAAAATTAACTCCATCCCAGTATTTTGCTATCTGAAGGACTGCTAGCTCTTTTTCACTCTACTGTGTCACCTTTAACTTATGTTCTCACTTAGTGATGTGCAAATGCATTTGCCTTTATTAGACTGCTTTGTTCTATAAAAACCAAAAATAGTCATGTTCCAATGTAGCTTTTGTGTTTGTTGGGAGGTGCTTGCAAGAGTAAGGGTAAAATTTGAAACAACTTGTTTTCTTTGTTCATTCTGTAAATAATATTCTAATTACTTGTAGTCAACAGATCTGGAAGCAGTTTTAGATTATCAATTCCTAGCCTTTATAGAGAATATTTAATTTTTAAATCCTAAAACACTATATAAATGTTTTCTTCAAGGTAAATCCATAGCTGAAGAAAATTGTGTGCTCTCTGGAGATATCTAATAGCAGCAGCCATCACTGAAAACGGGCTTGCATTAAGAATTATACCTGGACTGTGCTGTGTATATAATCCTTTCTTCGTGCAGAGTTTCATTAACATGCAGCCAGCCGTGCTGGCTAACCTAGGGAAAAGAAGGCAAATCACGAATTTCCTGTCTGTAAAACACGAAGCTCTTCTGTACGACGAAACAGCTCAGAAACAAGAGGCTGAGGGAGGGAAAGCGTGATGCCACGCTGCCACCTACTGTCCTCCTGCGTGTGGCTGGGAGCCCTTTCATCCCTTAGAGAAATACTGGGCAGAAGGGCCAAGCGAGGAGCAGCGAGGGGCCCTGAGAGCCACAGGTCTCGTTTAGCGAGTGAGAGATCCCAAAGACGGCCTCGGGGCTTCCTTGCCCGGACCTTGTCGCAGCCCCAGAGCAGGGCTGACATGAGACATTCACGTGTGTCAGTGGCTCAGCACTGCACTGGCTTCCCTGGCCCTCTCCACCGTGGCTTTCTGCACCTCAGTTTCAGTCGTTGCTTGTATTAAATACTAATAAATAGGAGGGTATTTATTATATTTATGTAATAATTTAATATTAAAAGAAATTACTATGTCGTTTACCTGTGCTTAATGTAGCAGGTAGAGACAAAGAGTCCTTAAGCACCCCAGAGCTAGATGATTGTGTGCAGAGTACAGTAAGGGCCTTGATAAAAGGCACAGTGTGACTGTCAGGTAGAAATACTGTTTTGCCAGCACTTGATTCAGATAGCCAAGTCCAGACTCTCTCTGTACAATGCTTAAGAAGTTTCCACACACTGGCATCTAAGCAAGACACGACTCCTGAGTTGTTGAAGACCAGGAAGTGTCTTCCCACCTATTCCCATGTTTCCAGGCACATGAAATCCTCCAAGAAGATTTTTTTCTCCAGTTGTCTTTTGCTATAAAAACTGACAACATTTATCAATAGCAATGGAGAGTATAAAAGCTTTAAAAAGTACACATTCTCTGCTGCCATGAATAATCTAACAAATTGGCTGAGCTCTGTGGGAAACCTAGGTGTGTTTGCTTAGGCTCACTTGAAGTGCAAATAGTCATAAGTATTCATGATAGAGAGTTTTGTTTTTTATGAAACAAACAAGCTCAAATGCATTATATTGCGCTCAGTCTGAAGAAAAATACATTCTGCTAGCTTTGGGTTGACAGATTTTTGCTCTATAAGTCCCTAATCCCTATTTAAATTCAACCTTTGGCCACAAAAATGGGAATTATTACTGTAAAGTACCCTGAAAGCTTCGGGTGTTTGTTTTGTGTATGTGTGCGTGTGTATGTGTGTGTGTGTGTGTGTTGGTTTTTTTCCTCTAAGATTTTCATATAATTATACTGGTTTCCTGCAATTAAGACTATGAATAGGCTTCTAATAATAAACTCTCAGGGTTCTTTTTGAGATGGTGACAGAGTTCTTCACAAACCTTTCAAACTGAAGAAACTCTGAGACACAATGGTTCATAAGAGGACATGTTCTTCATATGGATAAATTGAAGGAGTGGCAGCTTTGTAATAAACCTCCAGATTATATGCCTCCAGCAAGGAACAAATTAAAAGCAAAAACAAACAGAACTATCACATCAGAACCATCTCCCATTACCTTGTCCCTTTCCAATTACCAGTATTTCCAAAAGCAGTTATTCTGCTTCTCAACTGTAAATCCACCTGAAAACTTATTAATTAAACCTGAATTTTGAAAAGGTAATATTTAAAAAGTATAATTTGAAAACATAGTATTTACAAAAATTGTATCACAGCCAAAAAATACTCACATTGCATATAAATCTATGCATGCATCTAATTTAAATGGTTTTTATGATGTTTTTATTGCATTTTTATATTTCTGTATACATAAGATGTAAAAATATGAATGCTTTTAAGTTGTGTTTATGTACACGTTACTTGTATCCCGATCTCTCTGAAAGGAGATTTAATGCTGGCAAGATTTTATGCATACATTTACCGAGAGTTTAGCATACCTGCTAGTGTTTTGAAATATGGCAATTTCAAATTTTCTTCCAGAATCAAGGAGAATTAAACTGACTTAGGAGCATGAGCTTTTTTTCATTTTTTTTTTTTTAGTACTGTAACAGAAGAGTATTAATTTAGATAGACATTCTGCACATCTTATTTTCATTTTCTTGAGAGAAGACAAAGCTAACAGAGGTGACAGCTTGCTAATGACACTATAGTATTCGAGATAACAGGAACAAAGCTGACAAAAAGTGCAGAAGGGTGTTATGGAACTGAGTAACACATGAATACAGCATTGAAATTCAAGATAGACAAACATCAAAGAATTTATCAAAGCGTTAAGAAAAAAATCTTAATTTCACATATAAGTGGCAGACTTTGAATTGACCATCACTCATGAATAAGATCTCAGAGTTATGGCAGATTTTTCCACAAGGATGTTGGCCTAGTGTTCTGCAGTGGTTAAAAAGGCAAATCAAATGGCCTACAGTTCACAGAAGAGCAGGAAGATGGAACAGCTTTCATGTGAGGAACAGATAAGTAGGCCTGGGAGAGAGAACTGGAGGGCAGCCTGTGTAACAGTGGCCTAGATAAGGATAGATTGTTTGCTGTCTCTTCAGTCCAAGGACAGGGAACATCGAGTGTCAGTGTAGGAATCAGGTTCAAAGAGAAACAAAAAGGGAGGGTGTTCCTTAGACAGTGGTTATTTGAGCTCTAGAAGTACTTGCCAAAGGATATTGTGGACAATGCAAGTTGAAATGGGTCAATGGGAGACTGAACAGGTTTATGCAAGACAGATCAGCTTTATTTCCTTATCCTTGTTTAAAGATTTCCTAATGCATCATTTTTTATGTTCTGCCTCTCTTTCTTTCATTGGACCATGACGTTGTGCTTAAGACATTGAGCTAAGTGCCATACAGTTTATTTCCAGACAGAGGGCTGACAGAGCGGCATGCTAAATAAATACTTCCCTCTGCAGTTATCCTAGTTTCCAGCAGCTCCATCGTGATCCTTGGGAAAGATGCTGACAGCTGCTCTGGGAGACCTTGATCGCGAGGAATGTCCTCAACTCGACGAATGTTTACTCAGAAGTCAGCAAAAGATACTGCTAGCATAAACAGAAGATAAATGCGCAAATATTTGCAGGAACATAATTGTCCAGAGGCCTTTCGCAAGCTGAGCGCCGACCCTCAGGCACGATTAATAAGCGCCGTAGCCTACATCACGGGCAGAAATAACTACGGTGGGTCAGGTGCGAAGGGTCTGCCCTGTGTTTACATAGGAGAGATGACAATAAACCGGGGACCGGATTAAATTTGCTCTGGTACAACTTCTTTATTACAAAAAAAGATAAATTAAAAATAAAAAAGACCACAAATGACGGGGTCTGCCCTGCCCCTCCGCGCGCGCGCGCGGCCTGAGGGGCGGGGCTCCCCGCGCGCGGGGCAGCGTGGCCCGTGATTGGCTCGGGGAGCGGCCGGCGGGTCACGTGACGCGGAGGGCGGGAGGAGGCGGCGGGCGGGGAGCAGCGCTGAGGGCAGGCAGGAGGTGGCGGGAAGCGGGAGCGTGGATCTTGGATCTTGGAGGCGAGTGGGGGAGATGGGGAAGGACGGATGGGGCTCTCCGTGTCGCTGGAGCCGCCGTGGCGAGGCCGGGGCGCGGGCCCTCACGGCCGCGTTTGGTGTTGGCGCGCTCGTGGCTCGCCGTCCCCCATTGGCCGCGGAGGGCGCGGCGGGGCGGGCCCGGCCCGGCTCGGCTCGGCTGGCGGGAGCGGGCCGGGGCCGGGGCCGGGGCCGGAGCCGCCTTCCTGCCCTCCCCGCAGCCGCGGGGCTGCCCCCGCCCTTCCCGCGGCGAGGCCCCTCCGTGGCTTGGCCGTGCGGCAGCGCTGGTGTTGGCGGGACGGGGCGCTGCCTGCCCGGCGCGCTCGCAGCTCCCATCTCCGGCAGGCACGCCAGGCTCCGGAGCCTTGGGAAGAGACTCGTGACCGCGACTGACTACTTAGTACTGCCATAGAAGCTGCTAAACCCAAATTGTAATGTTCTGTAGCTGCTGTCCCCCGAGCAGTTACAGCTGTTATGTTGGATGTTATATTAATTTATTTTTTTTTTATTGTGTTGCAGTTGGTCCCATGCATTCCAAAATGAAACAGAAACTGACTGCAGAAAAATCCTCAGGATCTTTGCAGGTACGGATTTTAAAGCCTTGAAGTCAGTACCTCTTCTGTGACACAAGCTTTATATCCACTGAAGGAGTACAAAGGGATCTGTTGCAATGAGCTTCCACCTGGCTTCTGTCTAATTGGTTTGAGTAATCTGGCAGTTTCTGCGGCTTGGGAACATGCTGTTCTTCTTGGGCTTATGACTACTTTTTTTCTTGTTGCTCAGCAAGTCCTTTTTACTTTGACACTGAGCTTACTGTCTATCCATGCGATTTTTCAGGGGTTTTTTTGCTGCTGGCTAAGTGCCTTTGCTTACTGAATCTGCCTGGCTGCTAAGGGGCTGTAGAGTAGGTTCCGTAGTGGGGATTAACTCACAAATAGTTAAATCTGTCTTGTCTTCAGCATGCTTTAGCTGAAGTTTTCAAGCAGGCAGTTTGCTTTCTAAAGTCACCTTCATAAATCATAGTTGCTCTGGAATTGGTGGAAATGCTTACAAGATTTAGGTTTTTAAGACTTGATTGATAAGTAACTAAAATTCATACCTGTTCTTGTTAAATCTTTTAATGTAGGCTCCAATCAGAATTGTACAAATACCATATATAATAGAGGCTAGTAGTCCTCATATAATGAGGCATATTGATTGTAATGAAAACTTTGGTATTAATGCAAATTGCTAATTGATAGGTGTGACTTACACACGTCAATCTTGTTCCATAGTGTTTCTGTAGTGTAATTTCTTCGGTGAGGCTTTTTGCACTTTCAATGGGTTAACTCCAGTATTGGTCAATAACTTCTTGGCAGAGTGTACTTAACTAAACCTTCAGTAGCAGTGAGCACTGTCTGACACATGATGTGATTCTTGTTCCCACAGCAGTTAATGTTTGTCCTTGAGTTGAACAGTAGGATAATTGGTGGCAGAAACTACCGTGGGAAAGGCGGACTCATGTCATATGAAGTACGGTGTGAATTGTAACTTTCTCACGCTGGTGTGGCATTGTATTCTGGCTATTCTTGCTTGGTTGTCTGCCATTGTTTGCTATCCCATGGTGGCAGTGTAACCAACCCAATCAGAAAGCTTTAAGGCAGGAAAGAGGTATTTATGCATGACAGGAAAGGTGATGAACAATAGGCTGTCTGGATCGAAGCAGGGAAGCTTTTGATCCATTTTAATGGATAATCAAAGTAATGCATCTGTTTAAATGAGCACCACTTCACGGTGTGTTCACAGGTAACAAAATCAGCTATTACCTGCAGTGATATGTGACTTTACCACCTAAACACACAACTGCAGCCACTTTCATCTCTGTCCCCAAAAGTCTCATACTGCTGCTCTCAAATGCAAGTTTGGGAGTTTCAGCTGAAGTTCATGTGTGTCACTGCATTGTAACTGGCCTTAAAATTTAGTCAGAATATTTCTGCTGTAAGACCTGTTCAAGTTCCATTATGAAGGGTGTTTTCTAGGGACTGAGCATAGCTTCACATGATTAAGATCTATGCTACAAATAACTAGATCCCATTATTTACAAAAGTCTTAGTATAGACCAGAATGTCATATTTCTGTCTTGAGAAGAATAACCATGGGTTATCGTAATGGAAGAATGACTAATTTTCAGTTTATGTAAAAAGGAATGACAACCGTCTGAACCATATTTGTCTTTTTAGAAGTACCTCACAGATACCACATGCAGTGCTGACCCAAGACGGACTCTTAAAATGATTCAGCCCTCAGCAGCAGGTAGCCTGGTTGGCAGATATAATGAGGTATGAACTAAACGATAATCTGTAGATGTGTAATTATTTCAACGCATAGTGAAATGCTCGTGAGCTTTTAGCTGAAAACTACTGTATTTGAAAAAATGTAGAATAAAAGCTAAAAGTGTTGCTCTGAAGTTAAACTTGACTGTGTTTTATGCAGAAGAAATCATCAGTCAAAAGGAAACTCTGGAATAACAAGTTTGCCTCAAAGGATTGTAATGCTGAGGTGTCTGTGGACAAGGAGCAAGAAAATGAGAATGATGTCATTCAAGCTGCAGATCTCATGATGAAAGGTGTGTGGTAATTTTTGAAGTGTTTCTTGCACTTTAAATGCTATGCTGCTGTTGGAGTACAACTTGAAACAGCTTGTCGTTTAGATAAGGGGTTTGTTGCTTTTTGTTATGCCTAGCAGAAATAGATGATACTTATCCTCTGTAAGTATAGTAAATAAAGTATAGAAATCTAATGTTTAAGAATGAGTTTATGGTCACCAGTGGCTGAGAACCATTTTGTGCAGCAGCATTAAGAAGTCTTGTAGTTTGTTACCTTGGCTGGGCTCTGAAGTTTTCAAGTGACTAATGAAGTTGAAATGAAAGCCTGTTCTGGCACAGTCTGCTGTATATGCAGTTTCTCAGAACTATTATGCCCAGCACAGACAGTGACTTGGGAATAAGACTTCTCTCTTCCACAAAGTACACGTTAAGACCAATATTTGCAAATGTGACCATGTTGCAGAGCCTGCTGCCATGCTTGAGGCAGCTTTGTGAAGGTGCTGCCTAGTCATTAATGCAGTGTGTAGCATCTGTTTCCTGTAAGCTTATGTCATTAGTTGTAATTTTACACCTAATCTTTGAAAATGTTATATTGAGTGAGTTCTTAGAATCTCAGCTCATCTGATACTTGTGTATGTTAGACATTGTAAGGTGTTTCAAGAATTCAGACTTACTGTAGCCTCTTAATTCAGGAAGTCCTTCACCTCAGTATTGGAAAGAAGTGGCTGAAGAAAGGAGGAAGGCTCTGTATGAAGTGCTTCAAGAAAATGAAAAGGTACCTACTGAAAGATAACTAACTACTTCACTGCTGACTGTTGTCTTCCTCTTCTAACATTTTGTTATTTGAACTCAGTTGCACAAAGAAATTGAACAGAAGGATGGTGAAATTGCCCGCCTAAAAGAAGAAAATGAAGAGCTCATGTCCCTTGCTGAACATGTGCATTACATGACCAGTGTGATTGAGGTATTTAAAGCAATTTTCAGTTAATGTTATAGAATGAAAAAGTGAGAGACCAGCAAAGGTATTTATAATGAATCATGACTTCTGTTCTATGTGCTGATGTGACTCTTCATTTCAAATTGCTGTCTGACTTGCTTCTGGCAGTATTGCTATAATTCTAGAGGCATAAAGCTTGTTTTTCTACCCTAGAACCTATAGGAGTAATGGGAAAGTATGAAGGTCGTGCTTTCTGAAGGAGGGGGATTCAGCCTAGTCTCTTAACAGAATTTGCATGTTGGAGATGGTGAAAAGGAAAGGTTCATTTTCACTTTTTTGACATGACTTAAATTCATATGCTTAGTAGGTTGTGCAAGACTTCTGGTTAAATGAAGTGCCTTTACTTGCTCTGTCCTTTGAGGAGCTAAACTTGAAACAGGAACACAAAGTAGAGCAGTGAGAGGGAGAAGGGAGCACTATGCTCTTTAAAGTCAAGGTTTGCTGAGGCATTGCCAGTTTTGTGGCCCAAAAAGGGCTGTGCACAACGTGTTACAAGGTCCATAAACTTATAAATCTCAAGCTCCCCCTCTATTTCTTGGGGGCAGGTGGTTGTGTCACTAATTCCATGGCTCCTCTATGAGGAGTGGATTGTCTGTAACAGCTTCTGAAGCTGTAATAAATATGTAGATGACTTGAACATCAAGGTTCCATCTAGCTATCAGCTAGGTTGTGTTTGCAGGGATTAAGCTTGCAACTAGGATATGAAGCCAGGCAAATATTTTGATTCAGCAAGAACTAGACTTGGGGAGGTGGAAACAAAATGAAATACTGTCGCAAGCAACTGGATTAATCAAGAAGTAAACTTCATCAAGTTTATTTTCAGTTAGTGCAGTTATTTAGATCAGCCTTGAAAGACACTACTAATTTGCTACACTTGATTTTTTTAAATTTTTTTTAAATTCTGGGAATACTGCTTGTCAGTGATAAACCCATGGATAGAAATTGTATTACTTTACTTGAACTAATGTAGTTGGAAACTTCTCTAGAGTTTGTCAACAGTTCACTTACTAGTTGTAAGCTACTCACTTCTGAACTTCAAAAACAGCCTCTTACAGTCCTGTTTATCTTCCTTAGATCAGGTTAGGTGAGGAACTTGTAGTTTGAAGTGCTACAAACTGCTGGGTCTTACGGTTCATCTAGAATTAATGTAGCTTCATTACCTCTGATTAAAAATTTTGGAGTTAATTGGTTGTGCAGTAGTTTTTCTAAAATTAAACCTATGTGCTACTATAGTAAATATTTAACTTGGGAAGCAGTTTCCCATATTTTAGGTTGCCTAAGAAAACCCATCTTACTGAAGAACCTAAGAAAATTTAAAGCAAATGTGGTCTGCAAGTTAGAGGTAGTAATTTGAGTTGAACTTAAGATTTTTGTGAGCAAGGAATGTTTTTAGTTACATCAACAACCTCCAAATGAAAGTAATTAGCTTGCTAAATTCAATATGCAGGGTTTTATTTCACTGGTTATTAAGTAGAAAAAGTATTAAGTTCATTGTCCTCTATTTCTTTGTAGAGGCTAACTGAGCAAGCACCTGACAATCTTGAGACACTGGACAATCTGACTCTAAAGGAATCCAGACAAGAAAATGAACAGCATAACTGTGAAGAAGGGCTGTCACAAGTATCATCTGGCTTGGGGGAGAATAGATCAGATCTTACTTCAAAGGAAGCAGACCATTTGCAACTGGAATGACAACTTTGAAATAGGCTTATGTATGTGGTTTTTAATTGCAGACTTCCTCTTGAAAGAATATATTAAACCTTCTCAGGTATAGAAACTCTTGTATGAGCGTTACAGATGTTGGTGTTTTTAACTGGAATTATGTGGCAGTGGGAGTATCTGGATACTGCATGGAAAATTTACTACAGGCTGCAGTAGTTGCTTGTGTGAAATGCAAATACTGTGAATTTCAACTGTTGTTGACCAACAAATACCTTATTTGTTGGTCTGACATGATACATGAAAATTGATAAATAAATCTTTGCCTTACCAAAGCAGTGTCTTAATTAACTGAGGAATGGCTAGTTTTAGGTTTAAGTCAATTGTGACAACTCTAAATGTAAGCTTTCAAGTTTTTTAGGGAGTGCCTGGACAGTTTTTAACTCTTTAGATTTGTAGAATTCTGGAGAACAGAGTGACTTGGTGGATGGAGGGAAAGCAAAAACTTTGTATGCTGTTGGTGAGGCTTCAGAAAGACATGCATGGGTAGTAAGTTAAGATCTCAAACTTAGTTAATTTATGCTTTTCATGTGTTCTTTAAATAATTTTCTTTGCCTTTTAAAGGGAGCCTTTTAAAAGTTGTAGAGATAAGAGCTTAAGTTGAAAGTATTAGACTGTCTCTTCTAGCCTTATAAAGAGAAGGTGGAGTGTTTTCGGTTGCAGTAGCAGCTGTGCTGGAAGGAAAGTTAATGCCTGGTATTTACCAAAATGTGAGACACCTCTTTACCAAGGTATTAATGTTCTGAAGGATTTATGGGAATAAAAACCAGTCTTTAAAACCTTGAGCACCTTATCTGGCACCTGTATGGGGGGGGTGTGGCTGGAGAGTAAGTTGGTACAGGTTTTCCAGTCCTCAGTGAACTCAGCAGTTGTTCTGTAACAACGTTTTCTGAGGACAGGTTTTGACAATGGTGGCCATTGCCATAGCTTTTAAAGTTGAGTGGCTTTCAGAAGGCAGAGATCATCAGAGGGATCCTCGTTCATGGATCTGACTGGCCTTGCCAAAGATGGTTGCTTCAGGGTACGTGTGAAAGAGTTTTTGGAGCTATCAGATTGGCACCTTTAGATTCCTTCTGTATCTTAGTCCCTGTGGCCTTTGGTAAGTTAATAGATGTTTTGCAACTGATTTCAGTTGTGAAATCCAGGGAGTGTCAGAACCATCGTAGGAAGTAATATGTCTTCTGACTTCCATTTTACCTCAAGTAAATTGATGCTGTCTTTAAGAGAAAACCAACTGAATGCTTGGTAATTGTTTTGTAGCCAATCCTTGGTTATCTGTTCAAGAAAAATGGATAACACTTGTCAAGTGACTTAGACTTCTACCTCAGATTCTAAGCAACCTCCCTGACAAAGCAGTTCAACAATAGTAAATAAGAAAACACATGCAGTTCAATGTAGTTTGTTGTTCATAGTTAACAGATTTTTTTTCAGAGATGGCTCTTTATTTAAACATCAGGGATATTTCATTTGCAGAGACTGTAGAAGGGAAGAAAGCACTGTGGCATAACTAGCAGGCCAGGCAGACCAATCCAACTGAGACAGCAAGTGCAACTTCATTATCTCACCTGCTCTTCACCACCTTAATACATGTGCTGTTGTTGGAACACAGAACTGCCAGGAAACCAATCCAGAGTCTGTGTGCAGTATCTGTCTTACCTTCAGGTTGCTCAAGAAGAATGCTTATTAAGTTTAAATCTTGTGCTTTTTCTGGCTTGATTTTTATTTAAATAATGAAAATGACAGTCCTTCATTAACTGGAACTTCTGTTGAAATTTACTGTGTATGGAATAAATCATGGGAGTTCTTCAAGTAGGCTAATGGATGTATTGCAGCATTTGGTCCACCTGCAATAGAGTAACTTTTTACATCAAAAAGGCATATGCCATTCAGTAACACATCCTATTGCTTCAAACCAAGGCTACCATAGTTTTGTTAACTGTAACTTATTAGCAGAATAGTTTGCTGTATAAGCTCCTGAAAATAAACATGCTGCAGGAGGCCAAGTGGGAGAGCCAAACTGTGCCATAGTAATAAAAACCTATATACATGCTTGGCCACAGATGCATTAAACCTTGATCACTCTGCCTATGCCTATTATATCAGATCCAGTAATGTATGAAACTTGTCAGAAGTTTTATGATGCTGCACTAATTGCTGTTTAAAAATGTTCTAAAAGGTTCAAGTTTTGTTTATTATTCTGAAAATTCCTTAGTGCTTTTTAAACACACATGCAGTAGCATTGGTACATAGTAAGTCTAGGAACTTTGTATTCATGTGTGAAAGGCATGTCAACTGTGTAGAAATTATTCAGAGATTTATGTGATTAGTTCTCTTACAATCGTTTGACATTTTATTTTTGTTTAAGTATATAAGAAAACTCTCATTTACTACTGAAATAGTTATGTAACAGCTGAAAATCAACATCAAGACAAATTTCATGTCCAGCTAAGTTACAGAGAACATTCGATCTCCCACAATAAAGTTATCAGCTCTAGACCCTAACTGCAGCATGTGATTCTTTTCAAGAAGTCATAAATGCTTTTGTACATCAGTTTAACCAGCATCATGACTCCTTTTCATTGCAGAAGGTATGGAGGCTGCATCTACTCTTGTCTAGCATTTCTCCCATAAAATGTGCATGTCCAAACGGGACAGAATTTCATACATAGAAGAGTAAAGTAGGGGGAGATGGGTTGTTTGCAGGTGTCAGATGTTTCAAGAAGGAACATCTGTGCAGGGACCAGCAGGGGCAAGCAAACCAGGGGGCAGGTGAATGGTTTGAGTGAGGAAGAATTCATAATTAATTTTGCAAAAATAACAGTTTTAGTGTGAACACCCATTGTAGTGAAGACAATGTGTGGAGAAGTTAATTAGACGGTAATAGCTACTTTGCTGGGCAGCCAAAACTCACATGGTGTTTGACATTGGATTGCTTATGTGAGGGCCTGTAGCATTCTCATGTTTTGCAGCCTCTACATAAATAATGAAGTTGGTCATCTTTTCCCCTCCCCCACCAAGGAAGCAGGATGCATATTCATTTACTTTTCCTCAAAGGCCATCTCAGGTTGCTCTCAGAACTGGATTTGAGATTTGAGCAGAAGATGTGCAAATGTGCCAATGCCATGTGTTTCCAGTGCTCCCAATGTTATTAAGACTGTATTATATTGTTATCATCACCGTCTTCTTCAGCAGAAAATGTTTATTATGTAGTTTATTTCCATTCTTACAATAACACAAAGTAATTCAGCATACAATAATGGTGTTCTGAGGAACCTTAATTTGCTGGTGTTTGTTGATCTGCCAGCAACTGCCTGTAATGAAATATGATCTGGCCACGTTCAAGGTCAAATCCTCGGGTGTGAGGATACCTCTATCATACCCTCAGGGGCACCACAGCCCTCTGAAATGGGGTGCTGTGGATCCTATCCTCAGGATAATTCCATTGTAAATCAGGGGGCCATACTTAAGATACCCAGTCTAGCAGTTGTACTGACTCCTAATTTTGAATGCTTAAAGTCATCATTAATCTGTATATACTAGAGTGCAGGAGAGGGTAAAGCTAGAGGATACCGTTTCTGAAGGTATAGTGGATACAGGAGGAATCTTGCCAAAAGCAGTGTGAAACTGGGCAGCCTAACTTATGCTGCTGCTATAGCTAGAGTAGTATAGAGGTCCTACAGGCTTCTATATACTGGGCAAAATGAATAGAAACTGACAACATGGCAGGCATAGTGAAAACCACCATAGCTCATGAAAACCATGAGGTGAGGATAAGCCACCACCAGGTAAGCCCATTTCCCAAGTGCACTTCTGGCCAGCTTATCTCTTCCATCTGTGCTGCTGCTGAGCTACTTTGGTACAGGAACATTTTCCTAACACTTCTCTGAAGTGGCCCAGACCTTTATATTTGTTTGAGTCAACCTGCTGCAGCCCTGAGAAAGAGGTTTTGCAATTGCTGCCTGCTGGTTCCTTCTTTACTAGTAGGTAAGCATCAGTCTTGTGACACCTCTGTGCATCTGTTTTTTCCTACTCCACAAAGGAGAGCTCTTGCATTAACGTGCTAGGAAAAGGCAGTGTTATCAGCTCTGCGAGCTTTAAATGTACAAGTTACTAGACAAATATATGATTTGTTCTTTTTTATTTGCCTTCAGGTTTTGGAAGCTTTGAGGTCTGTTTACTTTCTCGAGGTTGTCATGAGTCATGTTAGAAGATGGTTCTTTGTTTTATTTAATTTTCTAAAACAGTATTAATACTCAAAGTGAAATTTAGCCTCTATATGTCTGTACCCCACGTTCAAGCTTGTCAGTCTTGGATACCACAACAGGAACTAAATTTGATCTCACTATTCCCACTAAAATTCCTGTGGCTTTCCTCATTGACTGAGAGCAGGATTTGCTCCTTTCTATCTGGTTCTTACAAGCTGTACCCATGGTTTCTAATAGTTATAATGGTGTAACAGATCAGCTTTAGGCTAATGAACTTCCTCCAAGGGTGGCTTTAAACTACAATGAAATGAGATATAAACTCCTTCAGGCATAGTACCTCTGTATGTGAACTGCCCTATGCTCTCTGCAGCTTTGGCTCTGTGATCCATACACAGATCTACGTTCCCTGAGATGTGTGGTATAAGCCTCAGTGTTTGTAAGAGGATAAGGAATGTCTTCCATCTGAGGAGAGTCTGTCTTCATAGAAGGGAAGAGTAATCAGTGGAAGTTTGGTAACAATCCTGGAGCCTCTTCAGCATATTTTCTGCTAGACCCTGTGGAGCCTTTCTTGATAAGTATCTTGAATGAATCACAAAACTGGTTTGCTCTGAGCCTGACAGTGGGAGAGGCTGCTGATGGAAAGAGTGACTATACATATGGACTGATGTGCTTAGTAGTTAAAAAATAATCTTTATTATAACTTAAACGTGATAGGAAATATGGTGAGTACAAATGCCACAAAACTAAAAGAAAAAAATTTAAAAAAAAATGCAGAAGTTGATACAAAAGGACATGTTGAAAGAATTCAACTGATGGGACAAGTGTGGTATAAAAACCGTAACATGGCTACTTCACCTTCTGCAAAAAAGAGTTTATATCACTCAGTAAACAAGTAAGCATTTTGCACTGTACAAAATGTACTTCTTTTATTAAAGGAAGAATATATATATTTATAAATATACAGATATGTACATTCTTGTAACATTCACAGTAAAAAAAAAACCAACCAAAACAAAATGACCCCTGCCTGCCAATGTGTTTGGCTCACAAGGTTTCCTTTTGATGTGAACTGTTTGCAATATTTTCTATGTCGTCTATGCAAATTTGGATACTTCAGCTGACATCTAAATAGCATTTCATGCATAATGAACACAGTACAGGAACACTCTTCTGTTAAATTCTATTCACCTCCTCTGTTAACTTAAGGCTCATAATCAACAGTTTGAAGTACTCGCTGTCTTTCATCCTTGCAGTGTGGGGAGGAAAGATGTAATCACTTACCCCTCTGTTTATTACTGCCTCCCAGGTCCACTTTAGTTTGTTCTAGTTCTTTCTCTATAGAAACTATGATCCACTAATTAGAGTGTATGAAATCCAATTCTGCCTGCAACTTACAGGACAAAAATGGTTTGGGGGACTTGTGCAATTAGCTGTATTCACTCCTTCTTCTCAGAATAAATAAATGCATTTTACCTTTTCATTTAATTTTCAGAAACCTACGTGATTGATCCCCCCTCACAAATCTCTGGATTAATGATGGTTTGCTGTTGGAGGGCAAGAGAAAGGAAATAAAAGACCAGTGGAGGCATTTAGAATGAGTCACCAAAGTGACACCTCCCAGGGTTTACATCATGCTGTTTCTGGAGGCAAAACTTGAAGAAACTTGGTCTCTCTTTCATTACTGAGACACATCTGAGAAATCTGAGCAGCGTTTCCTGCCACTGGAGTGCTGCTGGGGACACTGTATGGCAGCAGGCGCTTGGCTCAGGGTTGAAGGGAAAGCTGCTTTGCAGTGCTGCTCAGGAGGCCTCCTAATTGTCCTTGTTAGATACGGTATCGCGTGTCTCAAGCTTTCACAACAACTTCAAGGAAGGAAATATAATAGGAAAATATAAGAAGATGCCGAATGCTAAAAACCTCGCAGAAGTTTGTTGAGGCTGAATAACTGCAATTACATTATTTGTTATGGATCAGTCAAGAAAGTATTGTTCTTCAGCATCCAACTGTTCCATCATGAGCTGCAAAGAGGAGCCAATAGGAACCCTTAAGCTGGATTTTAGATTTTGCTTTTCCTTAAGAAATCTGTAAATTGCTACATTTGGGAACACTTTTAGAATTCTTCAAAGTCTTCCTCCTTCTCCCCACACTGAAGTGCAGCTCCATCCTACTTTAATGCCTGTTAAATAAAGGCAGGTTCTTTTCCATCTAAAAAGCTGTGGCAGCTTCAGTTCCACGGCGGTTTCCAACTTTAACAAATTCCCGGGGAAATTTGTCCAGCTGTTCATATGCCAGTCTCCCATCTTCACCTGAATGCAAAATGTTAAAGCATAATAATGGATTATGTCATTGCCCTATAATATTTAAAATACTGGGTTCTCTGCTTTTAGAAAGTACTGATCTGTCAGGAACTTCTTGTCCTTTTTAGAATTTATCTTGTTGAAAGCCATTTCAGAAATTACTTGGAAAATTACACATGCTCTGCATGTTCAAATTTTTTTTATTTTTTTTTATTTTCTCAAGTAATTTGCTTGGTTATTTAAAGGAAAACAGAAGCAGACATGGTTTGTGTGATTAGAAGATAGTATCTGTACACTTGTCTTCCTGAATGACCTGTGCTTGTCAAGGTCTCAACTGCAGCTATGATATGCTTGAGGCAGATGATATTTATCCATTTCTACCTTGGACAATAAAAGGTTGTGATGGACTGAACTGTTGTTAATGCTTTAAGCATTGTCAAAATCATAAAAAGCCTTTTTGTCAAACTGCAAAGAAGCAATTGCCTGTCTGTGACCACTGAATTACCACCCCCTGCCCCGCTTCCCCCCTCCCCCCCCTCCAACCCCCACCCCAGTATGCCTTCTGGCTGGAATTTGGACTCTGACTGGAAACTTGAGATAAGACTATTGTCTAATTATCTCACATCTGAGGAGAAGTAAACAAGGCCCATCCAGCCGTGGGGGAAAAGGGTTTTGGGTGTGTGATGGCGAAATCTTTCTACACCAAACTGAAGGAGTAAACCGCCCCCCTCCTTTGGGAAGACCACTTACACACAGGACATTTATGTAAGAGGCAGCTGAGAAGGGTCATAAATCATAAAAGACCCCCAAGCCCCAAGGCACCCCCCAGACTCATTCCTGAGACCTATCATCAGAGGACTACACATGGTCCAAGTGAAGCAACAAATCTAGAGCCTGTCACAAGAGACTGCAAAGCTTTCCCCCACCAGTGGAGGTGCCTGGGCATCTCCTGAATGTGTGTTAATCCACTGGACTCTCTGCTTTGCAGGACCCTCACCACCAGGAGACCAGAAGACCCATGGGATGTCACCGGGTCCATGGAGTGGTGATGCATTTTCTAATTTAATCTCTCATTCTCTTTCTCCCCCCACCCCATCCTTTTTTTCTATTTCTCTCTCTCTGCCTCACATCTACTGTAAAATAAAATCCATACTGTTGACTTTGGCATGTGGTCCCACTTGCACCTTAGTTCAGGCAAAGGAATTTCTTTAGCCTTAGTTACCAGGCTATAACAAAAGTTTATCCACTTCTCACTTCCTGGCACTTTAAAGAAGTGAGTCTATCCTCATGCACTGCTGAAAAAGAGGAAACAGTATATTTGCTAGACTTAATTATTTGTGTCTCTAAACCCCTTTTCTCTTAGGTACTATCATCTACATGCATCTTCATGAAGATAGTGCTGAGCCTAGTGTGTTGAATTGGCCATTAGGAACCAAAACGGTCTCTGTCTGTTGCCTAGAGGAATGACAGAACAATCTCTCAGAGATTTCAAAAGAAGTGTCCCTGGGCTAGCTGTTTTATAACCTGTCCAACAGCAGAGTGAATTCTGGCTGAACTGGTGAATGAGAGTATATTTGAAGAGTTTGCATAACTAAAATCACACATGGATGCACCCCCATGGAACTGAAATTCATGCCTAGCCTAAAGGCCAGAAAAATATAATTTTTCTGTGCTACTGAAGTACTGGTGCCCTGAAACTGCAGCCACACTTGCAGTCACACACTGCTACCATGGCTAAATTACAGGTTAATGAACAGGGTGTCTGTTGTCTCAAAGACAAATGATGGTCAGCACAAGGTACCTGAAGTACTATGTGAAGGAGGACTTGCAGACTAGGGCCTGTCCAAACAAACATAGAAAAATAATTTAGATTAAATGAACAACTGGCAGTGCTAATGGCACATGAGAGTGTGACTATGGCACTACAGGAATGATAGGAGGGGATCTCTGAAAGAAAGGTGTATAAGACACAGCAGACTTGTGCTGGTCTTGACTCCTCGAGGCTGCTATGTTTTCACATTCATTATCAATTATTTCTATTTCTCAACTTCTCCTTTTCTATTCTTTTCTACTTCCCCCTCCAGACTCCCGTGATTCAAATGCTGTCTTTTTGGCTTGTTTCCCAATGAATGATTTTTAAGAATTTATATTTTCTAACCTGTTCAAGTCTCTATGTAAAGCTTTGTTTCAATTTAGAGTATCACATTTGCATAACTCAGGTGTCATACATGCTGCTCCATCAAAAAGTAAAATTAAAATACGGCTCCAAACTAGGCAACTCACCAAGGGAGAGCAGGGTTTCAGACGCAACTTTTCTGATCTCTTCATTGTCAGACTGGCAGAGTGTGACCAGCATTTTAATGCTCTCGGTAGCCTGGAAAGTGCAAAAAGAACCACACTAGCACTACACAGTACACTCGGGGGTTTTTCCACAAACTTGCATGGAAATAGTACCCATCCTCTGCATTGCCCTTCCTACTCCAAAGGAAGGAGGCCTTAGTGGAGACACAAGGAATGGGGTTTTCCTGTGGGGAAGCATTTGAGGAAGACATATTTTCTGCTGTCAATGTGGACCCTTTCTAATTTTTCTACCCTATATACTACATAAATAAATCTGGCTGCCCAGCTCTGTCTGCTGCTTCTGATGGTAGGATGGGTGAAGGGCTGTGGGCCAAGGCCGTCGAAGTGCCAAGGTAGGGGGTAGCAGGGAGAGGAACAGGAGACAGGGATCTAGGGAATGAGTTTCACATAGAACATGTCAAACCTGGCAGGTCTAAGAAGGCTGCTTTTGCCAGCCCAGCTGTGTCTACAAGGACATCTCGGCTGGCCAGCCCAGTCACTTCCACAGGCTCCTCACTGACACCTGCACTCACCAACTTTTCCACACTTTTGCCTTGCCTTTGCTGTTTTGGGTAGGAAGCAAGGAATAATCCTGTTCTCTGCTACAAAAATGCCAGGTCTCTGGGGAGAGCAGCTGTCATGTCTCTGGCAGGCTATTTAATACAGCAAGAAGAGAGATCAGTGAAAAGAAGGACAAGTGTGACATATGGCAGAGGCACTGAACCACAGAGTCATGATCTGGATGAGCCCTGCTGATCCAAGGGGCACAGGCCTGGTCTATGGGCTCGAACTGAGGGCTTAGCTACCAGAGCCATTAAATGTCACCACCTTGTCTTCAACATGGTCACCCGTGCATGACTTGGGGCAAGTCTGCACTGGGTGCATAACGGTGACTACAGCTCGAATGCTTGTGAGTGATGGGACCACAGCAACACAGAGCTTTGCTGTGATCTGCAAAACCTCTCAGAGATTCACCTGGTGCAGCCAAGGTGCTTTGATGTGGATTAAACTGCCACTGGGTTACCCCATCCAGAGTCCCACCTATCCATTGCAGCGTTTCCATCTCTGAAATAGTATCTTCCAGAAAGGCTTCAGCTTTTTCTTTGAAGATCCCAAATGATGGTACTTCCCCTTGGTAGCTTTTTTTGCCCCAGCAGTTGCCATTCTCACTATTCAAGACACATAGGAGCCACACTGCTCAAGTGAAACCTGTCTAGCTTCAGTTCCCACCACTGATTTCTAGTTTTTCCATATTTAAGCAATACTGGTTTATATATTGGATGGCATCAGTTGTGACTGGGATGAAGTTAGATTTTAGAGCTGTCTTTTCCAGGGGACAGATTAGAGAGAGAAATAATCCACAGTGAGTCTGCCTCATGGAACACATTTTTTGCCCCAGAATCCCATACGAGTCAGGCTTGGGTGGCTGCTGTTTCCCATGGCTCTATACAGCCAAAACAAAAGTGCATTTTACCATCCTGCTGAAGTGCAAAGATAGTACCAGATGCTAGCTGAAGCTGTAGTGCCCAGATGTACCAGTGATTTGTCATAAAACAAGCTGTGACCTGTCTCTATCTTCTGCTACTGTAATCCATATACATTATAGCTAATTTTATCCTGGGAAAGGTTTTCTTTGTCCTTCTTAGTCAGTACTCTATGGATGAATATTTTTTTTCTCTGTGATGTGGAACTAAGTGTCCTGAAGTTAATATGAGAGGGAGGAAAAGATGCTATGTGAAAGATAAACTTGGCCATTGTCACACAGACTGTGTGTTTGTGCAACTGACCTTCTAAACCATTCCCAAACAGCATGGTATCTGAGAAAGATGGAGCACAGCAATGCAAAACAGAAACACTACTGCTGCTGTTACTGCAATTTCCATTTTGTTTTTTTGTACCTATCAGATGTCCTTTCTTTAAAATAAAGCCAAGCACCACAGTGAATTCCTTGTCTCTTACCTTGAGGTATCTTAGAGCCAAGCAAGCTGCTTTCTGCAGCTGGAGGTTGGGCTGCGTTAGTGCTTCACAGTAATAAATCAAGGCCTGAAAACAGATAAAGAAGAATAGCAATGAAAATGTCAGTGCCTCTGTGGAGCACAGAGGTATTGCTACCCTATTAAATGGAGAGTAATTGCAGCCTGCCTCCCTGGCAGTGAGTGTGTGGGATGGAGAGGGACAGTCCCTGCCACAGTTAATGGGGTGGGATAATTCCCTATAGCAGATCCAGGCCAGGCCACTAGTCATAGCTTAGTAGTCTCAGGCCAGTTTTGGTGAGGAAAAGTTCATGTTAAAGGAAGTCTTAAAATAATGATTACAAGGTTAGCATGAGCTGCTAGACCAGTGCACTGCTTGACCCTAGAAAATACTAGCTACTGCTGAGCAGCAAATCTCAGTGGCAGTCAGCTGTGCAGTGAACTCATCTGCAGCATAAAGCTGCATAATACCCTCGTAGAAGGCACACTGTGATCCTTCCTGCAGGCAGTGAACCAGGTATCAGCTACACATGCCTGTTTCAGGAGAACCTTATATTTTCCCTGAGCAGCTGCCTTCATGAAGCTGGGGATGGAGAAAGCTGGTATGAGACACTAAGAGGCTGGAAAAATGGAAGATGAAGTAGGAGGGCAAGCAAAGAAGAGACTAGATTGACGAGAAGAAGAGAAGAGAAGAGAAGAGACGAGAAGAGAAGAGAAGAGAAGAGACGAGAAGAGAAG
>JAWWEE010000074.1:90792042-90889463 GCA_035221455.1 Xenops minutus | reverse complement strand
AGAAGAGAAGAGAAGAGAAGAGAAGAGAAGAGAAGAGAAGAGAAGAGAAGAGAAGAGAAGAGAAGAGAAGAGAAGAGTTGAGTTCCTTCTTCTCCTCCTTCTGTCGTCCTTCTATCACTCTTCCTCTTCCAACTGCCTTTTCTTTCACTCTTTCCTAACAGAGAACAAGAAAGAGAGGAGGGAGAGGTCTGCCATGAAAAAGCAGAAGCCAACCCCTAATTTCTTCTTACTCCTCTTCTCCCCTCTATTTAATTTCTGTGTTTAACCTGGCTTTGCTTGTTATTTTTGGTATCTGTGATAGACTTAAATCTTAGATCTCACAGCTGAGCTGTGTTTGCCCAAGGCGGTCCATCCCCTCCAGAAATCGTGGGAAGTTCCACAGATGGCAGCCTCCTTTGAGAGAAAAAATAAAAATCTGAGACCTATGTCTCTGCATGTTGGTGATGCTGGGAACTGTTACCTTGAAGCCCTGGACTGAAGCCAAGTCTGAAACAGAGCAGCAGAAATGCTGAAGTGTGGAAGGTAGCTGGAGAGCACAGCACTCAGTAAGTATTTGCAGTTTTGGCTGGCACCTGTTTAGCATGACAGGTAGGACCAGACTGGCATAAAGACAGAAACAGACCTGCATATCTGCAGAAAAATTAGGCAGCATATCCCTTTGGATCAGTTTAAATTAAGCTTGGAGCAGTCATTTTAGATGCACAGATATTTGAGACACACAGGAAAAAAACATGATGATACAGGTCTCTCATTCGACAGGTGATTTTCTGCCACTTACCTTCTCCCTGAAATGCCTGTTTTCTGCAGTTGCTGTCAGAAGTGATGCCACAGTCTCACTGACTTCATTTTTATTTTCATTGAGAAGTAAAGCCAAAGCTCTCAAAACTTCCTGCTGTGGTGGAAGGTTATTGGAGTTTATTTTGGACATATTTTGCTGCAGTTTTCCGTCTTTCACTGATTGCAGCACCTGAACCACAGATGCTAAAAGTGCAAGAGAAAGGTCCTTATTACTTACTTTATCCTCCCAGTATTTTTGATTGCTCCTTTTCTTGCTAGCAATCCTCAATTTACACTATACACATAAAAGACATGGAAAAAATCCCCATTTGAGCAACTGTAGCATTGCAGCGTGTCTGCATGGAGAATTGTCTGGGCTTTAAGTAGGTCTGGTTTCTGAGATCATCTTCAGAGGAGTAAGTAGATGGGCTATGTGGGACAGTGCAGCACTTATGCCTATCCAGAGCTAAGGGTCTGCCTCTGAAATCTTCACTTTCTGCTAGAAGATGTAAATTCTCCCTGTAACAAGTGACGCCTGATATCCTTGTCAGTGTATTGACCTCCAGAGCATCTTTGTGAGAACTTTTCCTAGGCATATTGATGTCTGCCACTAAGAACCAGGGCTAATGTGTTTCAGAGGGATGAAATGCCTTTTTCCTTACACACTTTTGGGCAAAAGCTCCCCAGTATGCCCAAATAAAAAGAAAAACTAGGCAGAGTTTCCTCAAACTCCCTCTCGAACAGAGAAGAAAACTTGGTTTGCCAGGGGCTGCAGTCTAGCACACATTGTGGAGCGTCTGCTTCTCTCTTTAGCTCTCAGTGGCTGAGCCTGCAAAACACTGACATGCTGTGATCCCCTGGCTCCTGGGAATTGTTCAGCACTTCAGAAGGTGTCTCCAGAACATATGGTGATAGACCGAGACATCATTCAAGCTGTGGGCACAGAAAACCTCCCAGACCTTTGTCTCAACCCACCACCATCAGCCATTTTCTAAAAACCAGTGCTTTCAACATTTTTTTTCCCATTTGAATACGGACTGCATCATCTCCTTTCCCTTGACACCTACAACCATTCAGGTGCATTCAGACTTAGTAGCCAAGGCACTTCTTTGTCTCTTTTCTCTCCTTGTTTTGTAAAATCAGCCTCAGGGCTGAACTGTTTTGTGCTGAGCTCAGAAGGACATGGAAGCACTCCCCAGTTAGCCAGCAGAATTTATATACCCTACCTTCTTTTGCAAGCTGTAGCAAATAGCTTCCAAGGTCATTAACACTGTGGCTGGCAAAATAGTTGTAATACTGAAAGACAGTAATGATCTCGGAGGACATGCTGGAGTAGAGGACAGGCTCCGTCCGGTCCAGGATCTGAGACACCAAGATCCTGAAGACTGCAGGCAGCCATGGAAAAAGGGACAGGTTAGTGTGAGCAAAAACTGATGGCAAAATGCCACAGTGCACTGCAAAGACAGAAAGAACCATATCTGCAAAGCCAGATACTTACCAATGTTCCTAACCTGAACTATGGTCAGGTTAGAAGCTAGACAGACCTCCTCCCTGTCTAGGTCTCATAACCAGAGGATATCTTTGTAAGAATGAACCTCTGCCAGTTTATGGATGTGTAATGCAGCTTCCTATACAATTAATACAGCATCATTTCTACTCAAATGACATCCTGAATTGCTAAACACCTATTCACATTCTCTGCCAGTTATATCTCCACAATGCCACTGAGGTAGGGCAGAAGTGCACAGAGGCAAGGTTTAACTTTGCCATTTTCTATGTCCCTGTGTGAGCATGTGGCATGCACAAAGTCAGTCTGAGGCACCACACCCTCTGTGAAAGCTGGAGCATGGAGCTGAAAAGGAGAGCACTGCCTTGGGTAGGCATCTGCAGGGCAGGTGCCCACACCTGAGCAGGTCAGCCTACATCCCTGTTCCGTCCGAGGGAGAGCTAGTCAATATAGCTGGTGTTTGAGATGTGGTACAGCCCACTCCAGAAAGAAACCTGTGCTCAGAAAAACTCTCTTGAATGTGGATTGATTTCATCCCAGTGCACATAATGGTGCATGGACATTATATAGATGAAACTAAATGTGAGTATTCCTACTTTACTGAATCACTTACAAACCTCTATTTGTGAATAGACTTACTTTTTGATTAGCTCATAAACCTTAAAACAGTATTTACTTTTCTGTTGACCCTGCTTTTTCCTCCTATTATGATCCGATTATTTTGGGCCAAAACTGTTTCAAGAGTTGTAGCATGAGTTTTCAAATGAGATCTTGGAGCTGTGGCTAAACAGACCTCCAAGGGGTTGGAAAACAATGCAATGGAGATTGAGTAAAGTCCAGTACACAACTGTTCTCCTTTTTGATCCCTGACAATCTTTTGCAGTAGTTAGTACCTGTTTCTGCAAGTCCTGGACACTCTTCATTCACAGTGGTGGCAAAATTGATATCCAACTGCTTCATCATCTTGTCTCCAGATGTGTGATACACTCCTGAAGGGCCAGTACACTTCATCCAGAAAGCCAGCAGTGACAGCTTCTTGTGGAACTCTGGAATTGCTGGAGGAGAAGACAAAATGAACCATGAAACAAAGGCATGCTGGAAGCATCAACTTCCAGAAGAGAAAAGATGGTAAGAGTGGAGAAAATCTCACCACGGACCACTGACGGACAGTCACTGTTTCCTGGGTCACTGCATGCCATTACCTTCACAAAGTGTGACCACGTGCTCACACCAGGTTGGTAAAATGTTTTTTCTCTTTCCCATGGCAGATGTGAGAAAATTTGCTCATCATCCAGTTTTTGACACTGATGTCTCATCTTTTTAAATACCACAAAATTCTAGGGGAATACCACAAACGGTCTGCACAAGACTGGCCCCTGTCCTAGCACTGCTCTGTGGACTTGTGTAAGTTGCCCAATTTTGTCTCAATTTTCTGCTAAAATAAATACACTGTGTTGTATTTACCTATCCTGCCAGAGCACTCATGAGGGGGTAACTATGTTTGTCAGACTCTTCCAAGGATTAAAATAGATGCAACAACAAGAAAAATGACTTAATAGTTCAACATAGAGATGACTAAAAATTAAAATGTTCAAGGAGTTGCTTCTGATAGTTTTAACACAGATATTGCATTTCCTCAGGAAAGAAAGGTGGAGAAAACTGGCTCTTCAGATGTAGCCATATCCCCACCCCACCACACCAATGACAACTGTCCCTCTTTGCACATCAAGCGGGATAAGAAGTCCTTTCTCTTCTCACCTGCTTATTTCTGGATACCAATGCTGAAAACAGATGCAGGTGGAGCCTGCCCAGCTGTGGTGGCTGCTACACCTATTGGTAACCCTGAGCCCGCCCTTCTTACAGTGGCATCTCCTGCAGCGATGGTGAGCTCTGCACAGCAACTATTTCAGCAGGCATGCACGCCCAAATAAACTCTTTTTGGAAGGAAACCCTCTAAATTGTCTCTTACCATCAGTAAGGGAGGTGATATTTCCCAAGTTTTCAGTGCTGATCTCTGCAATGTTCTCCATCACGAGGATCTGCCTGGACAGCTTATCCAGGAGGTCTCTTGTCACAAATGGTGTTTTACTGGAGAACACAATTTGCTGGTGAAGACAAATGGGAAGAGAGGAAGTCATTGAACAAAAAAACTCCCCAACCTCAAAAGAAAACAAAAAACTCCAAAACACCTGAATTGCAATGGCAAATTCATTACCTGGAACCATGGGATCTCCATAAATTAAAAAGTATTTTATCTCTGTAATATTTTATAGTCCTCGTTGATAAGCTTCATTGCTTAGATCTTTAACATCTACATCCAGATCCAGACACTTGAGTATCCAAGCAGCCATTTGCCTAAATAATTTCTGATTTACCCACTCCACAATGCTAAAGAAATCCATCATCATAAGCCTTAAAGCCACAAAAGAGTTAGCCTGAACTTTGCATAACATAGGCCATGGACTTTCAGGACATTCCTGGCTGAAGGAAGACCACAGGTTGTTTTTCCATGGCATTTTAGCTCTGACCAGGTGCCTTTGTTAATTTGCTGCTTTCTCCTTGCTAACACTCCCTGGTACTGACATCTGTGTTTTCTTCAACAGTTCTTGTAAATACTGTTCATATCAAATCTGCTCTGTGTGTGGACATAGTTCTAGCTTGACTCCCTCAGCTGCATACTTACAGTGTACTCTTGCAATTAATCTAAAAACCTTCCTGTTTCTCATACTTGTGAGTCAGCAGAGTGTCCAGAACAACACTAAGGGTGCTCACTCCATATTGCTTCAATTTTCCTTTGGGAAAATAAATCTAATTGTATAACATGGAAGAGTGAATAATCGTAAAGCGGAAGTTGCAGCATGTTTTAATTCATCAGGAAAGCCTTGATGCCCTCACTTATTGGAGGTTTAAAGACACATTTCCTGTGCAGGGGCTCTGAAAAGAAGCTATTAAAAACACCCTCCAGTTAGTTGTGAGCACAAACTGACAATTTTGATGTCCCAGTGGGGCCGTCACGTGCTGCCTTCACCATGTCTGTTGCAGACAACCTCTCTGCCTCACGTGTAGACATTAATTTCTGTTCTTGAATATTGCAGCCTTGACTGGGGCTTAGTTAAATAGTGGGCACAGGAGCTTCTGTTTTATCTCTGAAGATGGGCTGCCTTAACTGGGGACTGACCTCACTGAGGACCTCCCAGCGAAGCCAACAGGCATTTGTAACCCAGAGCAGGGAATGCCCCTGTCACCTGCTGCACTGACCCTCAGCCCTCCTGGGCAGCTCTTGTAAACTGCCCCATAGTTCACATGTCAGATCTGCTCCAAAATAGGCCAGGATGGAAAAGACAGTGGCTGTTTTGCCTGGGGGTCAAGGAGTCATCATCCTACCCCAGCACGGCATCTATTCCAGCCCTGAGCTCCTGCTGCTGCCTCCCAAGCACAGCACTGACCTTGCCAGCCTCCTTGTACCCATGTTGCAGACAGGAATAATTTTTAAATATATGCCCCAAATGAGGTAGGCCTGGTACCTGAATGAGCTGGGTGCAATACTGCAAGTGCTTAACTATGGTTATATCAAGGCTGTCATTCCCTGTGGTCAGGGGCAGAGGGCTGCCGGCCACACTGGTGCCCACACCCGTGTCCTCGGTGAGAGCTTCGCTCAGGTGGCCTCTGGCTTCTGGGTGCTCTGTCCTGTAACTGAGGGAGGGAGGAGGAAGTCAGTGCAGGGCTCACTGCTGCCACAGCAGACACACACACACGCACGCTCACACGGAGTGATGAGCAAAGAGCACGGCAGAAGAGCTGAAAGCATCCAGAAACTTGGTGATGAACACATCATATCACAAAGGAGCAGTGCTGCCCTGGATGGGCACAGGAGGGATATACCCCCCAAGGGGACAGACCTGCCCCCTGACTGGTTTGCTCTGAGTGATATGATGCCCTAACAGCAAGCCTTGTTAACCCGTGGTTACTGTCCCTCAGTGGTGACAGCTTTCTCCCGTCTGTTGATGAATCACCTGCCCAGTTGCTCTGGATTAAGCACCATGCCAATCTGTGCCAGCCCAAGCAGTGAGCTGCTTACAACAGCTCTGTGCTTTCCGTGTCCTCCTACTGCCAAATGTAAAGCTCATTGCAGAAGGAAGGGAAAGTCTCACTGTGTTTTAAATCACTATTTCCAACATTGTCTTGCCGTACAAGTGGTCTTCCCGTGTTTAAACGCAAAGTCTGAGGTCAGTCCCCAGATGGCAAGTGTGTTTGGCTGTAAGTTCAGAAGTTTCAACACTTGCAATCTTTACACTGAGTCACACATTTACACATCTAAAAATGGAAGTGGAATCTGTATTCTCTGGGGATGAGCCAGAGGGGAAAAAAAGAAACTTTAATTTCTACTTTAACTGGTTAAAACTAGATTCTTAAATCAGCACAGACTGGACTGAGCTCAGAGTGCCAGTTTAGCAAGTAACACCACTTCCCAAGTTTTTCTTCCCAACAAGTCTTATTCTGGAAAGAGAACACGAGATTATGGGAACTGCATGGTGGTTGCTTGTTGCACTCAAAATTGCTTTAAACAAGTTGCAAGTAGTACAGCTTTCTGGTTGGAAAGCACAGGGTGTGAGGGAACCATGTTCTTTTCTTTTTTTCCAGCTCTAGTGCCGCTTACGTGCCTGCTGGGCATCGTGTCAGCTCAGAGTATGCAAACATGCTTTTAGGATCTAATGATTGAAGCACAGCATCTTAAAGTCACACAACAATGGCAGGCCACGGCACAAACACCACAGCTTTTTGAATTTTTTTTTTCTTTTTTTTTTTTCTTAGAAAGACCAAAAGTGATGAAAGAAGGGCAGGTAACACGCAGGGCCATGAACAGAGTACCAGTCATCACTCTTACATTCCAAAGGAAACCTACATCATGCTGCTTAAATCTGGCCCTGTGTTATTGTTACTGACAAGCTTAATCCACTGCAAAGACTCATTCGGCTAGAGAGAAAAGACAAAGGGAGGGGGGAAAAACCACAGAGGAATTAGTAATTACATCCAAGGAAAGCCAGGTCCAAACCTATGTCAAGGAAGAGGCTCTGCCAGTATTGATGTCAGCTTAATTTAATTTACCCTTTGCCTTTGAAGGAGAAATTGCGTATATTTGGACAGGGAAAAATATGGTCCTGGAAGCTAAAGATTTTGTATGCAGCAGCCACAGGGAACCCTCTGACCCTACAAACTCATCAAGGATTAGTCAGTCTTCCTTGAATAAATTGTGCACCAGGATCCCCTGTTAGTGCCAAAGAGCTAGGGTATCAGTTTGGCGTAAGCATAGCTGGCAGTTACTACAAACTTACCTATTCTTCTCAATCTCAGTATCTGAAAATACTGAGTCTGCACCTCCTCCACCATTACAAACCTCCACACCACCACCATCCTCATCATCAAAGTCAGAGGTGTTCAGGAAATCAAAGCTTTCTAAAGCACTTTCAACTGTTAGACTTAAACTGGAGGACCTGCTTCGGCTTACTGCTGGCTTGCACTGCAAAGGCAGAACGAACCAATGAAAACCCCAGATATTAGCTACTACTGAAAGATAAGAAAAAAAGAAGATAAAGCTTAAAACTTTCAAATGCTTCATTTTATTTTTAAAACTTCATTTTATTGGGTGTTTCATTTCAAGCCTTCATATTCATAGCATATACAATCAAAGCCTGAGAATTGGGAAAACCCTTCCATTCTTCATCCCCATCCTACTCACTCTTTTCCCCAAAGCAAAACTCTCAAAAGCAAAATCCAGTGTGTTTTACAGAAAGGAGAGGTGTATCTTGAGTCCAAGTTTTGCAGCTTTTGGCGTTCTCCAAAAAGAAAGATGGCAATTAATGCAATGGAAGTTGAAAGGGGAAGGCACATTCAATAACTGCTATTGTAGCTATAGAAGCCAGTTTATACATATCCAATTACACTGTCTGATTTATTCAACATGTAACTCCAACAGACCTCAGCCAGGATTTATTTTGGTCCCATATCTTCAGATTTATTAATAATGGAAGGAGAGGACTTATGTGGCCTTTGAAGCCAAATGGCTTATCAAGGAAAAGCCAATCAGGTATTAGATTTCTAGGTGACAGAGAAAGGCAGTACTGTAACTCAGAAATTAACAGTGCTAGAGAGGGGGGAAACCATCCCACTTCACTGCTGGAAGAAATGCAAAGGAAGCTTTGCTCTAGCTGTAGGAAATATGAAAGGCCCCGGCCCCATGTGGCAATTCATCCAGATATGCCCACAGAGTTGCTTTCAGGGTCAGCCTGCAGAATCAGATGTAGCTTGAGGCATCATCTCCATTGGTTGGTGCAATGACTTCAGCATATTTCACAGTATGTGATTATTTGATCAGAAACAGCCACGAGCAACCAGTGCTCTTTATACAAGCTGCATCCTCCAGTCCCAGGCAGGAACTAGGACTCTGTTTCAGCTTGTAGAAAGAAATGCATTGGCCCTCAGATTCAGCACCAGCTGGAGCTGAAGGGGTTGGAGTTCTATTTCCAATTCATTTGGAAACAATATTAATGAAATAATGGTTATCCCTTTGCACTTATGAAGCTTGACTCCTTAAACTGACTGCACAGTCATTAGCTGATCAAACACACTTCCCAACACATCTGTGACACAGATGAGTGGGTGCTGTACCCCACTTCCTGTGCAGCACCAATGGGTTTAGGTATGACTTCCTTCAGGGCTGGTAGTGCAGCTTCTTCAAGCAAAAGCAAACAGCAACATTTAGGTTTCTTCTTTTCTCTGCTCATCTAACATGTCCAAGAGAGATTTCTTCAGCTACAGCTCAACCTTTTTGTGAAGGAAGCCCAGCACACCTGCTGGTGATGCTGAGTGTCAGTCTGCAAGCTGATCAACAAGCAACAAACACACCTTAACAAATCCAGAAGAGGTGTCCATCCCGAGTGTACAGGAATCCTGTCTGCACACGTCCATCTTCTTTGCCCCCCATTCCCTATCTGTCTGTTTGTAATTTCTGATCAAAGAAGCCTAAGGAAACAGTGTCCATTGTCCCTCTGCTGTGTGGATAACTGACCTCTCTGTACAGGCTGCAGAACAGCCATGCAGTTAGAAAGGAATAGTAAAGGTACTTTTGTTTGCTTGAACTTCCTTGGGAAATAAATAATGCAAGAAACAGGGGCTGCAGGCTGTCAAAAAAAGCACTCAACTTGGGAAAGTACCATGTGGAACACTAATGAAAATAAGGAGGTCAACAGAGTTTCTTTATAAAAAGGTAATGCAGATGAATAAATGTTTCTCTCCTTCCTCCTCAGTCATGTTTTTGAATTAGGAGGCTTAAATGACTCTCAGACCAAGCTGCATATGAATATGAAGCATTTGAAATGATTATTTCCCATATAATAGTCTTTGCACAGTAATGCGTCACAAGTTATTATTCATGGGGGAGATACAAGTCACAGTGATTCACAGTAAACATATTAACAATACACATGCAAATCCCTTGTCTTCCAATTTTCAGCATTTTCTGTTCATCCTGGTGTAATGACAGGATACCTCTCATTATAAAAATGGATGGGGGAAAAAGGAAAAGGCTTGGAAGAAGCCTAGTTGATGTGGGGATGGCAAGCTCCAGTGAGACTTTTAAATCCCTTTGGCACTTCAGAAAATCCAGCTTCTATGGCTACAAGGCCTGATCCTCAGCTGGTATAGTTTTGCACAGCTCCACAGAGTTCAGGGGTAGTATGCTAAAGTACACCCACTGAGGATGTGACTCACAGGTTTCAAAGGCAGGAGTTTGGCTATATTTGATCTCCAGTATGGCACAAGCAATGGATTCACAAGTGGTTTCTTCAGAGAAGGGTATAATTTAAATAACCCTCTGCCATAGCACCTTTTTCTCTTTCCCCTAGGCTTTGATAAAAGATCCACTGCTTGAGAATACAAGGCTACCATAAGCACATTGTCAAGAAAAATTTAAAAATGCAACACTGAAAGGATACTCCAGCAGGAGCAAATCTACTGCCACTGGGGGAATTTTACTATTCTCAAAAAACCCTACTTTGATGTTTGGGAGGCAGGAGAGGAGATTCTACCCATTCAGATTTTCTTTAGGGTAGTATTTTCTGAAAATGTACTCACTTTTAGGATGTCATCTAGATGCATCACTTCTTGGTCCAGGTCCTGAAACTCTTTATACTGCTCTTTATGGGGCTCAAGAGCTAAGAGAAGCCCTTGCAAGGCTTCTTCAATGCTTCCATCAAGATAAGACTTATATCCTTCTGACTCCCCACTAATTGATCCCTCACATGGCAGCCTCTCTGGGGTCAGGGGTGTCTCTGCTGATGTAAGCCTTTTAACCAGCTGCTTCGTGATGTTTCCCTCATAGGTATCCAGCTCGACAGGCTTGAGCTCTGAAACTTCATCTGTGTCCTGCAGGAGAGACACCGGGACACTTGTTTCTATAAAGACATGATCACTTCCAGCATCAGAGTTTTTTTGGCAAACTTCAGGAGCTGCCCTTTGGGTGGTCTTGCTCTCAGCCACTGCTGCCTCTCCGTGGGATGGCAGGCCCTTCAGCTCAGCGACAGAGTCTCTGCGGGAGTCACTGCTGCTACAGTCTAGGCTTGAGCTCTTGGAGGACTCGAGAGCTTGGTGCTGGGTGGGGGTCGCAGTGATGTCAGGGCTGGAGTTGACATGTGCGGAAGAGGACTCTGCTGAGTTGGCAGGGGGCATGGAGTCTTCATAAGGCAGGTCACCAAAAGTGAAGGAAAGAGGCCGCTTCTCGGTGGTCACTGTTCCATTTTCAAAGACATCATCTGGCAAATTTGACTGAAAAGATAAAAGAGAAAATGTTTTTCATGAGGCATTGAAAAGAAGAAAAAAAAATAAAATAAAGTATGTGTCCTTGAAAGAAAAAGGCAAGAAAAAATATGAAAGAAGCATTCAAGACTTGAGAGATAGGAAAAATGTTTCAAATCCAACTTCTGCATTCATCTGGTATGGCTCCTCATTTCAGCAGGAAAACTGCTGGAAAACCTGGGCTTAGCATCTCTCTGTTAAGCAGAGAGCTCTAAGGAGTGAGGACCGGAAGAGAGACATGAATTCTGCTCACCCTACTAGATTCCCTCAGACAGTGTTTCCAGTGCCCTGCTCTGGTTCCTATAGCACAGCTCTTTTTAATGGGGTTGTACTTAAACTACCTTGTCTTCATTTTCCTACCTGTTACAGATTTCTGTTCTACTTATTTTCTGACTTCTAAAGTGGCAATCCCCAAAGTGTAATAGTTTGTTCCAAAAGTTTCTCTAGTGTCAAGGTGTTTTAATGGTGATATTACTGTGCTATTTCTTTTCTGTCGAAAGCATGTTCTGCATGTGGCATGGATCTCTGCTGTAATTGTTCAACAAGAGTTATACAGGAGTCACATCCAATACATGTTTCTGCTGAAATGAAACAGCACAATTGTGTGGTGGTGTACTGAGCAGGACACTGATCATTTAAAAAGCAAAACCATCCTATACAGATTGCAGAATGATCACAGCATATATAGATAGATATATGTTCATCTCTGACTGACCTATGGGGAAAAAAATCACCTGCCTATCTGACCTACAGATCTTGCTTTGTTATGTGGCCAGCTCGTGGAAATGCACAGCATGGATGAAAAGCAACTACTATTTTGCTGACAATTTTCTGGAAAGAACTGTAGGCATTCACATGTTGTTAAGCTGCATCAGGTTAAAGTGTCCAAAACTTGCATCTTTTTTTTCCAGTACTATTAGCAGCTTTTTTTCCCTAAATATAATTATACACAAAGGTTTATTTCTTCTTTCCCTGGACAGGGGTATGCTTTTAGCATCAGAAAGTCATGTTACCAGGCAAATGTATAGCATCAATCACTATAGCAGGTGACTTTTAAGAACACTGTTGGCTTGTATTCCTGCCCTGCTCTCTGCCCACAGACAGTTGACTTCTGATCATTATCTCTGTAGAAACCAAGAGGAATTTTGATTTAATGCAAGCCGCATGAGCTCACAGTTAGGTCCTCCCCACTAATCAGTCAGCAAAATGAGTGAGTTGCAACAGAGAGCAACACATGAAGCATGCGTGGGAATGCAGATGCCACACAGAGATTGCAAAAAATCCTTCACCAAACGAAAACCAGGACTCACATATAGCTCTAGCCCTGATTTTGGGCTTAGCCTGAGCGATGGCAGGTCACTAAAAGAGCGACTGCGACGAAGCTTGTCAAAGAAAGTGTCTTGCAGAGCATCTAAGATTGTCAACTTTGGCCTGTCTTGTAGGGGATGCAGCCATTTCTTCAGCAGTTAAAGCAAAGAGGGTGTGAGGAAGGGCAAGTTAAATGAATGCTTTGTAGCAGAATACTAAATTACAGGCATGGGATGCAGCACTTGTAAAATTAATCTCTGTACAGATGGCCTGATTAAGCATTCAGAATTTGATGCATGCAAAATGTAGGAGCACCCTGTGAATATCTTTGGTATAGGGGAAAATTCTATCAAAAGATACTTAAAAATACTTGTGCTATAATGATTGTTTAACTACTGTTACAAAATGAAAACACATTTTATAAAGATTGTTCAAGTATTATAGCAGTCAGGCAAGAAGAATAGGTATTCAATAATTGGCCACATAGTTTCAAAGATGCCAGGATCACAGTCACCTTCTTTCAGGATTAGCAGCTAGGAATGTACTTGCTTTATAAGCATTTGTTAGGGTAACCTGCTGGAACCAGAGGAAAAAAAGCTTAGACATGTAAAGGAATGAAGTGTTTGCAGTGTTTGAACTGCTCTAAGGCTTCTCATTACATAAACATGAAGCTGAACAGAGCTTACAAAGAATGAGTGGTCCTTGAAGGTTGGTGTTTCAGGAGTGCCTTGGCTGTACATGGACATTCTCCTCTGGAGAGCAGATGCCTTGCTCACATTTCCTGTGGATGGGGTCAAGTCTTCAACATCAAAGGGGCTATGGACACACAAGCAGAGGGAAATAAAAACGTTGTTAGGCTGAGTGATAAGGACTTTCAAGTCCATGGAAAGGCTTTTTGAAAAGGTAGTTTATTAGCACATCAAAACCCAGAGGTAGCAAGCTTTCTAACAGAACTGTTTAAAAGAAAATGCTGTTAATTAGACAGCAGCCTCAGAAGTGTGGTTCTCAGTTCTGATAAAAGTGTACACTCAGAAATCATTTGTGTGTAGTCTGATGTTATTCTTCTCACATGAAAACTATTCTTGGATTTGAGTTGCCAAGTGTCATACATACTAATGAGAAAGGCGCTCTTCCATTAATAGAGCTGTTGCATTATAAAGGAAACCAAGAGCTGTTATTACCGACTTCATGTTTATTGCATTACAAGAAACCGCATACATGACTGTAAAAGTTAAATGCATCAATGCTTCTTCAGAAATGACATTTACCTTTTTCATTTAAATGCGGTGAGAAATTGGTTTGGATCCTAACAGCATCAGCTCACCTATGCTGCCCAACGTGGATAGAGATTGCTAACAGGTTTCCCACCACCCTCCTGCTGTATAAAGCCTTTAAAAGCCGGCTTTTAAAGATGGGACAACTTCTGAGCTCTGCTATGCTAGCATAAATCCAGCACTGGTTTTTAGACTGATTTCTTTTTAATCTTGGGGAAGAAGTAAAAGCTTTAGGCAATTCTGACATCTCGTCACTATTTGTTTTCCAGGCCTTGTAACGTCATTACTTACCAAACCTAATTTAACAGCTGAAAGTAGGCACAACCCCCTTTGCCACATGGAGCACAGGCAATCTGTAGCTGACCATGAACTGTTTCTCATATATCAAATTGGGCCACAATTCCTACCCAATCTTCCTCAGCATGAAGCAAAAAAGGGAGAATAACCCACATGAATGGACATTTTCTATTTGGTTAAAGTTTTACAGATGATTGACTGACCAATTGGTTCTACTTACTACCAGGTGATTTCAAGGTTCAGCTTTACTGTGCCAAGGTCATTAATGTCTACTGCAACCACCTGAGGCCGGGCTGCAAACAGGTCTTTTGTCTCACAGGTTACACTTCCCACAAGGATATGAGTAGCAAGTCCTTTAACTTCTGTGACCTGTAAGAGATAAGAACAAGATATCTAGTAATAGACATGGCACTGCAATCCTTAATCATAAGGCAATGGTTTTGGTTTTCTGGCCTGGACCCCTTGCTAAGAGGCTATGATTGTATCTATTGCGTCATCTAAGGGAAAATCTGGGGTTTGGTTGTGGGTTTTGGGGTTCTTTTACTAAATTCATAGTTGAATATGATCACAAGTCTCTGTTTTTCCTTATGTTTCTTGATGGTGTCAGTAGAGAACAACCATATTGGTTCAGATCAAGAGGCTGTTCAATCTTGTATTTGGTCTTTTGCAGTAACCATAAGCAGAGCCCAAGGGAAGAATGAGAACAGGGAGAGCATACAGCTTTGCAGAAACTGACAATTTTCCAGACTGGGAATCTCCTGATGTAATTTGCCTACTTAATGATTCCCAAGGGAGCTCTCTTTCAAGTATTCATCTCTTGTAACTCTGAAGCCAGGTAACTGCACCAATGATGGATGGCCTTTGGTGAGGAACCACATCCGTATATGTTGTTATAGTAAGAGTACAGCACTATTCATAACTCTGAAAATTCAGAGCAACAGTTACATATGCATGTCCTACACAAACCAGCCTTTGGCTGTTTGCTTGAAAGTCAGTTCTTGAGCCTTTTATGTGAAAGTGTTTGGAGAGAGTCCAAATATATACACATTTTAACCTTAATAATACTGGGACTCTTGTGTACTATCAGAAGGGGTTCTCTCCAACCTTCCACCTTAAATCTGTGTTGTTAAATTGGGAAGAGTGACTCACCTTGTGTCACAACTTGCCTTTCTATGAAAATCTACTGTCTCACACATTTGAGATTATTTTGTTAGTGGTTTTGTAATCGCCTGCATCTTTTTTCATAAAGTCTTTGCAGTGTCTAAGTAGGCCATTTCACATAAGACTTTCAAGACACTCCTCTGTTTAAGCTGCCTAAGCAGGGACACCTAAAATAGTTTTTAGCAGCAATTTCTAGACAGGAGTCAGAGAATGGGTATCTCTACATTGGAGGCTTGTTGGAAGGAAAGCATATGGACTTTCAGCCAGGAGAAAAGTGTGCTGGGAGGCTGGGGGCAATGAAGGGATGGAGCAGTGGTAGAAAGACTTCTGTTTGGGAGAAAACCTCTCCCACAGCACTGACAAACTGGTTAGTCTTGTATCTAAACTGAACAATACTATAGCACTTCGCTTTAGTAGGTGTGTCAGAAATACTAACCATGGCTCATTTCTGCTTCTTTGTTTTTGCTGATGGTGTATGAAAAGGCAGGTTCTTGACTTCTGCCTTGCTTGCAGGCAAAGGAGTCAATATACATACCTTAATGGAGATCAGTCCAACAATGAGAGGGAGGAAAACCATTTCTTCTCCATCCCAGCTTTGCTTGCCATTCACTTCTATTTTCCCTTTCAGTTTCCATCGCTGGCGACCATAACGCATGAAAATCTAAAAAAGAAAAATCCTCTTATTTTCTTGGGAAATCTGCTCTCAGGATGCACAAATATCAGAAACAGAACTGGGGAAAGGGTCTGAAAAAGACCAGAAGAGTTAGCAGCATAGGTGCTGCCTTTCTGCTTGCCGTTAAGTCAGAAGGAAAAGTCTGTCCTGGAAGATCTCTGTCTCTCAGCTCTCCTAATTGTTTCCTCTTTCATGTAGCTAGATAACTCATAACAAAGCTGCAAGACATTTAATTCTATTTACAGGAAAAGTGGCAGGTAAAGGGATATTTGGAAGGGCAGGATGAAAGCCCCCATGGTCCTTCCTAATACATACAAACTGGCTGGATCCTCTGCCTTCCCAGGTGAGGTGAGCTTTTGGCCATTCCCCATCAGAGGCCTCCCCAGCCGCAAGGTTTCGGCTGGATGGTGATGGAAATGAATGACACCCACAGCACAGTAACATAAGAGCAGCAAGCCACTTTGGGCTGAAGGGCTGGTTGGGGAGACCTGCTCTGACTAACCACCCTTACAGAGGAAGCACATGCTGTTGCAGGCATAAGAGCAGCAGGAGACATTCATTACAGGGAACATGAGTGGTAACAAATGACTCTATGACCAAGACAGCTGGGAAACACTGGTTTGGGGGATCCATTATCAACCAATTGCAAATTTCTTCAGTTAGTTCTCTTCTGGATAGAGCAGGAGGCTCTTGTTTTAATCTATCTCTAATTAACCCGCTCCTGATGTTAGCTACTGAAACACTGCAGTGACAGAGATCCTGACATAGCCTTACAGCAGGTAACATCTGAGTCTCAAGAAGTGGTTATTCAGTGTCCTCCTGCTATGCTGCTTTATGATGAAGTGGAGTCTAAGCATCCAGTAAAGGAAGCTTGCAATAATGTGTTCAGTTTGCTCTAAATGCATGAGATGGGGCATATGCTTTTTTAGAGGAGAATTAGAATCGCTTGTCACACAAAAAAAAACATTTTTAAACATTGAAAAAACAAAATAATTTGTAGTTCTTTGGACAGCCATCACCCAGTGCTCTGAATATGATTTCCAGCTCTTCAGACAGATGCCCTGACAAAGACAGACACACAGAGAACTGCAAGGTTTGTCAGAGCACATAAATGAAAAATAACAGCTGTTACTTGGTGTGCTGATGTGAAGAGGTTTTATTCATCACAATGTAAAAAGCAATCATAAACCAAAGCAGACATACCTCGTATTGATCTCCTGGGCAGAGCCGAGCGAAGCCAGCCAGACCTGAGAAGGAAACACATGGAGAGACTGTGGAGAGGCTGGGCTGCCAAGCGCAGCTGTATCCAGGAGTGGGGTGCAGTGGGGTGCCCAGGGCCACCACTGCCACACTTGGACAGAAGAGGGCAACTGCTCCCTGCAGCCCCCTAGCTGCTGTTTATATCCTCCCTCTTATTGCTGCCTTCACACTCTCCAAACCAAGACAACTCGCATCTTAATTTTCTATTTTCTTTTTTATTTTTTTATAAAATTCATTGGGCTGTCGTTTCTTGCATATGAAAGATTTATACTTTCCAGCTTTTTTTCCCTGCAAGAGCTCAAAGTTTCCTTTTATATAATAATTATAGAAAAAGAACAGTTTCCTGACGTCATCTGCCTTCAGAAACTCAGCTCAAAGCTCTTACTATCATGAGATGTAGGCAAGCTGCTTAACACTAATCCGACCGAGTTATACACTTCAGCACAGATTCCCTTTTAGCTCATCCTCATAGAGACACAGCAAGTGAGAGGGGCTCCTCCTGCTTGGCATTTCCATAACATTATCATTCCCATAATAGCTTTCAATAGCAAGTGCATCACAAAACATGACTGACATCTGTAATATGAGATTTATCCCATTTTTCCACATAGGGGGAGAAGTAGCGCAGCAAAGCACTTGTGAGATATGATTGGTTTTGGAGGTTTTTTTAAGGTAGGACACAATGACTCTATTTCTATATTGGCACCATGCATGTGAAATAAAAGTTTCCTGAGGGACCATGCTGAAATCCTATGGAAGTTACCATCCCTCTCCTGGCCTGCTGACCTGCTCTTCTATAGGATTGAGCTAGCTGTTTTTCCCATGAAGGGAACCTCTCTTTTCTCACAGATCTCCTCAGTAGGTAGCTATAGCACTTGTTTTGGCATAAAAATTTACCCAGCTTTGCCTGGGTGAACCTAAATCTATGCCTTTAGTGTTGCAGTGCCCAAAGAAATCATCTTGAGGACACATACAAAGCCTGTGGTAGAGAAAGGAATGACAACAAAGCTACCCGGAGTTTTGGGCTGCTTTTATCCTTATATGTCATGAGTGAATATACATGGGTGTGTTAAAATCAAGGCAAGTAAGAAGAACCCTAGTGTTGTCTTTATTTTGGGGGATGAATTAGTCTTGCTAGCTGGACTGTAGGAGGAGTAACTAGATCCCTGCATGCAATCATGGACTGTCCCTGTGATCTGCTTATCTGCCTCTTCCATTTCTTTGACCAGAAAATAATTTTCTTCGCTCATCTTACTGTTTAGCAGAACAGAGAGGCCCTTGTACAGAGTTCATATTACCAATTCCTTTCTCATTTATTTACTGTTTATAAATAATTTAAGATTACTAGCACTTCACTACTGCTTCTCTCTCCCTAGGCATGCTTTTATAAGTGAATTTGATCTCTGCTGGGACACATCACCAAAAGCATCTGAGGAAAATAAAAGGTCCTTTCTTTGCCCAGTGGATGGGGTGGGAGGACAAGGAAATACATCTTAAAACTCTATATGGATGTTGTCCGGAGCCAAGGTCTGTGAGTGGTGACTGGCCCAACAAGGCTGGCCAAATCTCTTCAGCCTGATGAAGAGGGGACTAAATGCTGACTTGACAACAATGGATAAGTACTTTCACAGGTAACAACTCTTTGGTGACTGAACAGTTTTTGAGGACTAAGCAACCAATGGCTCTATATACAATTTCAAATATCACACCTCTGTAAGAGCACTAGGTTTGTAATGTAGACGGGAGAGGAGATTGCTCCCAGCGTGTCACATAAGTAATTAGGGGACAGGGTCATTATGTGGCTGTTGTAAGGTGGCAGGGGCACTTAAGTTCATGCAGCATGTACAGCTCTGCTGGTGTGCAGGATGCTGGACTCATGGACTGTGGTTGCTGGTGCTGGGCTCCCGGTTACAGAGCCCCCAGTGTGTCAGGCCAGCATATTGTGAGACAGCTGGGCATTCCACCTCCTGCTGACCTGGCACTTCAAACAGGTACAGGGGCACTTCCCTGTACATCAAAACAGGACACCTGATTCCACACAGGAATTTCCACATTGGGTTTCCCTGTTTAATTTCAATAGCTGATTAATCCTGAGCAGTAATCTAAGCCTGCTGGCAAGTTTATTATCTTAATTTTAAAAAATGATTAGGCTTTTTTTTTCTTTAAATATCAGTCATAAAAAAACACAGTGTAGCTCCTCTGCTTCCTGACAGCACTGTGTAGGTTGGCTTGATTTCAGTGTAAGTGACAGAGGCCACAAAACAAAAATAACTTTCACTGGAATGGCTAGGAACAGATAAGCTTTGGGAAGAGGAATGCTTTGATTTTAAATTAGATCCTAAAGTTAGCTGGATATGCTGCAGTATAACTTAAGGGGGAAACGCTGCATGATCTGCAGGCTTTTGTGCTAGAGCTGTTGTGAGCCTCAGCAACAGCAATAGCTGGATTGTCCTATTGGATTCCTATTTCTAGGGAAAACTATCTAGATAGAAATCTTAGATGCCCTAATTAGAGAATACTTAATGATACGGCATTTCTCTTTGCTGTTTTCTAATTCAGGCTTCTTTATGTTATGCAAACTGTTCAGAAGTAGCTGCTGTTTGTGCTCTGCTCCCTCAAGTGAGTGCACTACCTACCTCCTCAAGAACCCTTGAGTTTTGCTGGAGGATTTGGGCATGCAAATGAGAAGGGGCAAGACCTCTTCAGCCCAGCCATTTGCAACACTGTGGTGCCTTCTGCAACATGTCCTGCTGTTAGGAACTGTGCACTGTATTTACAGCAAGTAAACAAATGCTCTGAGGGATCTGACCTGACGCAATTCCCTTTATACACTCTGTGACATTGTGCTTCCTGCACCACATTCATGCTGTGGTTCTGCTGTGTGCTTTTGTACAGAAACACCTGGCTCAATCTCCATGTGTCCATTTTGTAACTATACATCTATTCATCTTTGACTGACTTTCCAGCACTGTAGAGTAGGGGCTTTAAAACCTGAGGGATAGAGCTAGGAGAAACTCCAACAGCTGCTGCATTTGTCTTTTCTAATAGGAGAGTACAGAGTAGCTATTTTAACTTAATCTAAGATTAATCTTAATCTTATGCAGTGCAACCATGGGACACAACTGTGACAAGGCAGGCAGAATCAAAACCTTATATGAGATTTGTGAGCTCCAAAAGCTCCACCAGCAGTCCTGTGGATGTTTTAAAAGGCAAGATTTCAACTGAAGAATTAAGAGTTCATGAATATTTAGATGCTGGTTTTGTTTTATAGAACTATTTTCATGCCAGTGATTGAAGATCCAAAAAAAAGATATCTCCCCACAATCTCTTCTTTAAGACATTGAGTCTTAAAGGGATAACAGCATTAACAATACCTGATGATCCACTGAGGCTTCAGGTAAAACTGATTCCATTGTATTCAAACCCATAAAGTCCCCTGTCATAAAGACAAGGAAAAAAGTGGAAAGGTGAATAACACCACTGACTTATCTAGGTAAATTACCCCCAGCTTTTTGATTTCTTTTACATTTGGTCAAATATAAGAGTAGTAGCAATTAGCAAAAGTAAAGGACTTAGAAACAGCTGATGTCAAATTAAGAAAGTATTTTGAACTTCAGCTCCATGGAATTTCACATAATTTCCCAGTCATCTTCTTAAAGGATTACTGAAATAGAGGCAAAAAGTACATCAGCCCTCAAAACTGAATTGCTTTGGCTGTTGGAAAGAGTGTTCGTGGTAGGTAATTAGCCCAGAAAACAAGCAGCATATCAGAAAGTCTCTCTGTAAGCTTTGATGTTCCTGTTTCTGTGAACCTTTCCAGTGGACAGGGGTGTAACTTGGGGGTTTGAAGTCTCAGCAATGGATGTGTGTGAGGGAAACCAGACCTGTCATAAATACACATCATACAGCATGTCTTGATACCCTCACCAATGTGTGCAGCAACTGCGATTGTACAGGAGAAAAAAAAGTGAAGGTGAAAAGGCAATTACCTTTCATCTTGATGCAAAACTCGCCCAATAGGTTTTCCAGCTCTGCTTCTATGGTACACATGTTCTGTGTTGGATAGGAGAACAGTAAGGTCAGACAAACACTCTTTGGGCTTTTTTTTTCCTTATCTTTTTTTCATTTTTTAAGCTCTACTTGGAAGGATAGATTCTGTTATGCAAATGAAACATATTCTGCAATCAAAACAATCTCAGAGCCATGTTTATTGTTTAGCTAGGTCTGACTCTAAAAATGGTAGCGGAGCTATACTTGCTTGCACCAACACTGAACACAACCCCGTGCTCTTCTGCTGCTGCACATTAATCTTCCTGTTGGCAGAGGGAAGCTGTGGCCCTTGGAGCATGATGTGGTCACTGTCCTGGTCCTCTCCAGCCAGGACATGTGCCAGCAGCAGCTTCATGCCAAAGTGGCTCCCAGCATGATTTAATCTCTCAAGAAACATGGACTACATTAAGAAAAAAGACTATGCAAGTTGGATATCAGACCCTTTCCAGTTCTTCAGATTTGAGAGGTTGTCACAGCATGTGTGCTGGGATGCTTGCAACACTATTAGACTGTTGTCCTGTTGCTCATCTCCTGCCTGTTTAATAAAATAGATCTTGATCACAGCAAGTAAAACAGATAGGATGCAGCACATGTCTGTATACACATGGGTTCCAGTCTATCACTAAATCTGCAGGAAGAAAGGAGGTAGTCAGGGTGTAAGTGGGTTTGAGGCAGATTTACTCTTCTGTTCTTGTGCTGCAGTTCCTGGGTATAACCCAGCTCTCACAGAGCATAAACTGCTATTTCAAGCAACCTTTTGGGTCCAAGTAACCTGTCTTTGTAAGTCACCAGGTATTCATTTGAAGACAAATGAATAGTAATTCTTTTAATTCTTTTATCTGGATGAAACTCTCCCTGAAATCAGTGACAAAGTTCCCATGGCTTTCAAATAGTGTGAGTGTGAAAAGAACAAACTGAGGAGGTACCTCTGTGTACTCCTTGTAGCTCCTGTTGATTTCTGTTAAACTCTCTCGAGCTGCTTTGCTGGCAGGAGACATTGCAAAGGCTTGCTTCATTTTGCTGGCACCATCACAGAGACGTTTTTGGATACAATAGGCTTCATAAAGCTCATCCACCTAGTGGGAACAGGGAAAGTGTATTAAAAAAAACCCATAAAACCCAGTAAAATAAAACCAATGCAATGAAGTAATTTGCATTAAAAGGAAACTCAGCCAAACCAATGCAGCGGCTGAGGAAATGAAGCTGTAATCCTGTTTTAGCCTATGTGAAAGAAACACAAGATAAAAATAACTTCCACCACCAAAATCTCAATACAGAAACAGTAGATGCTGCCAGCAATCCACTTGCTTGCCCTGCATGCCTTTAAGCATTGCTTCTCCCTGCCTGGTAGAGCACAATTGTGCTCTCTGTAGAATCGTAATGGTAAGGCAGGTATGCAGCAAGCTTATCAAATATATCAGTGTGGAAGAGCACTTTCAAAGGCAACTGCAAAATCCACACTGTCAAATGGGACTGCAAGTGGTAAATGACACATTTAACAGGGTCAGCAGTGTTTCAAGTTTCCCTAATGTCAGGATCGAGGCTGTTAAAATATTTGATTAATAAACAGTACTAGAAGCTGGGAGTGTTTTTTCAAATTCTCTGCATCCATCCTTCAGGAACTGGGAGCCATACTCAGAATCAGCACATTAAAGGGCTTACAAACAGCTGATGTCAAATTAAGAAAGTATTTAGAACTTCAACCCCCCAGGCATTTACATAATTCCCTAGTCATCTTACATGCCTTTGACATTAGTTAGGCACCCAACATTTCATAAGCACTCTGGAAGTTTTGCAAAACATAGTCACACACTCTTTAACATTTCACCTGGATCTGTCTTCAGAGGGCATTGGATTTATACATCTCATGCTTTGATTTCCCTTCTCCCTCTAATCCCTGCATTGAATGTACACATTTACTCCATCTGAGTTGTTTGTTAAGAGTCTGCAGTGGTATAGCTGGTCTATACATATGTGTGTGTGTATACATATTTACCAGCTATATACAGTAATAAATATTTTCATTAACTTAATTTGTCAGATACAGAAAATGTGGGTTTCTAACCTAACTTTATCAGGGTGGGGAGAAGGACAGGAACAGAAGAAGCTGTCTCTATTTTTTGCTTCTAATATCCCTGCTAAAACAGGATATTTTTTTTAACCTAGAATAACCTTTTTCTTTGTTATCTCTGACATCAAAAGATCACGTGTGCCCCATGATGCTTCTGCTCAGTTGTGGATTTTCACAGCAGAATTTGTCTCTATGAAAGCATCCAGTGCCTTGGCTTCATCAGTCTATGACTTTGTGTTGCTGCATTAGAAATGAGCCTAATGTGACAATCCAGACACGTTCAAAATCCCATTTTCCAAGCCTGCTTAAGCTCTAACAAAAAGTGCTGTTGCTAATTTGTTTGGAACAGGACTTGTCTTCCTGATGACTTCAAAGCCTTTTGTCAACTTTTACAAGACTATCTTGGATACCTGGTGGCTGAAGCCTCTGACTTGAGGGCACCCTTACCAAAACAGAGAATGCTTTGCAAACCAATAAAGTTCAGCAAACGGTAATGAAGGCACACATAGCATTTTGGCATTTTGAAGTTATAAAAGATTTCTGCACTCATACCCACTCCTATTTCTCTTGCAAGTCAGCAAGCTAAAAACACCTACTATAAATAGCTGTCACTTGGTATTTACTTCTGCCATCGGGGTGGACTGTTAGCCTAGGATTGATACTCTGCTCCCACCTATGTGAGCATGGTTAGGACATGCTCACCTGCTCCCCAAATATGTGAGATCTGCTGCTGTGCATTCCATTTCCCTCACTTTGCTTCCTCCACAGAGCAGCGGCAGGTAGAGGACAGAAGGCATCTCTATGGCCCTGATAATGTACTGCTGAAAAAGACCTTCTCTATCATTAGAAAGAAATATGTTTCCTCACCTGCCCAAGCCCGTAAGCTTTAGTGCTGCACAGCTTGGTTCCTTTTGTCTCTGTTGCTGTGGGTTACGGAAAGTGAACTAATGTACTCGGCAAGCTTCCGTAATACTGACCAGCATTACCTCTTGGGTTTTGGTGCTTTTCAGTCTTGTTATAAGCCAAGAACCCATTAGCTCTGAGCAGGCTGGAGTGGGAAGGACTTGAATGGAAATGTTCTTCAAGTACTAATTTTTGCCATTCACGTTGCCAGCAAGAGAGTAGGTGGCTTGAGGAACAAAATTTTAGTCTATCGCCTTATGATTTATATTTTTATTTTTGTCTCCAAGAGTAAGAGAAGACCAAAATTAAAAGGTTTAGATAGGTTGTCATAACTGGAGCACTTCAAGCTGTGCAAATGCTTTTCAAATGACTCTCAAAAGATATTTCATCTGTCAAAAATAATTCATTCTTTTGTCAAGCTCAGAAAAGTAACTAATTGCTAGCAGATATGTTTATAAGTAAGAGGATACATGCCACGGATTTTGTCCAGCTCTAAAACATGTTAGTGTAAATCACAAGTACCTCCACCAAATATTCTCACCGATCTATTCAAGTGGATGTGGGCCCCAAACCATGCAGCAAAAGCACTAGCAGTGAAATCCAGGAATAAATCCAAACTAGCTGCTGTGTAGGCTAGAGATAACTGCTGAATTAAATCACTTTCAGATGCAACTCTCTTTCTACCTATAGTTTAACAATAAGTATGCAGTGAGATAGATTTTTCCCAGCAAGTCTCTGACCTACGTTCTCTCTGTACCTAAAAGCATGTAGGAGTGTCTCAGGGCACAGCTGAACCTTGGGGCCTACAAATCATGAGGAAACCCTTTCTTTGGCTCTGACCACCAGCCTATCACGGAAAAAATACCAAATCTGGGAGAGGCTTTGTCAAGGCGGCCTCCCCAGCGCAGAGGGATAGCAGGAGGCCAAGGGTTTGTTTTCCTAATAACATAGGAACAGATGCACAAGAAAGATGATAGGAGAGCTCATTACCTTGCTAATGTGGAACTCCAGCCTTCTCATGTATCTTTCGACTGCTTTGATTTGCTGAAAGAAAGGAAAAGGCTGAGGGTGATGCACATTTAAATAAATCAGTAAGACACTGACAGGCTAGCTCTACTAGTCCCCATGGATCCGAGATACTCCTCCTTAAAACACACTGGACTATGAATTTGGAATGAGTTGTCCCACCCTACTGCTGTAAAGCTGCTGGTGACAATGAAGTTCCCTGACTTCTGTATCTAATATATATTTTTAAACAGAAAAGTTTTTACTTGGTGGGATTTATCTAGATTTTTCCAATTAAAAAAAAAAACAAACAAACCAAAACAGAGCCTTTTTTACTCTAAAAAGTAGTATCTTCAATACTTTGAAATCCTGTATTAAAATTTATCAGGTTCTGCATTTCAAAATCCATTGTCACCCTTAGGAAAGTAAACCCAAGCTTGGCATTTTGACTGAGAAAGTCAGACTTGTTCAGGAGATATTTTTGAAAGCTTTCCTTTTCTTCCACCCAAATTCTCCTGTGGGGAAAAATACTTTCAATTTTTCCTTTCTCAGAAATGGCAGAAGCAGGAATGAATTGGAGCTTGACCCAGTACCCAGGCACCCTGGTATGCCCTTGCCAGCCTCCATCTGCCCAGCCTGGGCAGATGCTCCATTTGCCCAGCCTGGAGCTGGCTGGGCAAAGTTGCACAAGGTACTGGATTTAATGGCTGTCAGCTGACAGAAATAGGAGGTCTTGCTCCTCCACTTCCTTCCTTCCCTGGCTAGGGTCTGCCTCTTTCCCTGTGCCCATCCTAGAGCCAGTCTGACCCAGGAGACCTCAGGAAAAAGGTTAATGGCATACATTTGATGCCAGGTTACTGAGCACAGCTGGCTGGGGGAAGTGCTTGGCAATATCAGAGCCCCTGGGAAGAGAAGGGGAGTGGGACTCCTTTCTTTGAAAGTGCAAATTATCAGGTTAACTTCTCCCTCAACAGTGATGGGATAGCTTGTAGATCTGTCTGAGAGGGGTTTCCTGTGCCAGCTACGTACATGGTATGGATACTAATGCTTCCTTGGAAAATGAGTGTCAAAGGGAATAACATACCTTATCTAAATCATATAGGACACCCTGCAACAGAAAACATGAAACTGTGATTAATTTTACAACACAACAACAGCACCAGAAAGTAATGTTTGTTAGTCAACAGAAATCACAAACAAGATCATGGCTAGAAGGGAAGAAGAGCATCAGTGCAAATTCCCTGTATCCCACTCCCATCCCCTGGCTACTCCAGCACCTCAAGAAGGTCACTGTGCACCTACACAGTGGCAAAGCTTGACACATACCAGGCGTGAGTTTCTTTTCATGTCTTTTAACTGAGTTGTCAACTTATCCAGCTCTGTCTGGTGAACCTCCAGATACTCACTGCAAACACAAACCAGAGAAGGATGCATGAGCTCTGCAGCGCATACCAAGCTGGCTGATGACCATCCTAAAAGAAAATCTTCCCAACAAATGGCTTTCCTCACTGGATGTGTTTACAGACAAAAACTCATTTACATTGATCTATCTTAAAAGCAGCTCCCTGCTGCCTTTTTGGGAACAAATAGGAGCCACTTATTTAACCGAGTAAAAGAGCTTGGTGTTCTTTTTACACTAAGGAACCAGTTTCAAGTAAGCTAATCTGCTGCTTAGTTTATGGGCTGGTGCCTTCCAGTCGCTGACCTTGTATCTGGCTAATAAAAGCCCTGTTATCATCTGGGATGTTATCTGAAAGGTGATACAAGTCTTTGACAGGACTCTAGGAAATTCAGGGGGCAAAAAAAAATATCTAATGTTGAAATCACAGACTTTTGGACTTTTACTTGAAATGTGAATGGAAACAGATTCTGCCCCATATTTCCCATACAAATATTTCAGATCGTAAATGTTACAATCCAGGCTTCAAGAGGTGTATGTTCCTCTCCTATGAGGAAGGATCCCTTTTCTTGTGATATGCTTCTGTAGGCTCTAAAACATCACAGAAAGCTTCAACCAACAAGAAGGATAAAGGCTCTTACTCCAGACCACTCTTCAGGGCTCGGTAGACCTCTTCCATCCTTTTAGGCTGGGGCTCTTTGGGTGTGGTGCTGTTCTTATGGCCCAGATTATGCATTTTTTTCACCTTTGCTTGGGGCTTTTTGAGTGCAGAGGAATTTTCAATAAAGGAGTTACACCTGCAAAATGAACATCAAAAAGGAAGAAATCCCTATAAATCACAGAAATCTCAAGTAAGTGTAGGTTGGAGAAATCTTCTGATATTATCTCTGCCAGCAGAAAGGAATCTGCTTCTGTGCCTGCCAGTTGAAGGACTGCATTTGTTTACATGTTAAGAGTCTAAGTAGCCCAGGACATGCTATGTCTGCTTTTAATGTGCCCGTTGCCTTCCCAAGACACAAATACTGGTCTGGAAATGAAAGGCTGAGTCTGGGGCTCATCAGACATTTCTGTGTCTCATACCATGTCTGTCCTAACTCACATTGCTTACCCACAGCCATGAGAGGGCTGAGCTACATCCAGCTACTATAAAGAAAAAGGAGCACAGATAATCCCAGCTGTTAAGCCTGGGGACTCCTAAGGAAGATTGGGACTTGGTTAAGGGCACTTCTGGAGGATAGTATTGGACCACTGATCTTGAGTATAGGTAGCTATGTATGGCAAAGGGGACAGTTTAGCTGCACACAGGTGCCTCTTTGGTGACTTTACTAGGGGGTAAGTCAGCACCTAACAACCATCACTGAGTTGAGCTGACAATGGGAGATGATCCTTTTCCTGCCATTCCTCCTCAGTTGATAACAGGTGGTCTGGCACTGGGAGACTACAAAAGTTAAAATTAATTGTAAAGTAGCTTCTGAGGGCATCAGGGACTGAATGACTTGGTAGGTGCTTGTCTCAAAGCTGTAAGTTCTGTCTAGCTAAAGGGTGATGCATGTAAAGGCTCCACAGCCAGCTCAGGGAAACAGCATTTTGAATTCATAGCAGGGCAGCAATGAGAAAACTGTCTTATAGGTAGCAGTGGTCTTTAACTGGGGGCAGTGGGAAATGTTTAATGCTCCTGCACATTACACATGTTGAACAGATCCCTGCATAAGTTAGTAAGTTAAAATGATTCTCCAAAATTCTCTCACAGCTCTGAGGCATGTGAGGAAGCCCTGCATTAATGGAGGAGATGCAAACAGGGGGTTGGTAGTTCAGACAGAGGGTAACAGCTTAGTTATACAAACAATATAGAGAGATGCTTTAGCCTAGGACACTATTTGGTAAGGCAGAAAGACGGAAGTCCTCTCACTTCCTTTCTGCCTTCAGCCCCTAAGCCCCAGTGCTCCCTTAGGGCCTGATTTCTAAATTCCCCTTAGAGAACAAGGGCACTTGCCTGGACCGTCTTTCCTGAAGCCCGCTGAAGCCAGCAAAGGACTGGCTTCTAATAATCCCATTAGGACCTCCCGGGGAGAATGACTGTGATCCTATTGACATGATTTCAGGGAGCCTGGAAGATATTCCTGAAAAACAACAGAAAGCAAGTCAGTGATGATGGAGGGTAGGAGGCAGGCGGTGAGCCTGGGACAGTTTGGTGTCTGTCAGTGATGGTAAGGGGTAACTGAACCCCATGAGGGCCCGCAAGCCAGGACATGGATCTGTTTGCAATGTCAAACCATCCCTGCTCAAAACCAAAATGGTTCTATTTTAACTTTTGACTTACAGCTCAGGGTCTAGTAAAAATGTGCCAGAGACACAAAGAGGGTCTGGATGTGGCACTAAAACCAACATGCTTCAGTGTTATAATCCCAATGCAAACCCTGATTTCTGCCATGCCTGACATGCTTCACCACCCAGCCCCAGCATCTCCATGTGCTACATCAGGGTGTCCTGGACACTGTTTTGGGAGTATGCAGTGCTCTTAGGGGGCATTCACCATCACTGCCAAGTATGATTATGTATAATAATAATAATAATAGAAAAAGATGGTTCATTCATCATGAATCAAGTCCTGCAGCTACCCTTTGATCCTTGCTCATTTTCCCTGTGACTGTTCCCACGTGGCTGCTGAGAAGGAAGATGCAGTGGGTGTATGCACAGCCATGATGAGAGAGGGATGCTCTCCACCAGGAAGAGAGATGAGTAAACAAGCTCCAGGCACTGTATGCTCTGCATTTCATGTGTCCAGGGTGGGGCTCAGCAGGGAGGAGGCCCTTGCCCTGTGTGTAGGCTCATTTCCAATGCCCAGCTTGGCATCTGCACCAAAGCAAGGTGATTTCAATCCATCTGCAAATAAATAGCAAAGTGCTATGGTTCACAGCATCTCCATCAGCTACCATGAGGGGAAAGGGAAATGCCTCCCTCTTCCTTTCCTCCTTAATCCACGGTTTTCCTTGTCTTCTGCCCTCAGCAGACAATTAAGTTGATTTTTCTGCTGATGTGCTTTTGTGTTGCTCTGGCAAGAGGAATGGCCTCATTGATCTGTATAAGGAGAACCATGGCCAGCAGAGGCCAGGCAACAGGGCAGGGAACAGGGATGGTGGAGGAGGACACTGGTCCAGACAATGACTCTCCTATCCCACACGACCCATCCTCTCACTGTCTCCATCCTTCCCGGGATGTCAGCATGGCTGCTGATGCCATTGTGCTGTGAAATGGACTGAGAAACTAGGCCAGCTTAAAAATAACCTGACAGAAAATGAAAAAGAGGGTTTTTTTTATAGTTTTTTCTCCATCTATTTTAAAAGCTGGACCCAGCCTGCCCCATGGCCCAAGTTCATTTCAATTCAATAGCTGACCCAAGGGATGAGCTTGGAGCCAAAGCAGGATAGTGTGGCAGGGGCTAGACAGAGCTGATGTGCTGTGACCTCTGTGGCTGAGGAGGTGACAGCGACTCTAAACCACCCCCTCATACCCACAGATGAGTGCCCAAAAAAGCAGCCAATTGTGGAGGCCACAAATTTGCAACGTAAGCCTTCACAACTGAACATATTTATTAAAGGTAAGTGGCAGAGCTACATGGTGCTTGCAGGGCAAACACTCACTGCAGAAAGCAAATACATGGGGAAACATCGTGCACTGCCCAGTTATATTTAATATGTAGCATTAAGCTGGGCAAATACTCTCTGAGGTGGCAGTAGGTGCTGTGGTGGGCTGCTGCTTCTCTGTGGAGGGGACTGCATTGCCTGAGGAGCTGCTTTGTCAGGAATATTTCTGTAAGAGCTCTGCCAGAAACGCTCCTTCCAGTTTCTGCATTGCCAGTGCTACTGCTAATGAGGTGTTTTCTCTATTGCACAAGAAACCAGCATACATCTTTCTGTTTTGGAAGAGAGGGCTGCCCACCGACTGGTCAGCCTCAGAGATATCAGCTGGGGTGCAGTCAAGGACAGTTTTCTCCTCCACTGTGGTCAGCAGATAACAGTATTCACATCCCTGGCCTAGCCTGGATACAGCCCATCCAGCGCAGGGCTCAGTTTAACCACAGCAAGGAGAAACCCTTGGGACAGAGAAGTCCCTCTCAGGCAGACCAGGACCATAAGAAGCTGTGCCAGGCAGAAACCCACGAGTAGGAGAGACAGGGGAAAGGGTGGGAGCCAGAGAGGCTCAGGAGCAGCTGCTCCTCAGAAGCTCAGAAGAAACCGCAGAGAGGATGCACTTTAGCTAACTCACAGAGGGATAAACATGCTGCAGCCACAGCTGGAGATACTTGAGTCTTTGGTCAATGGCCCTGCACTCAGCCCTAGCTCTGTAAGGCTCTCAGCACATCTCTGCAGGGCTGAGCTCTGCTCAGGCTTGCTGATATCTGGCACAGCATTTGCCAGAAGGCATTTTGCAGCTTCCAGGGTCAGATTTCATATCCCTGTAGATGGCACACAGTGTCTCCCCGTGACAGCTCATGCTGAATAGCTCAAACTCCACCAAGAACCTGCTCCTAAGAGACACAGCAGAAGCCACCTGATCACAGTACTCTGCAGATCTGCGCAGCAAGTTCCCTTTGGTTTTGCAAATAAGACAGGCTGTGATCTGTATGTTCCCATGTACATACAAGGATTTGCGTTAAAAGTCGGGTCTAGGGAGCCAAGGAGTAGAAAATCCCTTGCAAGTGTTCAGCACTTGCATTGCTTGACAGGATGATTAACACACACACCCTGCCAGCATCTGGAAACCTATGAGGGTAGAAACTAAACAACACTGACAGTCAGAGGAGATTTAATCACATAAACATCAGCCATTCCTTAAAAAATAAGAGGAATAAAACAACTTGAAGTTGGGTACTAATCATGACCGCATTGGCTATAGATAGGGACAGAATTATTTTCCATTCAAAACTCTTGTCAAAATTCTAATATCTTCTGCACAATGAGTCTCTTCTGTATTATTGTGAGCAGAAGGTGAAAGCGTTTCACTCTGAACAAAATCTTAGTCCATATATGACTGTGTGCATACACAACTGAACTGTTTCAATCTTCTTTTCCTTTGGGGAAACTTAAAAAATAAATAATTTTGGAAAAGGAATGCAGTTATTTATTTTCTTTATTTTGCTCAAGCACTCAGATGGCTTTGCAAGACTTCGTAGCTCAGACTTTCCTCAAGATACAAGAAAGAAGCGTGCAAGAAATGCAATTGAAATGCAAATTAAAGACCTGCCTGGAGCTACTTTTGCTTTGCTTTTGCATAAAATGGTCAGAACTAAGAGCCCAGATAGGCTTGTGGCCTCTCCCTATATATTATATATAATCTTGATGAATAATGAATGTTTAATTTCTGTACAGAACAAAACTGAGATAAAAGGAGGCAACAGAGTCAGAACTGATGAAATCACCCAGTTCTGTTATTTTCCATTAGTCAGGTTAGAGATTGACTCTACTGTACAATCTGTTCTTAAGATTTAAACTTATATTGCTGACATCTCAGATACTTCCAACCAACCTCACAAAATTGCACTGACTCTGCCATGCAGCAGCAGCAGGCCTCTAGCCCAGATTCACACAGACAATGGCTGCATGTGGGCACAGCATTGATGGATTATTTATGATACCTACATCTAGCAAATACACTTGGAGTGATGAGTATCTGTCACATTGTTGTGATATACTTTGTTGAGGAGGATTTATTTTCCTGCCTCTTAAACCATTCACAGGCTACCAACTAAATAAACCCACCTATGAATTTAATAATACAGTTGTATCCTGACTATATGCATGGATATAGTTTCTAGTATAATTTTAATAAGGCTCAACCCACGAGGACTTACCCAGATCTCTTATTGACCTGACTGGTATCCCCACAGCTGAACAGTACTAAGGGATTTTGGTGCTATGCCAATGTAGTGATCAAGTTTCTAAGTCTACTTTTAGCACATATGCGATATAATGCTACTGTTTTCTATAGGACAAGTTTTTCTCTCAATATAAAGCATGTTGCACATCTAAAATGGTATTAACTGCTTTTGAGATTCAAGATCCACTTCAGCAGTGGATGCAAGGAATATGCTTACACTTTTAAATCTATATAGTTAATGAACCACAGATGCTTCATTTTAAAAAGACATCAACCTCCTTACTGCTACTATAAGCATGCCCTGTGTAGAAGTATAATTAATGTAATTAGCATTCCCCGTGCTAAGTGCATGGCAGTTGAATGATGAGGCCATCAGTGAGTCAAGGGATAAGGTGAAATCCTATCAGTTCTCCTCTGTCCTATTCACTGACAGCTTGCAGCGGGGAACGGCAGATAATTGATGATGTCTCTGTCCCTGAGGAAATAAAAGTCCCCTCTCTCAGCTCTCCTTTCACTCTGGAAACGGGGAAACAGCTGAGCCTGTGCTAATTAGAGGAGAAGGGACCATCAAGCCCATCACTTCCACAAAGTTGTCCTCTCTTCATCACCCTCAGCACAGACCTCTACCTCCCACAATGCTGAAATAGTTGATAAACAGTGTGGCCTTTGCTTCAAGCTAAGAGAGGGAAAATTCAGTCAGAAACATATTTGCTAAATCTTGACTGACTTTTGTCCAGTCCCTTTTCGTTTGCTTCTTCCCTGTGACCAATCTGGAGAAGGCATATTTTGTTCACCACATGATGAGAGGAAGCTGGTTTTGCTAGGCAGGTGCTAGCAACCATGTAAAGCTGCAATACACAAGTGGTGATGGTGCTCTTGAGTCCTCCTGCTCCCTCCCTCCCCACCCAGCTACAGTTACAGGTTTACTGTAGTGTGTTAGGGAGCTGTCTGAAGCTGGGGGTTCATGGAATAGAGGCTTCGAGGACACTTGGGGATTGTATATAACCCCTGATTAAATGAGAATGTGGGAAGGTGTCGATTGAAAGGATCCTTGATAATAATTTTTTTCCTATTTTCATCATTCAAGATCCATTCTGAATCCAAGGATCCCTACAGTGAGATGTTATGTTGATTCTTCTCCTCATCTGTGGTCTGCAGCTTGCCTGTTAAAAATCGGTGGTAATTATTTAGGTAAAGGTAAACTGAGGGGGTCCACTAACTAATGTGAGTGGATGGCTACAGAAGTCAGCTGACTGTGTTTTGCATGCTAGGAACATTTCTTACCTGCAAACCTGGGTATGTCTGACAAATGAGCTGATATCTTCTTGACTAACCAAAGAAAAGAGTACGTTCCTCTGTCATCTATGTCAAGGTCTATGTTCTGCTTATCAGGCTGGATGGCTGGCTGACAAAGGTAAATACTTTTAAATAGAATAAGATGACATTTAGGAGCATGCATTTTCTAAAGAATAACCTAAATGAGGGAAGAAACTGATTATACCCTATACCCATGTCCTCCTCCCAGAGCGCCAATCCTTTCTACTTTGCACTCAAACTCAAAGAGCAAAATTCAATTCTAAACTTGTGCAGGCTCAGTTCAATACTAAGCTCATACAGTGCACCTTCAGCTGGTGTCACTTGCTTTTGTAGCCTGAAGTCTAGTAATTTTTCATATTTATTTCCTAACTTCTTCCTTCTGATTCAGCTGAATCCCTTTGGCAGTATGAGGCCAGCATGGCCAGTAGCCCAAGTAACCACCTGGAATTTATGGTTTCCATGTTCCCTAGGCTCTTGGAAGGTATGGTATGCATCTTGGATGAGAATGTACACATTCTTGTGGGGTTTTTAATAAAAAGTTTGACAATATGTGGGTAAGAGCACTTGGGAGCATTATAAATACTTTCAGAAGAAATTTAATTCTTGCATAACAGTTTTTACACTTTCAGGACAAAAGCTTTTAGACATCAGTGATCAGGTTCATAATTTCTGTACATGTCAGGAACATTTCTGTGGGATGGGATCTCCTGGAAGTGTCTTCTGATGGTCATTCAATTACACAAATTACAACTTTCATGGGAGATTTTATGCTCCAAGTGATTGGGCTGCTTTTTCCTTGTGCAGGGTAGCATTTTCCAGAGTTCTAGACACATGAGCTGCATCTGAAGAATTATTCTTAGTTGCCAGAACAAAATCATGTACATTTGTTCCATCAAAGTCCAAGGCTAAGAGATATTCCTAAATAGTAGCATATGGCTACACTGACAAAACACTTTCCGAGCCTACATCAGCCGGTGAAAGGCCAGCAGATCTGTGAGCTTCGGATGTTAATTTTAGTGTATAGAAAAAGCCACATGGGCTTATCAACATGGCTGTGAAGAGCAGTATTGCACAGAGAAGGAGCTACAGCTGATACCTTTTCTTCAAATGGGAGATGTGGGAGCACCTGGGACACACTTAGGTGAGCATCAAAGCCATTGGCAGCCCACATATTCCTGCCCCAGCACAAGGAGGCAAACTTCTGCTCCATCTCTTGCAGCCACAAGAATCCTAGTTCAGCCCACTGCAGCTCATCCTGTCTTTGCTGAGGCAGGTCTCTTAGCCCACCATGCACATCCAAGACTTGGCACTGATTATCCAGTGGGATCTCTCTGAAGGATTGCGTGCACTTTTCACGGATGACCTTATCTCCATCAGTGACACCTGCAATGATTCTTTTATTAGCTGTATTTTAATACCTTCATTTTGGGTGGATTCAGTTTTCACAAGGAACAAAGAAATGTTTATGCAACTCATGCATCTCTTAAAGCTCATCTTAAGCCCATAGCTGGGAGCTTTAGTTTGTCATGCAGAAATCTCTGCCACTACCTGCTTCTAATAAATGAAAATATGAGCTAGAAAATGCTAGTATTTCAAATTTTAGCTTTTGTTTCAAATAATATTTTTCACAAAACTTGATACTAATATCAAGACTTGTACTTTATGATCTTATTTCTGTAAGAATATTTTAAATGTTGCATGGAAGGACATTTTCAACTCAAATGCTACAGTATTTGCTAGCTCATCACTAGACATCCTGAGCAGAAACACAAATTGTCTACCATCTGGAATACCTCGTGTTGTTTGTTCTGCTCCTCCTACCCAAACCAAATGATGTACATAAACCAAAAAGCAATAGTAACAGTAAGAAAAATATCTAACAATCCAGGTCAAGAGCAAAATGGTAAAGTATAAGTGACTGTAAATGTATAGGGCCTGATACCTGATGCTCCCACCACAATATAGCTCCACAAATTCAGGAAGTCATCTTTCACACTAGTCTAGGTGCCAAAGTCAATGTGGGGAGTTTAAAATTCCTCTTTTATTTTTACTGCAAAACATGCCTTTGGCTCTAATTCTCATCACCTCACTAGAATACAGAAATAAGAATTCACAGTGTCTGAGGTGAAAGCAGCACCCTTTTTGTCACATACCATGGTTAGCTTTCTTCCTTCCCTTTTTGTAGCTACTCCTTTACCAGAGCTCTCAGTACATGCCCTGTGTCCCCATTATTGTTGTCAGGGAGCCACAAATTGCCTCTTCCTCTGCATAAGCTCCCCTCAGAGAAAGACCTACACTGCTCCTTCCCCTTAGCAGAGCATGTGCTGAAAACCTAAGGAAATGCAAATGAGTTATTTCACTGTAATAAACTCAAGTAAAATAAATTTGATTTTAAATGGCTCCTGCACACAACAGATGGGTTCATGGCAGCTGACCTCCTTTTTTTTTTTTTTTCTGTTCCAACATTTGTTTCACGCGGACGGCTGGGGCAAGCACGCACAGAGAGCCCACATGGAGCCCTCCCCAGTGTTGCTCCCATACAGCACTAGAGCACAGAGCAATCATTTTCAGCTGGAATGAGTGTCAATAAGCAAAATTTGGTCTATAATAGTATGTATAAGCGTGGCTGAGGGATCAGAATCTGACCATCTAATTAGATTTGACATTCATTCATTTCAAACCCACCCCAGTATGCAGAATTATCCTTGATTAGAAGTCAACTCTAATTCTACTCATCATTGATACTTCTTTATGTCAATGTAAGATTTAATTAGAAACAAAGTTCCATTGCCATCCAAGTGCTGGCAAATAATCTAAGGAAAAAGCACTTCTGAAACCTAACTGACAATGATCTTCTCATGCTTTAAATCCACCTTGCACAAAATCTCTAACAAGCAGTTCAGCATGGGTGACCTGTGCACACAATTAATCACACTCTCATTTCGGTACTGCTATGCAGTAGTAAAGGTGGAAGGCTTTGTGCTGTTCTGCTATCTACCCCTATATTAGGGGATAACCTACAAGGAGCAACCTTGTGAGCAGTAGTAATACCAGCAAGATGCAAATAAGGCTGTAGGAATGCCCGAATCTAGCAGTAGCCTGGCTACTTCTCTACCTCTTTCAGGATATGCCACTAAACACTGCCTGGCTGACCACATACATTGGATGGAATTTTTCATCTCAGGTTACAAAAAGGAACCAACTTACTGCCCATTTTTGCAAGCATTAGCATTAGGGAAGGACTAGGAACCCATGAGTGTTGCTGGTGGTCTCCCTTGTACCTTACTGACCAACAATAACATATGGGCAAGTCCATGAGTAACATCTGAGCACAGGCTGGGTAAATCAGCCCTGATGTCAATGGACACAACTACAGTGGGAGTCCTTTGGCAAAATCCATGATGACTCTGAGCAGTGACCTAAATTTGCACGTCAAGTGTAAGCAGCAGCGTGGCTTCACTTTCTCAGACTGTGTAAGGAACAAACATAAAAGCCTTCTCAGAGGCAGGAAAGTAATGACCCAGCAGTGTTTAACAGAAAATTGTCCTTAAGAGTGCTTCTTTCTTTAATTATTTTGCACCATTATTTTTGCTGCTTAGAACCCTCATTTAATGCAGATTGTAGCAGCACTCACAAGGACAGCAAGATGAGGATACCATCTCTTTGCATCTGCAGGAAAGTAAAAGCATCAAGCAAACACATGAAGGATAATTTGGGTAATCAGTGGGCTGCTCCAGAGATTATTTGTTTTGCTTCAGTCAAGACAAACTGTAGCTGTACTTGGTATCCACTCCAGGTACACTCTAATATAAACATGAGCGAGCTAAATTAAACAAGTAAGACAGGCTTTTCATCCCTGAAAGGAAAGTAAAACACCATTGTTGTCAAATCCTTTCAGTCGCTAATGAGATAAAAATGCTTTGCTGCTCCTCTTTAAATACATGGGATTAGGCTGATTTAAAACTCTTTGGATGTTTATATGATCATTCTATTTCAAGGTGTGTCTTAATGGCACACTGCTCACTAAAATATTGTTGAAGATTCACTGTTACATGTCTTCGGACAAAAGATCTTTAAAGCTGGACAAGCATTGAAGAAACAGATACATTTAATCTTTCTGACACCTTACAAGTGTGGTCCTTTCAAGAGCATTGCCATAAAAGTCCTGTGTTACTTCATTTATATTTGGCTATAGCGTATGTCTGAAGCTCTTTTCTGGTACATCAAGCTGCTAGTTGAACACTGTCCATGCACAACCCAGAGAGGGCTGTATGCTCTGATGCAACTCTCTTGGCTTCAGTTCATTTAAATTCAAAACTTAAATCTGATACATATGACTTTTAGAAAATTTATTTTAAGTTATGGCAGAGGTTATTATTCTTTTGGCTACAGTATTTTGAGTTTCAAAAACTCTCAAAGGTACAGGAGACAGGAGTAGATACCTAATACCACCAAACAGCCTAAATTTCCCCCAAAACACCACCATCTTCTCAGGCCAGAATCATTAAAGGACCTGTAAGAAGAATCTTAAAGAGGATAAAGGGATAAAGGAAGTCTATACTAGGGAAAGAGTCCCTCTTGGAAAAAGTAGGACAGCTTTGTAGACACACAAATGTTTACAGGAATCACTTGGAAAAATATCTAGAATTTTACAGAATACTGCTCTCATTGTCACTGCTTTCTTAAACCACACTTTATTTCAGTACCTATCAAGGTGACTCAACAATGTGCACTTGTAGCCCACAAAGCCAATCGTATCCTGGGCTGCATCAAAAGCAGCATGGCCAGCAGGTTGAGGACATGATTTTGACCCTCTACCCCACATCAAGTGTTGTGCCCATGCCCAGGGCCCTCAGCACAGGAAAGACATGGACGTGTTGGAACAAGTCCTGAGGAGGGCCACAAAGATGATCAGAGGGATGGAGCACCTCTCCTATGAGGACAGGCTCAGGGTGGTTCAGCTGGAGAAGGGAAGGCTACAGGGATATCTGATTGTAGCCTTTCAGTACTTGCAGGGGGCTTGTAAGAAAGATGGGGTCAAACTTCTTAGCAGGGCCTGTAGAGATGGGACAAGAGGCAATATTTTTAAACTAAAAGACAGTAGATTTAGACTAGATACAAGGAAGAAATTTTTTACAATGGTGTTGAAACACTGAATATCTACAACAGAGAGACTGTCAATGTCTCATTCCTGAAAACATTCAAGGCTGACTTGGATTTGGCTTCGAGCAACCTGGTCTATCAGAAGGTGTCCCTGCCCATGACAGGTGTAAGGTTGGAACTAGATGGCCTTTAAAGGTCCCTTCTGAACCAAACCATTCTATGACTAAGTTTCTCAATACAGAAAAGCTATTGTCTCTTGACTCTTCACGGGCTTTCTGCTCCTTGAGACAAAGAAGGTTACACTGAGCAGTCACTGGCACAGATTTGGCTTGGGCCAGTTAGTGCTCTCTCATACAACTATTGTGCATATTTGGAGAAGCAGCATGGACCAAGGACCATTCCCAAAGCACTCTTGGTGTGCTTTCCTCCTTTGAAGGACAGAGGAGTTTAATGCCACAGATATAGGCTGGTCTTTGCTTGTTGCCATTGCTGCCCAAGAACATTCCCAGATGCCTGTAGTTTACTGTCACAGACAAAGCTGATGAAAATCTGATGAAACACTTAAATCTATGGCAAGCAAATTTCATCAGGTTAAATTGGTAAATTTAATCTGTAGTGGACATTATAAAAAAGAAATCTTGAGTTTAGAATGTCATGTGCTCCAGCCACGCTACAGAATTAGTTACCATTTGAGTCTTCTAGACACAGAGACATTACTGATAAACCAAGCATGAACTGAACAGATCTGACAGCATTTATTGTCACCGAACTACAAGGTAATTATCTTGGGTAACTTTTCACTGCACAAATTAAGGCAGCACATCTTGGCACGTCCCTGCTATTCCACAGTCTGCCATTTAAAAGAAAGACCTACCAGGACCATCGCAGGCTAATGACAAGCTTATAGGAAAGACCCCATAGCTTGTCCTCTGCTGCCCTTCCTTTCTCCTTTCCTTCCCTGTTGAGATTTCTGTATTTTTCAATTCACTAATGGACCATTATTCAGGGTATAGGAAAAGGAGGATACCATGGTTTTTCAGAAGGATGGAGTATTATTTTGTCATTTTGGCAATGGAAGCAATTATGTTCCTCACCTGGTGGCAGTATGACATGTCTGCAAGAAATACAGTGGCTGGAGAAATCCTGCATACAGCATTCAGTTTAACATAGAATCTGTTATGCTGGATCCACTGCTGCCACCTTCTCTACCAGGAAGGAAGACTTCCTTTTTAAGGGTAGAGCTAGGAAAGAAAGGGGGGAAAAGCAACTTCTTGCTGGATAACTGCAGATGAAAAGCCATCTAATCTTCAGGGAGCTTATGTTTTCAGTGTAGGGCATGGAAATCAAATGCATTGCAAGCACTTCCAGTCCAGCACCTGCATGATGGAAACACGGCTTTGTGGTCCAGCTGCCATCTGGGGAAATGATGACAACATCTCCCTCTGATTTCAAAGAAAGCAGAATCTTAGTATATGCAGGCAGAATTTTAAGCTGATTATTCTCTGACCTCAGCTGTGTCTTAGCATTTTTAATATAGCTTTAGTTTGGTTTTGTGAAGCATAGATGACTTAGTGAACATTTCCAGCTCTTGGCTTTATTACTCTGAACATCTAATAAATTCATCTCTGTTTACTTTAGCAGACATCTATTCTTATTCATAGGATTTTGTGTATATCTAAGTAGATGTGGCTTGCAAGTGTCACACTGAATTCAGGAAAAAGCTTCATGGATCAGAGAGCACCTCAGAGCCAATTGCTTCCTATCCCACAATTAAATCTGTGTGAAAACCCAAGTCATTCTTTGAATTAACAGAACAGTATTTTGTGGATGTACTGAATGAGACAAGGAAAGGGCAGTCAGTCATGCAGGACAACACATTATACACTTAATTGAGCATTGGCAGCTTTTCAAAGGCATCATCACCCACTGACACGCCTGTATGGTTAGGAAAGTGCACAGGGAGAGCTGCTGCTACCATGATCCAGCAATGCTTGCAGGGATGAGTGGAGAAAAGGTGTGTCCATACTCAGGGAGACTCCCTGCCCAAAGGCTACTTGCAGGGATATTACTGCACAAAGCTGTAACATATAACCCTACTTCTGTATCACAATTAAAGTTTTAAAAGCAAACATTTTAAAATGAAACACCAACAGAGGATGTCAAGTTGCTTAGTGATGGAAAGGGCCTTTTTCCTAACAACTAGAAAATACTCATCAAGCTTTGAATGTAGAGCTACACACTCTGCCCTCCCTGCGTGCTTGCAGCAGCACCACAGACCAGTGCCACCACAAGCCCCATTCCTAAGGCATCTTCAAGGAGCGTGTTCACTACAAGCAAAATTTTTTACGTCTGTTTAGCTTCAGTCTTCTAGCAGATGCAAGATAAGTTTGACAAAGAAGAAAGACACATCACTGAGGAAAAAAATCAAGCTGTTTTGTCTGCTCAGACAGCAAGATATTAATTTGGGGAAAGAAAAAGGAAGTTGCGGTGTTCGACCTTGCCTGGGGTTCAATGATATCTGTAGAAACACGTACCTCCTGCAGCTATTTACAGGTACTTATTTGCCTGTCTCCAACAGATTTCACTGTAAATGAGTTTCTTCCTTCTGTCAGCTCAAATAGAAAGGTCTACATAGTAAAAGATAGGGTCAGTCTAGCCTGGTGTTTTGTAGAGGTGAAGGTACAAACTAAAAACAGAACCTCAGTGAAGACCAGAAAGATTTTCTTTCCTGCAACTGCTTTTTGGAGTTGATGGGTGGCTCAAAGTTTTCCTGCTGGTGAGCTTTTCAGGACAAAATCGTCTCTGACAAATCACTGGGTGTTGCAGTTAAATATTGGGGATTTTTAATTAAATAAACCAAAAGTTTCTTGTGGAAGGGATTATTCAAAACCCTTCTGGTGTCACTGAAGGGTTACCAGCAGGCCACACAACTTAGGAAGCAATAGCTGCTGCAGCTAATCAGGCTGTTTGAGGGCCAGGAAAGAGGGCAGGCTGTGAGCACTGGGACAGCAGTAATGAGGTGGCTGGCTCTGCCAGCCAAGGTCAGCTTACTGGAGGCATCAGAGACCAGAGAGCTTCTGATGATTTAAAAGGGCTGGAAGATAAAATGTATTATTGTGACTACTTCATGTGTTGCACTGGTTCCAGGGAACTGTCAGCTTCAATTTGTTCCTCCCATTGAAAAGAAGAAAGATGCTCACATACTTCTGTTCTAATCCGTCATTTCTTTTGTGCTGGTTGGGAAGCAAAAATTACAGAACACCCTTTTAACATTAAAAGACATAAGAAAAAGATAACTTTAGGAAAAAAGCCAGTTACTTCTTGCATCATGCTTAGAGGACTCACTTCTTCCTGAGGCCACCAGGTGCAGAGTCTGGATGCAAAGAACAAGGAAGATCTGTACTTGTGGCTGCCAAAAAGCAAATCAAGAGCACCAAGGAACCTGCCCTTCTTCACACCTTCCAGATCCTGCAGGGCAGTATGTACTGGGACCAGCTTTTTGATCACGGCTGGGATACACCCAGTTCCTGGAGCCTCGCTGCAGCTCCCTAATTAACCTGGATAAGATTGGGGGGGGGGGGGGGAGGGGGCAGGGAATCCTCTTTCTTCCCAACAGCACCAGACCCAGCAGCAAAGGTACTTCAAAGCTAGAGCTGAAGAGCAAAAACTCAGGGGATTGAATCCAAATCCCCTGGATGCAGACATGGAAGTGGCAATGGTTTTAAACTATAAAAGGGCAGATTTGGGCTAGATATAAGAACTTTTTTTACCATGAGGGCAGCAAAACACTGGCACATGTTGCCCAGAGAGGTGGTAGATGCCCCATGCCTGCAAATATTAAAAGGTCAGGTTGGACAGGTCTCTGAGCAACCTGATCTAGTTGAAGATGTTCCTGCTCATTGCAGAGGTGTTGGACTGGATGGCCTTCAAAGGTCCCTTCCAACCTAAACCATTCTATGATTCTATGAAAACTGAGATAAAATTGTTGCCCACTTGCTGTAAAATAAGAGCTCAAGGTGTCCCAGAAAGCAGACCAGGCTTTAGCACAGCAGCTGTCCCTAGGCTGCCAAACAGGAAGAAAGCACACTCCCAGAGAGGATTACCTGGTACCCACTGCTTTCTTTCCCCTTGAAATGCCTGCCTGGAGCAGGAGCCAGAGCACCAACTTTGCAAGATGGGACAGGACAGGACTAAGCCAGCCCTTGGCCAGACACACAGTCCACTTGGGGGGCAGATAAGCGAAGCCATGAGCAGCATTTGCACTGAGGAGCAGAAATAGAGCTGTGGAACACCTGTGACCAGGAAAATGCATAGTTTCTGCTTTGATTTGAGGTATGTACAGAAACATGTCGTGGAACTCAAAGTGAATTGGCTGCCCAGCCTTAGCTAAGCCATTCCTGACGTTAAGCAGAAAGACAAAATGTGATCCAGTTTATTTCATCCAGGGTTGGCTTCCGCTGCCACTCTCCTTCCAGCTCTCTCATAGGGAGTTGGCAAAGCCCATCTTGCCATTCCTCCTCCAGCTGCCTGGCTCCTCTGCTCACAGACGGCCCTCTTGCCTTTGCTCTGGTATAACTATATTGTCTGAAGGACAGCATGGGAAACAAAGATGTTTGCAACTTAAATTCTTATTGACAGTGTTACACTTCCAAAGTGGAGCCACCATGGTTTGTAAAGTCCCCTAGAGTAAAATCACTTCTGTTGTCAAAAGACTTCACATTTTACTTTACATTCAGTGAGCCCAGTTCTTTCTCTCTGCCTTCTAAAATGGCAAACACATCTTGGAGTCAGCGGCACAATTTGTGCAAAAGTGGCAGGGGGAAAAAATTGTCAATGTGTGTTCTTGCTGGTTAATTTTGAAAATCTCTTACTAAGAAACATCGTTAACAACCTCCCTGCCAGAAAAGCAACAAGCACTGAAAGCTGAGTGAACAGAACAATGACCTTCAAGCTCTTGCTAGGTGAGAAAATAACCATTTTTTCTCCCATTTTGTTAATAGAGTAATACAGGAACCACACAAGCTTGAAAGTGATGTGACAGGTCCCTATCGGATACTAATTCATATCCTAGTCCTCTCTAACAAGCCCGTGCCAGGAGCGTGCATTCAGGGAGGCATCGCTCTCCTCACTTCCTCGCCCGTCTGCTTTCAGCTGCCACTCTGTGCTGGCTGAATGGCCACAGACACAAGCTGCCTATCTCCTTGCTGTTTGCAGCTTAGCTTGCCTGATGAAAACTACCCCAGTTAAGTGGGTTGTCTGGGAGCATCTTGTCAGTGCCACATGTATAGCATGAGGAGAAAAAAAAAACAGTCAGACCAGCCATCCCTTTTTTGGAAAAAGCCAGTGCTGCCTTTAGTTCTCACTCCCACTTCTTCCCAGTGGGGAAGCAAGGCAGCTTCACCCAGAATCGGACCTTTTCCAGCAATGTGCTTTGCCTGGAAGTTACCTTTCTGCCTGTTCAGACTTAAAAATACAAAAGAGTAAAAACTAACCCTGTATGGCCTGTAAGCATGCTGCTGTGAGTTTTCAGGCCATCCTGCATACCACTCTTACCATAAGTATTTGTTCTGTGATACAGGTGAATAAAATGGTCATGTGCCTTGAGAGCGTATGAGAAGCAAATCAGCTTTCTCACTTACAGATGCTTCCTCACAAGCCACACACTTCTCCCCTTACACATTTCCAAGTATTTAAGAAATTTTAATTCTGCTGAATTAATGGAATAGATTAGAGAAAAACCTCTAAAATGCAAGTGTGCTGTCATTTTGGAGAGTAGAGACATGAAAAAGCTAAGTGCTCTGCTTCTTACGCAGGATCCTGGAAAGAAATTGAACATGCTGTTTCTTAAAAACAAAAACTAACAAAACCCCCAGAGCCCACACCTTGTCAAGGAAGTGTTGCTTGAATGCCAAAAGTTAAACCAGCATGAGGCTACGGATGCTGTGATTCTGAAAGTCCACATTGCACAAGTGCTTATCTGCACTTGCAAGCAGCACAGACACCATCTTATGTGACTGTCCTAGTGCTTTAGTTACTAGCTGAGAAAATGCTGAATTTATGGTCAAAAAGATAAACTTTGCTTTTAGCCTCCCACTGTAGAACATATATACCCACGCACACTTACTTAAATGTGGAACAATCTGTCACATTTGCCCATTATGGTTATAAAGCAGGGCTCCTAACCCATCCCAGTGGCCACCTTCCTGAGTCTGGCCAAAATGAACCAAATCACATTGTATCTCTTACCAGTGTGTGAAGACCCCAAAGACAACTGGATAGCCAGAACAGAAATTTTCCAGCAAAGACACCGTTTCTCTTGTCTCCTTCCTCAAGCTCCCTGTTTGGGTATGCTCCTGCTTTTGTTTATGCATGAGAGGGATGCTTGTGAAACCTAATTAGCCACTGGAGATGATGAAGATAATATTTCTGTTTGGGAGTGCGTTCCCTGCCCCGGGCTCCAGCTGCGTGACAGCAGCTCAAACACGGTAATTAAGATGAGCGTGGCTGAATGCACGGCCAGATTAATGAATGCTGAAACTACACTAGCAAAACATTCAGCTCTTCGGGGGCAGATGGTTAAAAGGGTGCAAAGGCAGAATGGCCACAAGCATACAGTTTCCAGAAAGCTTTTTGAAACTTTGAATGAGAGACAGCAAAATGCTCGGTTAACACAGCAATAGAAAGACCAGTCACAGGATTAGGATGACCTTTTGTAACCAGGGCATTCAAAGGTAAACCGAAGAGCAATGCCAGTGTGTAATGTGTTCGCATCAGTCCTTGGGAATGAGCCAGAGACAGAAAGGGGACCTTAAGAGGGTCTAAGCTCTCCTCCAACCGGTAATACCATAAAAGCTCACTGGAAATAGAAAAGACCTAAGGACCGCTGAGACTTTTTTATGGAAACAAGGCTAAGCACTTCCACGCGCTGCGAGAAAACACGAAACCAGTTTCACGTCCCTCAGCGAGCGCTCACAACCAAGACTTTCTTCACATTCACAGCCTAAAGCGACGCACAGGGAGCCGCACAGAAGTCCCCCTGCCCTCCTGAGAACCCTGCCGCCGCCTCACTCCCCGCCACCGCCAGAAGAGCAGGGTCGGGAGCCGCTCCTGTCACAGCGACTCTTCAGCCCCGCAGCCCTCGGGCTCCGCTCGGCCACGTCCACGCTCGGCACGGGCGGCGTCCCTGCCTTCCCACGCGGGTTCCTGGACCCCCACCCGTGTCGGAGCCCGGCCGGGTACCTGTTGCTGCCGGCGGTGCTCACAGCCCGCTCCGGGACGCCGCTCGCCCGCCGCCCAGCGCTCCTCGGGCACCGCGGTGCCCCATCCCGGGCGGCAGCGCCCGCAGCCGGAAAGCCAATGACAGCAAACAATAACGTCTTCTTAAAAAAAGAAATGGCTTAAGGTTTTAAAATAACAAAAAACGAGGAGGAGCGCAGAGAGCCCGGCCGCAGTGACAGCGCACCGCCGCTCTGGCAGCGAGTGCAGGCGCTGCCGGCTTTTCCTTGCGGAGCTGCTGGAGGGAGCAGCAGCAGGAGGAGGAGGAGGAGGAGGAGGAGGAGGAGGCAGTGCTGCTGCGCGGCCGCGGCCCGCCCCCCCGGGCAGTGCGGGGCAGGGCGGAGGGGCGCCGAGCCCCCGTGGGGTCGATCCTGCCGGCGGGACCGCACCTTGTTGGGAGCGGCGGCGATGGTGCTGGGGCTCTTCCATTTTTCCATTCGATGCGCCTGGCCTCTCGGGAAGCTTGTCCCAAAGGTGGGACAGCCGCAAAATGCCTCTGATCCTTCCCCCCGTGGAACGGTGCAGGGAACGGGCTGGCGCCGCTTCCCTGCCCCGCCGGCCACTCGCTGTAGCCTCCGTTCCCTTCAGCAGCGTGTGTAAAAGCTCTAAATTTGGATATTGGGCGGGCTGAAGACAGCAGTTAAAGGCGAATATAAATGAAAGAACATTACAATGAATGGACCTTACGTTTCTTCCTTTGAGGATCTTTCTTACCCAGAGGAAAAAAAAAGGCAGGAATACCAGGTTTTTCCAGAGATCGGGGGGTATTTTCTTCAAATTCAGTCTTCCTTCCAAAATGTATAGACCTATTTAGTATAAATACATGTCTCCACAGAGGTAAGAATTGTATATGTATTTATTGCTACCCTTAGGACTTCCTAATTTCTCTTTCGTGACTTTTTTCCACACTGGTCTTTGCATCAACCAACAGAAGTTATATTTTCTATACTATTTTCTGTTTCTCTGCCAACATTTAAAGCTGTTGCAGGGTCTCAGGGTCCTTCAACAAGCTCTCCCTTGTGCCTCTTAGACAGCTGGAAGTGCCTTTGTTATACATCTGTATCTTCCCCCATTTGGGTCAGGATAGGTAGACTCGCCCTTTCAAATGCAAATGTTTTCCATGGAATATACAGGCCTGTCATACAGAGGATAATACTGTATGAAGAAGTTAAGGAAATTTCAAGAAAGACAGAGTTAGGTTTTCACAGATTATGGTGCATGGACAAAAAAACCCCAAAACAAAAAAAAACAACAAACCCAAAACTGTCCCTGAATAAAAAATTTAAGCTGACAATTCCAGTTGACCTATCATTTTGAGTGATTTTCTGCAGTAATAATTAACGTGTTATTTATATTGTATGATGAAAATAAACAGCACCCTGTAGCCTTAAAAAGTATAAATGAGAGAAAATGACTCTAGACTCAGTAAAAGCAGGAAAGGATGCTCTTCACACTGGTGTGTAGACCTCTAGGGCTTACAGGCAGTTTCCAAGGTTTCTGAGTTCAGATGGGCTCTACAGCAGTCACGGCTCTGGCATTTCCAGAGGCATCCACTTCTCCACTAGAAAAAGTGTAGGGGCTGCTGCCAACGCAGTGCCACTGCTGTAGCTCCAAGGCAAAATTTTAAGGGTGACCTTTCTATGTCTCTGACTGAACCAATTCTTCCCCCACTTCATATATGTCACATAGGATGTGAACTCTGAGGCCAAGGCAGAGAAGTTGCTTTCTGGAAAAAGCAGCTGTGCATTTTGGGCTATGGAATGCCAGGGGAAGAGGAGAGGAAATATTTGTGGCAATGCTGAAAGCTATAAATGTCTCATCATGCATACTTAATATGCATTTGAGTCCATTTCAGCCTTTTAGGGGATGGCAGCTCTCACTGTGGAAGCCTGGTTGATTTGTTAAAGGTTTTCAGTGTCATAGACTAATCGCAGCATCTCAGTTTAATCTTTAGGCTTCTCCAGTTCGGGGCAATTGTTACAAATTCCCTCTGGCCTTTTTGGTCTTATCTTGTAGAAGATTCTTTGAACTTTCAGTTGCAGATGCAAATACCTCATTCGTTTTGCAGCCCCCTCTTTCAAGGAAATATCCTCTACCTATGCAAATACATGTGCTAGGGATGTATGAGCTGTTTCTCTTGGTTTCTCAATACAGTTTTGCATAGCAAACATAGAAAGCTAATCTCCTCTCCATCATCCCAAACCCTACATGCATTCCCGCTTCCCTGCTCCCAGTGCTATAGCTTGTTGAAACAGCTGGGAGACTGAGTAGGTTTACAGACGGTCTAGATAAAATCTTTGCCCCACTTAGACCTTCTGGACATGTATTCATCCTGACACAGATGCTTTTGAAAAGCTCGGGTCAGTCATTCCACGTGTGTCTTGTTTTGCTAATTCAGTGGAAATTGCCAGAGAGCTCTGTGTCCCTCCATCATCAAGCAGGAACTGAAGCTGCCATTGTATTGTGCCTGTGATCATGCTACTACTCCTATAAATTATTCACAGTATTGCAGCGTAATCATCTGTTATGTTAAAAATAGGTCATCATGACTGTCCCCAGTGAAATTTCTAAGTGACAACAGCTGATTCTAGCTTTGTCTCCAGAAAACAGTGACCTTTTCAGAGCAGTAATTGCCAATTATGCTGCACTTCTATCTCCCTGCCAGCTCCAGTGCACCTTCACAAACACTAATTCCCAGCAATGGTAACCCCATATTATACTTGAGACAACTAAGCCAGAGCTACTAAATTACCTGCTGAGCTTTGCCATAGCACTTTACTTTCTATTAGCCTTTGCTTTCAGGCCAAAAAGTAAATCAGGATTATCAGAGAAGAGATTATAGTCTGAGAATATCTAAATGGTATGCTCCTCCCAGGCACCCAGAACGCTTCTTGAAAGCGCTGAGCAGGATTTTCTGGCTGATATGCATCAGTTACATGTTGCTCTGGGGGGTGGATATAACAAGAAGTCCTTCACTTTTCCCATGGACACACAGGTTCCAGCCCACTGAATCCGGTGAATCAAAAGAGCAGGAGCTTTCGGATCTGTTGCAGACCTGTCTAGAGAAAGCTGGAAAGGGGAGCAGGACCCAGTAGGCTGGACAGAGGTCTGAGGGAAACCCTCTTTCCCCCATAAAATACTCTGCAGAAGGACTCTGTGTGGACCCACTTGAAAATGTGGAATATTGTTTCAGTTTCCCTGCTTGCTGTGGAGATGTATGTCTGTTACGCAGATACAAAGATGTAGCTCAGTCCTGGGTGACTTCATTCACTTTAAAGCAAGGGTTGATGGTGGGTGGCAATGCTCAGCAGACCATTCAGACAGGAATTCACATGGAGATCTCTCACTAGCATGTTTGGACCAGCAAGAGGCCAAAGGAGGTGGGGGGACAGTTGGGCAAACCACAACTTTGACCTTTGGGTGTCTGAGGTAGATCAGGCCTGACTAAGCCTTTAAGGAAGACAATTCATGTATTTTTCTTTTGTAACTTGTCTATGCTGTGCTTGTGTGTACCTCCCATGCTCAGAAGGGATGTACAAGGCATCTTCATGTTGCTGATGGACTTCCCACAGGACATCTCCAGTAGGTATCACACCCAGGCAAGCCTTCTGTGGGAACACGGGGTGCAAACCTGACTGCTCTAACCTGGGCACCCAGGTGCAGAAACAGAGGGGAATGATCATGTTTGAGAGTGGCAGGTGCTGGATATATCACTTGGAAGAGCTTTTAGGGGAGAGGTAAGAGACAAGAGCCTGACACCGGCTATGAGCAACTGGGGCAAGATGTGAGCTTTAACTTGCTGATCATATGCAAGTTCGCCATTACTCTTTCCAACTAAACATATTAAAGTGTTGCCACAGTTCTCCTACTAAACCCTGCTGTGCTGCTCTTTGACTCTGTTCTGGTTTTCATATCTTCTCTGTCAGCCAAGCTTGCCCAGTACATTTAGCTTGCATTCCTTGCCATCCTGTAACACTTGCTCTCCTACTAAAAGAGTTTGCCACCCACTTGTTTTTCACTGCTGACATCCTCTAACCACTGTGCAACTATTTCCCCCTTTTTACTTCCCAGCACTATGTTGCTGCACCACCCTCAAGTTCCTTATTTCTCATGATGTTGCTTTTGCAAAGTTTTCCACCTACTGCTCCAGGGCACTTTGTGGGAAAAAGTTACTAGTGCTGGTCTTCTGCAGTGATTCTGGAACAAATTCAACGTTCTGGGACTTCTGGCCAGATGCTCAGCACAGCTGGATCTTTGGGAATGACCAAAGTATAATGCAGTGGTTGTGTCCTGAAGCATGGTAGTCAGGACACACTTGGTATACTAAGGAACAGCTATGGATGCAGAGGGAGAGGGCTAGGGACAGAAATGGGAGTCATCTTTATCTTTTACTGTACTGCAAGAGATAACACTTTACATAGGTAATCCTTATTTTATCTCTTCTTTGTCTGACCTTGCTGCATTTGTGGTGGTCTGAGATAGCTGCCTTCTATCAAGAACATTTCCCACCGATGGCCTGTGACTCCAGCAGCATTTGAAGTTCAGGAAGGAGTAGGCACAAACATACACCCTACCTGCCATCACATATATAACTTGAGGGAGCAGGACAAAGGAGCCACCAATTGTATCTTTTTCCTCCAGAACCTTTTCAAAATCATCCCCAATTCCTCTTCTGGGTAGGTTTTGGGTGGCAGTGTTCATGCAGGGTTGGAGGGAGAAACACATTCCAGTTTCGCAGGCTGCTTAGCAACCAGGGCTGGCTGAGCACTCTTAAGTGCACACCAAGTGTGTGGATGGCATGTCTAGTACTGCAGCTCTAGCCTTATTTTTTTTCTCTCTCTTATTTTTGAAGAGCATTCCTTGTTTTCTAGTTGAGGCACATGAAAAACTGCTGGCAACTAATTTTTGCTTTCCTGGACAGCTGGAAATCAGCTACGCTATGTGATGATCAAAGCTACACGAGAGATCAGAGATCTGGAGAGACAGTATGACACTCTCAGCCTACTTTTTGGAGGCATGACTGTCAGACAATGTCTTCCATGCTATGGGGATGGGCTGGCTTGAAGTCTTGCAGCTGGACTGCCACAAAACTACCTTCCCCAGAGGAGAGCAGAGAGTGGAATGCATTGCTTTCCATGGGTCAGCAGCATGTGAGATACCTGTCTCAGTACAACCAACATGTAGAAGATCAAGAAGGCCCTGTTTGATTATCTCCAGGAATGGATTTGTCTTTGTAGACAAAAAGTTAATATGTTCCTAGCTTCCTCACTGGGATCTTCTTGAGTCATTCAGTAATCTCTTTTTCATGTTTCTTGGCTCTCAAGTGCCCATACCTGGTTTCCTGTCATAACCTTTACCTTCCAACATGACACAGGCTGAGATTCCCAATGTGTTTGAGATTCTTAGGGATTGAGGCCATCTCTGCTCATGTTACCAGGCAGTAATGCCTGCTGCTGAAACCTGCTGTTTACATCAGGGCTGCAGTTAAAAAGTGACCCCAGCCCACGTTCACTTCCAGACTTCCCTTGCACCCTCACCTGCCCTTGAGAGGCAAATTTTGGGCAAGTTCTGAAGCACAGAGGAGGAGAAAACCTTTCTTTGTACATATCCAAGCAAACTTTGGTTATCAGTCTCAGACATGGCTGCGCCAGCCCCATCCTTGTCCTACCCATGTTATGAAGCAGGCAACAGGCCTGGAAGGACCATGGGTCATGAAGGATTGTATTATATGGCACAAGACACTATGGGACATGTTAGCAACCACCAAAGGTATCCTAAGTCCATGACTGAAAGAGCAGGACAGGAGCACCCAGGACTTTGGCCTGCCTTGCTATGACCTCTAGCAGCAGCGTAGAGACAGGGCCTGCCTTCCTCCTGCTCAGTGGTTGTCCCACAGGTCATGGCAAGTAGGGAGAAGTTGCAGGGATGATGAGCATGTTCTGGGGAAAATGATGGTCAAGTGGGAGATGGCTGCAAAGGCTGGGGTGGAGGAAAAGGAGCAAATAATGCCAGACAAGTTTAAAAATCAAGTCCCATACAATAATCCTGCAATGCTGTGCACCTGTGTTCCTGTATGTCCCTAACATGGTGGTTTCATAATAGAAACCCAGAAGGGATCTCTGGGACAAAGGTTCCAGGCAATTTCCATCCTCAGCTACATTAGTGTAACCCCAGACCTGCCCTGAAATCATTACCAGATAGGCAGCAGTATGGCTGACCCAGCGAGGTTCTTGATGCAGTCAGAGACCATGCTCCTCTTTCCTTCTCCTGGTCCACAGTTCTGCACAGAGGATTGCGGCTTTGAGAAATGATTTCCATTCCCTTCCTGCCTCCAGGATACCACCACTTCCCTCTTTTCCTCATCAGTGCATATTTCTGTGGCTTAAATATAGCAAATATAAAACAAGTGCAGCACACATGAAATGCCATTCGGGGGAGCGCAATGAACATGCTGCCTCTGTAATGTAATGAGCCCCAAGTGCATCTGCCGACTATTTGGACTGAGATTCCAAAGGAGAGGGGGTGGTCCACAGCATGAAGAAGCTCATGACTAAACCCTGAGACCAGTAGCCCCATGCATGTCTTGGGGGGATACAGATTGCTTGTTGGTCTAGCCTGCCTTATCCTAGAGGTGTTTAACTACTCATAGCAATCCTTTCCTCTAGGAATGGTGAAGAGCAGCTTTTCATACCATGTAACTAGGGCTATGAGTTTATTTGAATTAAAAAACAAATCACAAACAGTATGTAATGTAAAGCAAATAAACAGTGTTTCTTTAGGGGCGTGGTCTGGCTTTGAGGCTGTGTTTAAATGACACCAGAGAAACCACGCCAGTTTTTGAACATCTGACCCTGGGTACTATTTTCAGTGCAGTGATTTTTGAAGTGATTAATGACAACAACTTGGCACTAATCAGGAGCTGGTGTTGCTGATTAAGCTATAACTCTTCCTTGGCTCACAACAGGGATCAGAAATAGAGTGGGCAGGAAACTCCCCAGAGTGCCAGAAGAGGCAGGGCACACCAGGACCTCCCGAGCTGCTTGCTTTTCAATCGGAATATTAAAAAAAAAGCTACAGACATCCAACCAACTCCAGAGCTGAGCTCAGCAGTGCTGTAGTGCTCTGCTCCTCCCATGGCTTCATTTTTCTTTGAGAATATTTTTGTATGAATTCTTTTAAACATTCCCACCCTTCTCAAAAAGAAAAAAGAAGTGCCTCACTTGTTAAATACATGCTGGGATTGCTAGTGTGGCACTCCTTGCATGTGTTTGTAGGAGGATCTCAGAAATGCTAGCTACTTTCAAATCTATCTACATCTATAAAGTCTCTCTTTCCTCTAAGACATTCAGAAAAGGAAAATCTGTTAGTTCAGTATGAAGACCAAATCTTTCATTCCTGATGTAACCCAAAGTCCTCCAGTCATTCAATTTATAAATTGGACAGATTCTCCACATGCCACTCCAGAATTCATCATGCTGATGCTGCTCTTTATATTACCACCATTAAGAAACTGCAGTGACTTCTGATCTGATGGTGCTGTTTGAAACAGAAAAAGATCTTATTTGCTTGCTGCCACCTCTGTTAGTTTCATGCCATTACCTGGGCCCTGTCCTTACTTTTTCTTCTTCCTGCATGAGTGAGAAAACACACTGAGTGGGACTCCAAAACTTTCAGGAGCTCTCATCTGGTAAACTGCACTTCTACATAATCACAACCACCCTGTCAAAATGAACACAGTGCCTCCTAAGTCATATACATGTTTACAAAAGAGCCCTTCTACTGCCCTGAGCTACCATGAAGCAAGAGGGATGTGAGCAAAGCTCCATTTATGCCACAGAGCCTGAACACTGGCTAGCCTTGTTAGCCACTGGCATCTTAATCACAAGCTTCAGAGAGCCATAGGGCTAATATGTGAGATTTTCCCTGAGGTCCTGCAGGACGCCCTGAAAACTTAATGCCTGTGTCAATGACAATATATTCATAGAACTTTTAGCCATCCCACCAAGTCCCCCAGAGAGGCTGTCCCTCTCTCTTCTGCTGCAGGTGGTTGTGACACCCCTCCAGGAATGCTCCTGCATCACAGCTTGGCTGCTGCTGTACCTGAACCATAGGCACACTCCTCAGGGAATGCCAGGGGGCTTTTCACTGTGGTATTGCACAGCACGAAGAGAAGATCACTTGCACAAAAGCTCATCACTGAGCATGACTTCCCCTAGGGCTGGGCAGGGGGGTGGGCAGGAAGGCAGGGCTGGCCTGGGAAGCAGCCTGGTGTGATGAAAGGAGAGCTGTTGCAAGCCCTTGTGCTATAGGCCCTTCAGAGAGCTCCGAGTTTTTGGTGCAGTTTTGGGTTTTGCTTCCCAGGGTGGTCATTTCATCTGGGATTATGGGATTGAGCATTTATTGGGCTGGGCTACTTTGAGGGTCTTTTCCTCTCTGTGGGATGGGTTGTGGCTAATTATAGGCAGGCTCATGCAATGTTGTGACATGGGCAGTAAAGGCTAGGGGTTTCCCCAAAATACCATTTTTATTTTCTCACTCTCTTCCTTTCTTTCTATCTCACTTTTTGTCTTTCCATCTTTTTACCAACCATTTGAACTCTAGGTATCATTTCCAAGCTCTAGGTCTCTGAACTTTCCAATTCCTAAACTATCTGCAATTAAACCAGAGTAAGCCAATGTCAGCCTTTGGAAGTTATGCAGAGTTAAACCTATTATGTTCAGGATTTCCACAGCGGTTTTGCTTCACCTGTTTTCCAGTTGCCAAAGACACAGAAAAACAAGTGACTCTTCACATCATAAACCCCCATTTCAAATTATTTCCCTGCTCTTAGATGCCAGATCAAGAACATACTGCTTAAAATTCTGTGACAGCATCTCTCACCCCCACGAACAATACTGAGATATAGGAGAAATCCTACTATTGGGAAATCTTTCCACCGCCAACATTTTAGTGCCTCTGTGACATTGTTAAGTGCTTGACTACTCTTCTGTCTTTCTTTCTCTCTCTCTCTCTCTGACATATGCTCTCAGACTGTTTTCACTCCTCGCCTTTTAACTCTGCACTTCCTGACCCGGTTGTTTTGTGCCTGTCACACCCTTGGTACAGCAACCACAAGGCTTTGGTTTTAGCATCCAGGCAGGCGGAAGCTCATTTCACAGGCAGCTGAGCTGTGCTTGGAATTATTAAAGGGGTAAAGTTGTTTACACCACCCACTCACGTTGCCCAAGCCACATTTATTTAGTGAATTTAATCATGGGACTGAGCGACAAAAAGCTTGTGTTTCACACAGCTTTGTAAGGACACTATGTAAAAACAGTAGAGGGAAAATGTGTGAAAAGAAAGGCAATTTTGCTTCAGCCTTTGGTGAGATACTTGTTTTGCAAGCTTAGAAGACACCCCAAGCACACCTCATCACTGGTTTTTCTCATGTATGTACATACCTTCCTCTTTTGTCCGAGGGCTGGTTAAATGCCACTTGTTTATTTGATCTGTTTTTTCCCCTCACTGTTGTTATTATTAGTGATGTAGAAATATTGTCAACAGATATGAACCAAAAATGTTGCCTTCAAGAAACAGAGAATGAAACACCAAAAAGATCAAAGATCTTTAATTAAAAAATAGGGAGAGACCAAAACAGAAAGTGTCTCTCATTTCAATCTTTTTTTTTTTTTTCATTTTGGGCCACATGAACTCAAACTTTCCTGCTTCATATACAGAACATGATGCTCTGTTAAAAATAGCCCTCCAGCTGCCCCGGACAGCTGGAAGTGCTGATGGGCCTGAGCACTGCGGGTGGGTCAGTGTGGGGGCGCCTAGGGTGGTCTTTCACTAACTCCTCTGACCACAAAAAGCTCTCTCCCGGTCTGCATAACTCGGTGTCTGCATATGGATCACAACCAGAGAGAAGCAGCTGCAAGAAGCAGGTGAGCAGAGCATTAAGTGTAAACAGGAATAAGAAAAAATGCTCCATAAGAGAGAACCCTCTTTTCCTTGACATCCTTGTCCTGCGTGCTAAATAGGTCTGATCATGCTCTTGGAGAAAGGTGCTTCTATCTGAATTTATAGGCCAAATATCTCACTCCAGTCTATCTATGTGGATGAAGCAGACACTGTTGCCTTGGTGATGGGACTTCTCATCCTCTGGGCTGCAGTGAGTACAGCACATGCGTTCTCCGTCTTTGGGAACATGAGATAAGCCAAAAGGACAAGTAGGGCTGGTGGGACCTGTAAACATTTTCAGGACACTGATCCACAGTCTCCCAGCAGTCAGGAAGGAGAAGATCCCATGACTGATACATTGCAAGGCTGCGCATCCCTACAACAGTCTTCTGAGATATTGGGCACTTGTATGCTGGATAAAAAGTAGCCATGTCAAACTCTTTGGGGTGAAAACATAGGAAAAACAATATCCCTGTATACCTCTGAGGTAGGCATCTGCTGGAATAATGTAATGATATGCACACATGAATATTCTTTAGTCATAATTCTTTTAAAGTTGCATCAGTTTGATGTGCTCTATGGGGAGAGGTCATACCTGAGGGGTCTCACCAAAGCAGGGCTAGATACAGCATGAAAAGAAACCTGGTCCCATGGGTCACAGAGAAGCTGTGACATGGATGTCCCTGTGTGATGTTTTGGCAAGTCACTGCAGTTGTATGCTCAAGAAAAGCATAATGTCTTGTATTGCTTTAGGGGAAAAGTGGCTTAACCTGAATTGTTGCTGAACAGGATATGTCTCAATTTTAAGTCAACATCCAAGGCTTTATCCTCATTTTTCTCTAACACCTCTAACCTCGTTATGTGCAGTCCATGCACATAACCATGTACAGCAGCTACCTTTCATTTCAGCTAAGCCTCAAAGCTGATCCCAAACCCCAGAGCTAAAACTCTTTTCTCTCCCATAAAGAGCAGGCAGGCTTTACAAGGATGTGAAGGTATCTGGTGTATTTTTGAAGCATAGCTTAAAAGTTTGATGCAGTTACTGTTCTGCTGGGAGCCTCGATGGACAGCAGTGCTGGAGTGTATCTGTGTGCCATAACAGCATCTCAGTCTTGCACATGGAAGGGGCCCCGTGCCTCTGAGACTGTGCCATGCACCATCTAAAGTGGGGCTCTGGTCTACTGAACTAGAGCACATGCTTACTTACTGAACACAATGAAAACGATAGATTTGAATTTTCCCCCCATGCTTTGGAAGCACAGATGGGATTTTTTGTCAGCTTTGATCTGAGGGGCAGGTCATGGTTACCCTAAGTACAACCAGGGGGCACATAAAAGAGGTGGGAAGTGGAGAGGTAAAGAGAGATCGGTGTAGAGCAGGTGCATGAAAATATCTGCAATAAATCACAGCCTCATTTCTACTATTTCCTGTGCATTGTCAGTTTGGATATGTTGATCACTGCTAACAAGATCCTTGGACCCATAAGCTTGCCATGTTTGCTAAGTACTTGCAAATTCTGTGCATGGATGTGTCTTCTTGATATAGGAGCTCCTGCTATGCCAAGCTCTGGTCCCAGTAGAGGCTGTGCTGGGGGGATGGCATCATGCCTCCATATCAGCCCTCAGCTCTACTCCTAGGGAAACTAGAATCTGCCAAGAGAGCTAAACCGTGCCAAAATCTCCCTCCCTCTCTGGGTCTGGGAGCCACAGGAGCCTTCCTGGCTCCTCATCTTAGACAGAGCCAGGGAAAATCCATGCCTGTTTGGCTGAGTGATGAAGAGAAGCCTCCTGCTAGAGGAAGGGATTTCTTTTTTATGAAATGTAACTTCAGAATCTCAGGCACTTAGAGTCACTAAAAATTAAACGTTTTCCCCAAAGTAGGTGTTTTGACCAAAGAAAGATATAAAACTAACTGAAGACACTTGCCTTGAATTATCATAGTGAGTCAGGCCATAAAAGAAATGAAACCTTTTGCTGCTTGTGCTTTCAACAAGCTGAAAGAGTTTCTTCTTGAAACTTTTGGATACCACAGCTGTCCCCTGTTAAACATTGGCCGCATTGCAGTGGAGAGAGAGATTTGTGCTTCACCAAACCTACGCATGGTCACTTGCAAAGCCTCTGCGGACCCTTTGAAGGGAGGGAGCACCATGTGAGTGCAAGGCTGCTATTAAAAAATGAGAAAGCTGGCAAACAAAATTTCTTTGAGGATGAACAGTTCGAAGCCTTGACTGATTTTTTGAGAAGATAGTTCCAGCCTACTTTGTCACACCCAGCTCTGTGACTTGTGATCTCAATGTATAAGGAAAAATTATGCCTATTGGAGCGTAATTAGATGAAAATGGTGGAATTATCAATTATGCTGAAGAAAATACAGAAGTTTTCAAGAAATGTTTTGGTTTGCATGTGGGAAAATATCAGTGCCAGCTTACAGTCTATATCAATGGGAAAATACTTCCCCATTTATCTTTCCCAAAGGAGAATTTTAAACTGTAGTTTTAGAAGAATTATTCAAGGAGCTTCTTGTTGATATTTCAAAAAACTTGAAATGCCAGAGGAATTCTAGAGAGCTATGAGTTCATGTTGTTACACTAATGATGAGATAGCCTGGCAGTGGTTCTGGCCTTGTTATGGAATAGCTGATGTAAGGGTCATATAAGCAAAATTAAAGGAAATGGAATACAATCAGTGACACTCGTTAGGATTTTAGAGAAAATAATTGTATTGATAGCGTACTTGGGCTTTCGTAGGAAATAAGACTTGGTACTTCATGAGATCTTGACAGATGTAACGCAGCTAAGAAATCATTGGGGATGCCAGTTTCTCATGAGGACATACAAAGATTGGTTCTTCCCTGTGGAATTGAACTCTTTTCATGTCAGTGACCTGAAAGGGAACTTTAAACAGTGATTGACTGAATATGTAGATGGCACAATGTCTGGGGAAGTAGTAAATCACTCCAAGAGCAGGCTGCTTGAGAAAGTGAGAAGATTCATCTGTCTTTAGGATGGGCATAGCTGGGAGCAAGGGAGATAAGCCACAGTTATGGGATACTGTTGACTGTGTCCTGAGAAATTTGACTCTGAAAGACTTGTAGAGAAAAATCTGGTGAAGTGCACACCCTCACATGATGCTGGGACCTGAAAGGAATTATGCAGATCCTTGAACTAATCCTTATATATGTATGTGTGTGTGTGTGTGTATTTAGAAAGTAGGAGTGAACAGATCATGTAACTTCTGTATTTGTCCCTGGTCTAACAGTTTTGGAGCACTGGGCTCCATGCTGGCATCCACCATGGTCTCAAGAACCATGAAAATGCTTAAAAGATTGAAACTTTCTAAGGACAGTCATTGATAACAGTCTGTTTGGCAAAGGATAACAGTGGTCTGAATACATTCTGTAGATAGTTATATGAGATACTTACATGCACAAGCAATAGTGAGATCTTAGCTCTCCCTGGACAAGAAGGAAAACTAACTCTAAAAAACCGGACCAATCAGCTCTAGAAGAAATAATATGTAGCTGTCTTTAACTGTTACAGTTGCTAAGCATTGGGATGAGTTAAAAAGGTGGACAGAGATCTGCCATAACTGCTTTCCAAATCAATCCAGATGTGGAACATAATAAAAAATAACCCATGCTCTAAGAGCTGTGGTCTGCACAGAGCTGGGAATTCAGCACCTGACAAATGCCTCCATCTGGCCTAAAATCCCTGACTAAGTTTTGGCTGGTGCCTCAGTTTCTGCAGCATGAGCAGGCGGAGGCTGCCCTATGACTGAACCAGGCATTACTCCTTCCCACTCAGATCCCACCCAGCCTGGGGGAGCACACTGGGTTGTCCAGGGTCAGCAGCACTCCCGAAATAGCAGCCAAAAAGTTAATGTTTCCCTGCTAACCCATTCCAGAAGGAGGAGAGGGGGCTGAAGGAGAAGGCCAGCACTGTGCCTGTGTTGTTTGGGCTCTCCAGCTGGCAGGTTTGGGAGCCAACAGACCCTCTGCCTGAGAGAGCAGCTGGGGTGCATTTGTTCCCAGCTACATGTAGGTGAGTTGAAGAGGCTGTCAGCAGCTCAGAGACTTGTAGGATAACTCAGGTGGGAAAGGACCTCAGAGGGTCATCTGTTCCAACCTTCTGCTTCAAGCAGGGTCACAGAGAGGTTTTTAAAACTTTCCTGCTTTTGAAAAGCAGAGCCTTCTCTAGCTATTGCAGTATCAGCCCTGCCAGAAACAACTTAGCTGAGAGGCTGAAAAGGATTTTTTTGTGGTGTATCATTCCCTTCAGATAGCACAATATATATGTCAAATAACCTGCACACATTTCTCTCCTTCCCTCCTACATTTCTGATTAAGAACATAGGCTAAAGGTTTCAGAAACAGCAATGAAGCCTAAATCCCACTGACTCTTCAGAGCACTTGAGAATGTCCGTATCAAGTCAGAGCATGTGGATGATTATCCTGGGGAGCAGTATCCACCTGTGTTGCGAGGAATGCAACAGGGTACTTTCAATGCCAGTTGATTTGCCCAATGGCATCAGGTGTTCTCTGGACTATCAGCACATTTTCCATAATGCAAATGCTCTGCCCTCCTGCCCTCTCCTTTCTGCAAATCCATTGCCCTTCTGAGGGACACAGAGTGAGCAGTGGGGGCATATAGACGTGAGAAATGTATTCGAGTACAGACAGTACATCATTGAAACTGCTTTCTTTTCTGAGCTGGTGCCTTTCACTCAGGCTCAGATAACTTGATTTGGCACTATTCACTGCTAAGTTTTCCATACCAACCGCAGCTGAGCTTTGTTTAAATGAGGCTTGCTGAAGCTGTGCTGAAAGTGAGTTTAAAGGTTCACAGTCTCTGGAGTGGATCCAGGAAGCTCTTTGTGCCTTCAACTCCCTTGGAAACTGTGGAGGGCTAGGGGCCGGGAGAAGATTTGCATGAGCAAGTTCTCCCCCTGGCCCCTGCTCGAGCGCAAAGGGGAGCAGTGAACAGTAGCAGAAATTAGACACCATGGACCAGATTATTCCTCCTCCTCTGAGTCCTCTTATCTGCGTCTCTCCTATTTTTACCTGGTAGCACGCAGTACACATGTAAAAGGTGGCATAGGATGCAAGCAATGAGGAATTAAGCACCAGCAGAAGCAGTTTTAGGGATAAGAAACTATGACACTGGCTTTGTCCCCTGGGTTGTGGCAGTCAGAGAGTAGGATGCTAATTTTGCTCAGATCATTTAGGTAGCCGGTCACCTTTAATCCTGTAAAGAGCCCCTACTACTTTAACGACAGCTGCACCTGTGGTGTTGAATGCACAACCTGCTACTTTGCAAAGTGCAGCCACTGTAGAAAAACACACTTGGTATCCCCCCAGCTTTCTTCTGCAGTAACTTCCTTGCTGAGGAAGCAAGCTGCTGAACCAGCGTGAAAGTATTTTTATTGTATCTGTGGTGCTTTTGTTCTCCATTCTTTTAGGAGAAAAAGAAAGTCTGGTCACCCTGTGTCCTTGGAGCCCATAGACAACTTTAGCTTTACTCAGGAAATACCACCCAGGCTAGAAACTGGCCTCTAGTCTGAGTAGAAGGATTAGTTCAATAAAAGATGACTTTACCTTCCCCAAAGGCATCATCTTCCTCTCCAGGTGCAGTCAAATCTTCTTGGGCGTGCTGCATCGTGGCAAGGACGCAGCTCAGGGAGCAGCCAGAGCCGAGTGCTTGAACGAGTTCCTATGCTACAGCTCGACTATTTCCTTTCACCAGTTTCCTAAACATTTTGGTGGTAACAGCTTCCGCATCTGCACTCATGAAAACAGTCTCATTCATACAAACAACGCCTCTTGTTTTTACAGCCCGCCTTTGAGATGAGTTTTGAGGTGGGGTGTCCTCACAGTTGAGAGAGAAGTTGATTTTGAGAGCAGAGGCAGGCAGGACAGGCTCAAAATGCGCCCTGCCCTGTTGCTGAAAGCTGTAGCTGTGCAGCCCGGAGTGTAAGGGTTTTGCATATGAATGTGAATGTTTTCTGGTGGCAGAGGTAGAGCCAGGGAACAACTCACTGTGCTGTGTCTGAAGAGCAACTTGCTGTCACCCCAGGGGCAGTGTGACAACAGGAAACCCCCGGGCTCTCTCAGTGCCATGTGGTCATGGGACTAATTTTTTATTTAGCACAGCAGCAGTGACAGCATGTTCTCACCCACACTGGGGTGAGTCATGGCAATGGACATTTGGACAAACTGGAAAACCACAGGTGATGGCAATTGTCTCTCGGGCAGATGCCTTAGCAGGGACATGATTCTCACAGATTTATGCAAGTCGCTGTCTGTGGTGCATTACCGAACCTAGGGACCTTCCTGATCAGGTGTACAACAGAACAACATGAAAGTAAAACTCACTGTCTGCCAATAATAGGCATGTTATTTGAGTATCTCTGTCACTACTAATTTGGCATCACTTTGGTCCATTCAGTCACTGTGTTTCCTGAACTTTATAAAGCAAGTTGACTCCTTCATGTCAGGTCTCTCAGTTTATGAGATGACCTTTCCTACTAACTAACTTACTCTAAACTTGTACAAAAATAGATTTAGCCTTCAGGTGTAGTGTCTGAGCCTCACAAAGCCCTGCTATCTTCATTGGTCTGCTCAAGGATATTTCATGTGTATGTCTGTCCACATACAGCTGTGCGGCCTAGGACAGGTAATCCCTCATACCTCTGCTACCAAAAGTTAGAATGTAAGGACAGTAAACCTGTACCAAGCTGTGATTACTCAGTCTAGTAATTGCCTGTGTTGCCACACCCTTGGAAGTGAGACTCCCAGGACAGCAGCCGTGTTCACTGCAGCTTCCGGCTCATGAGTCACAAGCAGATATAATGAGCTCATCTCTAGTTATTAAATTGGGGGTTTTTAAAGCTCTAGCAGTGGGTTTCTGCAAGTCAGTGCACAGCTGGAACTACTCCAGATGGAGAAGACAAGACAAAAGATGGGACAGGTCCATTTGAAGCACCTGACCTAATCTTGACCCAGGCCATGTTCATTAGCAAATCCTGTGGCAGCACTTTCATCGTCATAGGAAAGTGAAAATCCCCTTCCCAGCTCAAGCACAGCCTTTCTCTGGATGCAGGGTCTCTGGAAAGTGGTGCCTTGCCAGGCATGGGAAACTGTGTTTTCCTAGGTGGATGTGGTAGAAGCCAAGAGCATCCTAGAACTCATTCTCCATGGGGCAGTATGGCTTGATGGTGCAATTATTTCTCTGTCACAGAAGCAAGACTCCTTGAGGATCCCCTTGATCTTTGCTTTGCTTTAAAATTACCCTTGGCTAAGTCCCCAGAGTAAATATGACAGTCTGGCCCAGTGGATAAGGGAGAGGACTTGTTTCTGGGCCCACTGGACATGCTTGGGGCAGTCACTTTGTTCTAGACTTCCCTCCTCACTCTTTTTCCTTCTCTGCTTATCTGAAGTGATTTCTTCAGGCAAGGACCATCTCTGATTAGATGGTATCTGCTCCCTACCTATTATGCTCATGGTAGCGTCCCTCTGCCTCAGTAAGTCCCTCCTGCCATAGTGCTGAGTAGATGGAGAGGGTCATAAAATGAGAGAAACACCATTATGGTGTTATGAGGGGGACGAGAGCAAAAGAGAGGATCAGCAAGAAAAAGGAGAGTGGTGTGAGAAGAGGAATAACAAGATGGAGACGTGAAAGCTGCAGAGGAAAAGCATTAATCTGGAGGAAGGGGATGTCAGCACCTCTCCAGATGCTGCCTCCCGGGTGGAGAGCTGGGAACTGCTCATCTTGCAGAGCCTGGTGGGGCCAGCAAGTGAAATGGTTGCTGGGGGTGAGAAAAGACAGCCAGAGGATGTATCTTGCCTTAAAGCTTCCCAGCAAAAGCCACTTCCAGCAATGGGCAGCAGCTGCCGGATGGTTTCCATGAAACAGCAGGAGGTGGTTGGCAGAAATCTTGAGCCCCTGTAAAGTCAATGGCTAAACTGCCCTGGGGTGCTGTGGAGCACATCAGTCTCTGAGGACTGGGGTGGGCCCGAAGAGGCTCCTGGTCTGCTGAGGAAGAATTTGGGGCTTGATTTGAGTAAGTTGCAAGATGAATGCTACAAATATTGATGTGAATACTCAAACCAGACAGCCCAGCAGGAAGAATAACAGAGAAAATACCCCGCAACAGCAATGCTAACTTTCCTGTGTTGTCCTGCAACTGCAGCCCATTTGTAAATTGAGTGTGGGAAGTTTTAACCATTTACTGCTTCCTTCAGAAACACGAAGGAGCAAGCCACACTGTCCTGGTTATTGTGGCAACTCCCTTTTGTGCTGCATTTCTCTGGGACTTAAAAAGTTATTTCCTCACCCACCATTTTCAGTCAGTCTCTCCGGATGCCTGTTACCTTGACAGCCCTTTTTTCTTTTATTTTCAGGAATTAAAAGGCATCAAAAGCTGTCCTCTCTCCCGAAAACAACTGTCACCAGAATGAACACGCCAGTCGGGCTGGTGATGAATGGTAATGACTCAGCCTCCATTGCAGATGCACAAAGAGGAATCGCTTTGATTCGTTCGTCCCTTGACGGCAGCCTCACCTACATTGCTCGCAGCATGTGATGTTCCTCCAGAAAGCTGTCCCCTGGGGGAGCACAGTGCTCTTTCCCTCAAGATAGGATAAGTTAACACAGACAAAACCACTTCACCTCGCACAGATGCCCAGGCTCCCCTTCTCTTTGCTCCATCTTTGCCCTTGGGGCAGCATGATTTTGCCCTGGCAGTTTGTGTGCCTATGTCTTTGCTCCTTACTGATCTCAACCATCCAGCCTAACAAAAAGTCTTCCTCCCTGCTTTGTTTTGTAGCATCTCTGAGGGCTTTTTTCCCCCCTCTGTCTCCACAAGAAGCCCCTGACATTAGCTCAGTTGGTCAGAGTGTGGTGCTGATAACACCTCTACAGGCCATTCACTTAAGAGTTGGATTCAGTGATCCTTGTGTGTTCCTTGAAACTCAGAATATTCTGTGAAACAAACAAAGCCATATTGCATCAAAAAGTACTTTTTTCTCATTGAGCTTCGTGTTCTAGAACACAGCAACTTTTTGCCTGTTGGCTAATGAAGCCCCACCCCAGACCAAAAAAATACCCTGATCAATTTTGTATCCACTTCAGAGCTCTCACGTGCATATTTTTCATATAACCACATCTGATGCTGCTCTCAGAAAAAGCCACCACCCATCCTCTCAGAACCTGTCAACAAAAGGCAGGGGAGCCCGGGGAAATGTCAAAAACAAGGGTGGATCAAGTAAGAAGAGAGAATTTTTAGAGCAGCTTCTTTAAATTACTCCAATCTTACTCTTCTTCCCCTGCAACTTACTTTATTAGGATTTCTGACCCAGTAGAGAAGTCAAGTGTTCTGACAGTACAGGTACAAGACTAAAGACTAACACATCCCTAATGAAAAAGAAGTGACTATTTTCTGCCCTGCTATGCTGGTGCAGAGGGGAGGTGTCTGAAACAGCTTTGCCCTATTTATGCCTCCTCCTGTTCCAGTACAAGAAGAGTTCTGAAGAAACAGAAAGTTGCATGTCAGAGGGGTAGTTAGTCCCCTGCTTTGTTCTGGGGCTATTTTGGGGGTGAAAATTCCTTTTTTGGGGGTAATCTATGTGTAAAACAAGGATGGAAAAAAAGAGGTAAAGGAAGGGCAGACAACCCTGAGGGAGAGACAGTATACAAGAGAACCTAGAAAAAGGTGGTTGATACTGGTCAGTTTGGGAAAGTGAGTGTTCACATGGATTTGAAGTACTTGTAAAAGTTTTGCTCTGGATAATTCTGCAGTTTCAGTCCTCCCATAAAATATGTTCCTCAGAAACCTGAAGAATGGAGCTACAATAACTTTTCTAGTTGTTAACTCATTTGCAAGTTACAGGGACTCCAGAGGCTTAGATTATGTTTAGACAGTCTGTGTCAGTATCTGACTGAGCTTAGTATAATTTTTTCTTTCCAAGTTTTTCTTGAAAACTTTTGCACTCTTTTTGCCAAAAATCTAAGCAGGTTTTTTTTTTAATTATTATTTTCAATAGGGATATTCAGTTCCAGAGAAAACTTTGGAGAAATTCTCCCTTTTACTGTCCAGAAGGAGAGTCAGCAGGCCAGGCCAGTAGAAGACATGACTCACTCCACACAACTTCACAGACATTAGGAGCCCTGTGCACAAATCTTCACAAGGCTATAAAATACACATCATGTGTTTTGGAGAGCTAAAACAAGAGCTGGTTCCAGGAACTGTTCACCCATCAGAGAGGACAGTGGCTCCTGAGAATCCCTGTACTACATTACACAGTGGAAACAAGGTGAATGTAGGAGCTGACCTCCGGGAAACCTGCACCAGGCAGGTTATGGTGCCACTTTGGGATGTAGCTCGATGCACTTGAACTATGCAAAAGGCATGACAATTGAAGATTGGCAGGGTGCTCCTCCAACCCAGCTGTTGGCCACATCCATCTTGGACACCTTGGTTTGGGGGCTTGGGGAGAGGTCTGCACACAGCATTGTACTCAATTCCCCAGCAGACACACACATTGCAGTGAGCAGGAACCACAGCACGTGTTGTTGGTGTCCTACTGGTCTCCCTTGATGTTCTGCACCACAGCTGTGAGCAGTGAAACCATTGTATTCCCTGGCAGTGAGTTGTATTTGTGTTTATTCAGGTGTGTCACTACAGTCTACAATACTTAGCACATCCCACCAGCCCCTCAAAGGTGACTTCGGCTTCTCCTAAGACAGCCTTTTTTCATTCCACTAATACTATGAAAATAAATCATTACCTTCTCATAGCAAAATATTGTTTCAATTCAAAGAGAGGAAGCAAGCCACCCTGGACAAAACATCTACAGAATGAGCATAATCTTGAAAACTGTGCTCAGTTGCATAGTTATCAAGTGGTTCCTTATCAAAAGTTAAGAAAATTGTCAAGCATGATTTTGCAGGGCTTAGCCTTGGATCTGGTATTATTCAACATACATTTTAATATCCTAGATGGTATTTAATATCCTACAATGGATTTGATCACACTCATTACAATTGCAGATGCCAGGCTTCCCAGGAGCGTACATACAGTGAAAGACAGAATCAAAATTCAAGCTAATAGTGACAAACTGGAGAAGCGGTCTGGAAACAATTAAATGCAAGAGAGTGAGCTGTGAAGTTCTATGTTCTAGCAAGAATAATCCTCACAAACGCAGGCTGAGGAATGGCTGCTTAAGTATCACATTTTCAGAAAGGAGACTGGAGGCAGCTGGATGGCAGCTTGCCATCAGGTGTGATCAAAGGCAGAGACATAAAGTAATTCAGGCATTGTGTTTGAGGTTAATAAGGCCTCTGCCAAGGCAGGACCTGGCTTTCAGGCATCTCAGTCCAAGGAGGATAAAGACTGTTTGGTGACAGTCCTGAGGGGAGTGACCAGGCTGCTCTGAGGGCTAGGAAACAAGAAAATAAGGAAAAGATTGGAGAAATTGGAGAGAGGATGAATACAGGAGATAAGAGCAGTAGTCAAGCCCTCTTCTCAATCTTTGTGGTGCAAAAGATGTCATGAACTTAGACAACAGAATGAAGGAAGAAAATTAGGAGGTGGACTAAGTAGCAAACTAGAAGAAACTAGGAAGAAGCAAGTTAGGAAAAAAAACACTTTACAACTGTCAAGATAGTGAAGCAGCAAAAGAGAGTGCTTGGGTGAGTCAGCACTGAGTGAATCAGAGTGCTGCTTTAACTTACAAAGCATATTTAAATCTTTTGAAGAACAGAGTAGACAAGTAGCTACTGGGAATAATATAAGAATAGTTGATTCTGCCTTAGGGGAGGGGAGTGGGAGTAGAGGATCTCTTGAGGTTAGACTCCAATGCTGTTTTGCTACAGCAGCTATTGAGTAATGAAGGATTTCTGCTTGTTAGATTTATTTCTCAGTGACACATAGCTGAGTGTTAAATTTTCCCACTCCTTGAGGGGTCCAGCACATTCCAGTGGCTCCTGACTGAGATGGGAATGTTTTTGCTGTTTCAACTGATTTCAGTATCCCTACTATCTTTCCGCTTCTATAAGACATCTTCATGTCTGGTTGCTTTTGCCTTCATTCTTTCTTCCTAGTTATTTTCACACCTATTCCTCTGTGATCCAGTGAGGTCATTGTCATCAGCAAAGAACAGATGATGGATTTTTCATCCTTTGATTATTAAATCCCATGGGTTTCTCTCAGAAGTACTTTAGATTGGTTCCATAAATTGTTAAAGAGAAGCAATCTGCATACCATAATAACATGGAAGCTGATGTTATCCCCAGAATAACCAACAAACATGCTCAATTCTGCTAATCATCAAAACCTTATGTCTTACTAAGGGCTACACATCAATTATGTAATATTTTATCAATGTGGACAAATTCTAAGATTGACCAAAGAGTTCTATACAATATTCTAATGCCTATGCCAAAGTCACAAGGTCTTTCCAATTTTCTCTACCACAGCACTTGTTAATCAAGCATTTTTTTGCCCTAGAGTTTTGGAGGAAACACAGGGAAGAAATTAATCTCATTGTTCAGCTGTATGTCTTTCATTCCTGGCAAAGGATATCACAAGATGATTCACAGCAATATTTTAGTAATACTCCTTAAAGATATGAATTCCCTTTTTTCTCTTTTAGGTAGACTATTAGAAATGGAGTGAAAGCCCTGGGTCATTTATTTTAGACTCCCAGGTCACACTGTCAAACAAATGATGTCTGTAGAAGAATGCCTTTCCTTCACATTAATAATTCTGCTTGTTGATTATTCGGTTTGGGGGCCTTTACTGATCTTCATTGTGCACACCACGTTTCCAGTTTCTCCAGCTGCCAGAAGGAGTTCAGGAGTTGGTCTTCCCCCCTACTCTTCTCTGCTTCTTCCAGCTCCAATCAGCAGCGTCCTTTCTGCTGCTCTGAGATGGTTCTTGACAGTACTGATCCTGAATGTTTTGAAAGACAGCATGGGGGTTTTTTTCCTCTGCCAAAGGCATTTTTTTAAGACATTCTCCTATATTCATGCAAACTTTGGGTGAGATGGGCAGCTTTAGTTGTGAGATGGCTTGGACCCTGCCTGGGGCAGCTCCCGAAGGAGCAGTTTGACTTAGATTTAGCTGCTTCCATCCCCAGGACACTGCCAAGTCTCAGCATTTCCCCGTTGCCTACAAATCATGCTTTTCATCAGTCCCTAGAATGCTATAAATTACTGCTTAACAAGATTCTGGGGCTTTCTTGCAGAGCACCACTTAGCAGGGACTGAAGGAATTGCTACTGCAAATAATATTGCAGGCAGGACTATGAAAATCAGACAGCGCCTTTGCTTCCAAATGGTGTTACAGAAAGGTTTCCAACACCACAGGTCCTCTCTGTCAGGCTTTTCTCTGCCAAATGTTGAGGAATACACTTAGTGCAGATAGCTGGGTGTGCAAGCTGCACATTGTGCCCCCGGCTGGTGGGAAATGTCAGAGGCACTGACCTTTATCCTAAGAAAAGACAAGCCACACCTGCGGCACTGGCTGGCTGGGCGTGGCCAGTCACACAGAGACTCTGCAGAAGCAAGCAAGAAGACCCCAGACCACAAATCACCACTGGACCAAAAGGCGCGTGAAGAGCAGTTGCATAGACTGCAAGGGTGTAAAAGCTTGGGGATTCCTTTGTTCGGGATCCATCCCACCCCATTTTTAGTTGTTACTGTGTCACTTCACCATGATTAAAGTACTTAAAGGAGCCAGACATCTGAGAGTCTGCTATGGGAAACCTAGGACTGAGGGATAATGGAAATTTGTCTGTGTGAGTGTGGTGTGTGTATGGAATCAAATGGGGGATCCACTGGTTCACTGGAGTTTCTTCTGGCAAAGGGGCTTCAGAGTCAGCTGTTAAAGTCTCAGGTGATGGGAGTTTGACTGCCAGAGAGATTGTCCTTTCCATCCGAATGGTCAGATGGGAAAGTTTCATTAACACAGACTATAGCTTCAAGAGCTGGAACAGCCCTGAACCTTGAACCTCCTCTGTTTTGTAGAAAGGCATCACTTCAGTCTAGCTCACACAGATAACAGCAAAGACAGTGTGGCATCAGCTTCCCCCTAGGCTGGAGATACAAGCAAGGTAGTTTGGTTTCTAGACCAGTCTTTTCTATGAAACCTTTGCTGATATTCATCCTGACTTAGCTGCTCTCTCACAGGCCATGTGTCCCTGACACCTGGTACCAAGGTCCCAGGGAATCTGAGCATTTAAGCCTAAACTTAGTGGCAATGCCAGCACTCAAGCTTTTGATCCTTCCCCAGTTATTTGTTACAAACCATGCACTGCAGGTGACCATGGCACAGTCAGTAATGGGGGTGTATTAAAACTGGAGCATCTTGGGCTTAGAAAAACAAACAATTGGTTCCAAAGGAAGTAGCGGAGAACACTTTTGTTAAGGACAAAAAAAAAACTTAAACTGAGAGCAGCCTATTCTGTTTTCTATTTCAGTTAGCTTTTTGAGAACTTGTACTGAAAGGTGTCCCTGCTTTGTATTTGCAATCTCTTGGTACATTGGTGCCACTCTGGGGTCGAGTTCTCTGAATAATTGCAACAGCAGGATTTACTTCTCCTTTTTCTGAAGCCCTAGAATAAAAGCACAGCTGAGAACGGAACCTGTGGTAAAGGAAATCTCGCCGCAAGGCATCCCCACCCTGCCTGCCTTCCTCCCTGAGCAAGTGGTACAGGGCATGCATGGGGGCTGGATGGGCACAGGGCTGTTAATAGCTCTCCTGGAGGGATTTCTTCATTTTTTAGTCCTATGAAACAGGACAGAAAAGAGGATTTTTATTTTTTTTTTTTTAGCAGTGTCTCACGTTTTGCAATTTGTTGGAGTGATTAGCAGCTCAGAAACAGTGTAATGACCATAGCAGACCTATTTGCCTTTTGTCATTTTGTTTGCTTTTACCTGAAGAGTAACACTTCTCCCTCCCCTGCAAGGCACAGAGGGTCAATAGAACAGATGTGGATTTGGGGCCCCTGAGAAGAAAGTAGTGAAAAGCCACATCCATCTTTCCATCTTTAAGGAAGAAGCTCTGTCAACTGGATGGACAAACAATGATAGCATTTGTAGAGTAACAGAATGAGGAAATACCTGCAAACATTTGGAAACCTCTTACTCCCAAAAGATAAAGTAGTTTGAGATGGAAAGAGCAGCTTTTCCACCTTTAAATAATGACTGCTGTTGACCATGGTATCCTGAACAAATTTTACTTGTAGAATGTATCTAAAGCCTTCCACTGACTGTAAACGGTGAGGATTTTGGGTCCCTCCTGCTGCATTGCTACACTAATACTTAGGTGGCTCAGGAAAAGATCATCACCCACTGCATCAGTGATTCTTCAGCAGCCTTGATTTTGTTAATCAGCCTGTCTTTCATCCTGGCCTTGTTTGCTGAGAGAGCAACTTCAGAGAGAGCGGTACAACACAGAAAAAGTAAAAATAGCAACAAGAGTTTCTGCAAAATGTGGCACTTCATGCAATTATTTTTCTTCCTGTTTGCATCTCCTGAATTTTCTTTTTCTAGCAAGTTTAACCCCTTGTAAGTTTTTACCCCTGGTGTAGAGACCATATACACACACAGAGACATGTTGAAACTAATGTGAGGCTCTCCTAAGCAGCAGTGGACCATGGAGTTAGATTCTCAAAGTAAACAAAAAATGGCTCAGTATGATGTTAATGAATTTTAGTATTTTACACAACAGGCAATTCAGAAATAATATTCACGGTTGATAGAAAATAACACAAGCTGGCCAAAATGAAAACCAAAAACAAACTAGCATATCCCTAGCAGAATATGGCAGGCTCTTTCTTATAGGGCAGAGCAGTGTTGTGATTGATCTAATGACCTCAACACAGGCTTCAAAATCACAGAAGAGACAAGAAATTGGTGATAGCAAAGTAGTGATCTACAATGAGTGACAAAGCAGCTATTGTGAAAGACACACAGACATGCCCTACTTCATGCTCTCTGCACAGAGTGCTACCAAAAAACCTGAAAAAATTTTGGGGGTGGGAGTGGGGGAGAGAGTGTATTTTAATTCAGTTTGACTTCACATTGTCCACCCAGTCCTGGAGTTGTGCAAAGAGATGATACCACTTAGGGAGGGTGGCAGGGATGGAGGAGCCTGAGCAAGTACTGGCTTAGCAGATAACAGCGGGCCCTGCTCAGGATGCAGCAGCTCATCTTTGCCATCACCATGGTGCAAGGCAGAGATTTGGGAAGAGACTCTCCCCACCTCTCAGAGGGTGTTTGCCTCCTGCCACAGCATCCTTCCCTCCTGCCAGACCCCAGGCTGGTGTGTAACGGGGATGGTACTCCTCCTCCCTGCTCCTCTGCATAGTCTTGACAGGATGGGGCTAAAATACAAAGTTAAAAAAGAAAAAAAAAAAAAAAACAAACGGATTTTTTTTTCCCCATCATGTGTCTTAGCAACAGCACCTACACAAAGATCTAAGTATAAGATCTTTTACCCCCCACCTTTCCAAGCAATTAGCATGCTGAAATACAAGCAGGAAACAGGATGGTGATGTCAAAACCAACACATAGGAAGACCATTTCCTTTTTGCAAGGGTTTCACAGTGTGGACCAAGCTAGCTGAGAACAATTTCTGAACCTTTCTCCTCCCCGTGGAGAATTGCCTCTGCAGCAGATTTGGTAACCATCCAAAACTGCCTGCTTTTGGTGACTGGCACTCTTGTGGTAGTTGAAGCCCAGAAGATTTCGCATTTTCAAAGTAAGAAACCCCAGCCCCCGTGGACTGCTCTTCAGTGAAACTAGGTTGCTTAAAAACATCTGAGAAAGGTGGAAAAGGAAGGCTGCCTGTTTGAAGTAGATAGGCTGTCTTTTGGAGCAGAGCAGAGAAGAAAGGCAGCTGGTGACATATTCAGTGCAGTGTTGGCTCCGTCTGAGCCTTCTTTCATCAGCCAGATTTTAAATTAATCTCAATCTGGTCTCTGAATCTTGCTGGCAAGTTTTCTGGTAAATTTAAGACTTAGAAGAGACTAAAGAAAGATGCTAGGCAGACAAGTTTATATTAGGGTTTCCAGGTGTGGCCAGCAGAGCCTGGAAAGCTGTTTGTGAAAATGGAGGCTGCTGTGGGAAATGTGGGGGGATCTCCTCCAGCAGCACACAACTCCTGTATGCAGGGTGAGCAGGAAAGCCCCCTCCAGTTGAAACACAGCCAGGCCTACACAGCTGGCCATGAACCAAACATGGTTACGCTCATGAGTTGATATTCAGGGCTTGCATCTTGAATAAACAATTGAGTTGATCCAAGCCCTTTGGCTTTGCTGTTTTCTTTCCTAAAAGCAAATGATGATGGTTTTTTCCTCTTAGCATTCAAGCAATGTTATTTCCACACAAAAAGTTTGCGGTTCCAACCTGCAGCTGATGAACGGAGAAGACAAACTGGGGCACTGCCGTGCAGGGAGGATGTTGCTGCAGGCAGCAGCGAAGCTGGAGGAGGGAAGGAAACCCCTGTGAGCCTCCTCACCCAGGGGCTTAGGAATGGAGATTTCCATAAAATTTTAATTCTTAATTTTTTCACATTTATTGAGATTTTCTCTTTGAGTGCCTTGTCTGACTGACAGTCTGACTCTTTTTCTTCTCTCCTCGCTCCACGAGACTGGGACATTGCCTAGCGCCAACTCAACTAAATACCTCTTCCCAGACCTCTTCCCACTTGTCCCTCCACTGTGTCTGGGGACTCACGATTGATTAAAGCAAGGAAAATGGTCTTGTCTTTAAGGCTTTAATGAAATCCCCTCTGGTCCCCACTTACTTTAGCAGTTAGGTAGGCAATCCGTCACCACTGTGTTTGCAGACCCAGCTCTGCAAGTGTGCCTGAATACGGATGTTTCCACTTTCAAGGCCAAAAGAAAACTTTTGAGGTAGGCAATAAGCCTACAATTAGGACTTCAGAGTAGATTGCACTTCAGAAGATACAATAACTTATGGAATGAATCACTGAATTTGAAGTTGCCAGATATTTTTTTTCCCCAAGCAGTCAAGGTCAAGTATAAGAAGAAAGAAACTCAGCGTAGGAGGATCACAAAATATGTTAACAGCGTAACAGCAACAGAAGGACTGACCCAGCCCTGTGAGTTTGTGCGTTTTACTTTCTTAATGGCTTTTCAAGAGTGAAAGAGAGAGAGCTATCACAGAAGCAACACACTGAGCTTTCAGCCCATGCTTTTCTGTTTCTTCATCTTTCACCTTCAGCCATAGCCAAGTGACCGTGTCTGGCCCTAGTGATCTTGAGCAAGCAGGGGTGAGGAACCCTTGTTTGCCCAAGCCCTCTTTTCTGAGAATAGGGAAGGTGGAGCAAAGCTGTGCTGCCCAGGACAGCCTCCATTTGTCAGACCTGATGGTGGGTGAGCTCTCACCCCTCAGTTGCTTGCTCCACTGCCCAGTAAGTGTAGCAAAGACACCTTGAATAGGTATGCATGTTCCTCAGTGGCTGGCTCGTGCTGTTGGAGAGGATTACTGCAAGAGCTGGTGAGCTTCCATGATCTAGACTCCAGCTCCGACTGCTCTTCATTAGATGCCCTTTCCAAACACACACATTAGATTTGTTCAAAAAACTCACACTAGCCAGAAGCAAACAGGTCATCAAAACACTCCACTGCACACGTTTGTCTCTTTGGGGACAGGAAGAGAGAACAAGCGTTCTAAGGCAGATGCCAGTCATGGTGCCTGGCACGCCCCTGGAAGGTACACTTGCGTGGGATGAACCCAGCTGTGAACCTCGGTGGAAAATGGAACACAGCTCCTTGCAGGCTTACACAGGGCTCATTTAACCTGAATTTGAGGAAAGCCCATTGAGTAAAGCACTTTGTGTAAGAGTAGCAGCCCATCCTGAACATGAGGGTTCTCTTTATCTTCCATTTCATAGCCAGTGCTCAGAAGATTCAGTAACAGGCATACCCGCTGTGGACACTACCCACTGCCTGTGGACAGCATTACCTCCTGATCTACTTGCAGGAAAGGCATCACAAAGCAGGGCTGAGCACTTCTCTTGCCTGAGCTGTGTTTAAGATAATGCTTTCTGTGCTCTACCAGAGAGAGGTTCCCAAGAGCATATAAATATATTATAAGGTGGCAGAATGCTCAATAATTAATTTTCAGCAAGGAGAAGATTTTATTTCAACTAGAATGGCATAAAAAGCCTTTTGGATTCTCACAGTCTGCAAGCGAAAAGCTGAGATGATTCAATCTAAAACCTGTTGTGAAAAAGGCTCAGACAACATGACCCAATCACCATGCACTGATATCCTGACTCCGTTTGGCAGCAAATGCAATTTTATGTGCTATTTGTCAGTAATAGAAGTACAGAACACACCAAGCATCAGATCCCTTTTCAGATCTTTCCTCTTATTTTGCAACTAGGAATGGCCTTCCAGGTCTTTCCAAGTGCCAGAATTGCAGCATTCCAAAAGGATCATCCCAATCGTTTCCCCTAGCAGTGAGAGCTCTGCTCATATGTGATGTTGCTCCCTTTTCATATAGTCAACAGGTAACTGGGAAATTGAGTATTTAAAGTGTATTAAGGCAGGAATTGTTGACATACAATATTGTTACTACTTTGCATGTGTTGGGAATAACATGCAAATAATTCCCTTGATTAATTACTCAAATACAAATAGAAGCTCATGAAGGATTCAGTGCCTTGAGACAACTGAATAACTCTAACTGGATACAAATAACTCTTTTTCATCAGTGCTTTAGGGGGCAGATGGCAGTGAGGCAGCTCTGCTCGTGTCAGGAAGATTCTTACATGCCACAGCTAGTTTAAGAGAACCAACAAGAGACGTGAAATTTGCTGAAGACACACAAAACCCTCATGAGCAAGGGAACTGCTACAAAGCTATTTAGTCTGAGTACTTTCCTGCATACAAAGGTGTACAGGATTCTGACTGAATGACTTACAAACCACTTATAGTAAATTTCACTCCTCATTTATTGTCTTTACTCATTTCACTGCTCGAAACCCAACAGCAGATACATGTCTAGCTCTGTGCAGTGCATTAATGTAGTTTCTTTTGTGACTGGCTTTTTAGTACTTACACTCTGTTACTTTGTCTGTCATCCCTGGCAAACCCTGCCAAGGCATTAGCTCAGCAGCAGCTGGCAGGGGCAGCCCACACAACAGCCCTTCCTTGCACAGGCAGCAGCTTCTTGCACCACCCTTCCTCAGCTCTGCCCCACCAGACCAGCTGCCAGCGATATGTTCAAGGGACAGACCCACTTGTCATCTAAAGGGCTGAGAGATGCACAGGAAAGCTGAAATGGCTGTGTAGGCCCCAAATCACAACCTTAAAATACCAATAAGAGCCAGGTGCACCAGCTCCTGGTGCCACTGTTGAGGTTAAACCCAGGGACATTTCTCGTCAGGCTGGCATTCCCTCACCAATTTATCCAGCAGGTGTGGAAACTAGAGATGAGGAGGTTCTCCTTTTCTGAGAATGCTGTAATTAAAATGTACTAATAAAGGCCTAACTACTGTGTGATTGTCATCCAGCAGCTGGGCTGCTGCCTTACAGCAAAGACTGAAGTGCCTGCAAGAACTGGGTGAGCTCGTACCCACCACCCAGCAAACCTACTGGCAGCACCGGGTGTGAGGTGCTCTTGCAGCACTGACTGGCTCTTACTCCTGCTGTTTCTGTGATAGTTATAATAGGGTTTTTTCCAGTTTCTACTAGGTTGTCGATGTTTCTGGTGGAAAGAAGCCATCTCTATTTCATACCAGACTTCTGTGAATTTTTATGGCAGCTATTTTAGAACTCATTTCAGTGAGTTTCTCAAGTCTGAAATGCTATGCGTTCTTGTAATAACGATGCCACTCACAGCTAGGAGGCATTTTTCATACATTATTTATTCAGTCTTCTATGTGATGAATGTAGGATGTGTTAGGAACCCATGGTAGGAGATCTGGAGGTAAACTCATTTGCTTTTAGTACTATGTGATTAAAAAGAGACTCTGTGCTTGCGTAGGCAATGAAGGTATTGAATTTCTCTTATCACCAAGATGGTGAAAAACTTGATTCCTTTCATTTCCTCCATCGCGGAAGCTGTGACTACTAGCACAAGTATACACTGTGGTCTGTTCAGAAGATATGAAGTTGCTAGACCAGATCTGTTCTCATCACCTGCAAAATGAAGAGCCAGGAAGTAGGCATTTAAAGGATAACATCAAATATTTAGGAGATAAAATCTTCACAGAGTGTAAAATGAAAGATTTAATCTGAGTCTTACCTTAAAGAGCTGGGTTTGTTTTCCTGCCTACTATCTGCTGCCCAATTCAAATGAAATGTTAGAAGACATTATATTTGGGTACAGGCAATATAGAGTTCAAAGTTTCCTTTTTCAGGAATGTTGTCACTCAGGGTTTTGTTTCTGTCTGTGACAGAAGTACAGGTCATAACAACCAGGAGAAATGGTCAGAGGTTTCACACAGGTTTAAAAGGGGATAAATGAAGACACAGCTTTTTGGTTTCTTTACAGTCCTTCATTTTCACCTTACCCTTCCTACAAAAGACCACGAACAAAAAACCCACAAACTCCAGCCACTTAGAAAAAAAACCCCAGCCCTTACTGAAGGTGAGCACGAGGATGGCATTCGGGAACTGCAGGGTGACAGATATGCAATAACAGGACTGTTATTCTCCAGCAAGAATGACATAGGCCCCTATAGACAGTAGCAGGACTTTTGCCTGGCCATGGAATATAGAACAAAAAAGATGGTGCTGCTTGAAGCACCGCCAGGACCTGCACAGTTGCTCAAAACCACAGAGATGGGAGGAAAAGTCGAATGGGCAGAACCCAAATAGCCAAGAGATGACAACAGACTTAGGCAGGAGACAGTCCTTTTCCAGATAGCCAATGCACTCAGGGTGATTTAATAGTTGGACAGAGTGACCCTTGGAGGCACTGGAGGTGTCTTGGGGCACAAGGCTGTGTGAATGTACTGCTGGAAGTAAGGCTAGAAAATGCCCTGAGTGCCTTCACTGCTTGCTCAGCCCTTCTATGCTCAGCCCTGGGCCCTCCCTCTGCTCCACACACCTCTCAGCCTGGGCCCCACAGCCCTGCCTTCACCTGCCCCAGGCAGAAACACGCTCCATGCCCAAGAACTCACCATTAGTTGGTTTTGCCTAGATCTTTCCTCTGCTTAGCTTGCATTGTTTCACTTCTGATCGTGTTCATAATGTTCCCTTTAATTAATTGTGGCACTTTGTTTCTCACAATATTACTTGCACAGCTCTTTTGTGGAGTGTCTTAGTCCTGAGGAAAGGGCTGGTACTGAAGATCCTGGAGTATAACATCACCTTTATTCAGTTGTCCCTGGAGGCTAAGAAGGATCCAAGCTTGGCATCCCAAACCACACAAAAAGGCCTGCTTTTAATGGCCTGATGCACCAAAAGCCAATGCTGGCTGCTGGAATTAGGGGCTCTCCTCTGCTCCCAAGCCATGCACAGGCCAAAGAACCATCAGACACAAAACACTGTAGATCTAAACTGGGACTTGAGCAAACACAAATCCCACCAAGAGGAGTGCACCATATACACAGCTGTCAGCATTTTGGTTTTGGGCTACCCTCCTGGCTTTTTTCAGGGTGAGGAAGCAGTTCTGATCTCCCACCCTCTGCTTTTGCCCCAAGCCCATCCCGGAACTTGCAGGCACTTACATGCAATGTAACAACAAATCACTTATTCAGAGGCTTTTAACAAGGTCCCAGTGACATTCCTGTGGGCAGTCCAGCAGTGGCAGCAGCTGAGATAGCCACTGTGAGAAGCCTCAGAAGCCACGGCAATGAAGAGCAGGTGAGAGCATCAAGGGTCACGGAAGGATGATGGCTTCATCCATCTCAGGTGCTTGCAGAGTAGTTTGTGGAAAGCTACAGCATCACACCCTTGACTGCAGCATCCCCAACCACTGGGTACAAAGCAGCTTTGTGGTCAGCAACAGACTGAAGGTGGGTGGAGAAACAGCTTTTCCTCTTACCGGTTTTGATATGGTGGGGAGGGAGGAGAAAGAGCAGAAACAGTTGGGATATGTGTATCTTTAATCACCCTAGAGTAACTGGGAACTGATGCCTCAGGATCAGCCCTATTAAAAGGACTGAAGTCACAAACTATGTGAGAAAAAAAAAAAGTATCACTATTGATTTCTGGGCACATCTCTGCCGGTGCAAATTCCCTCCCCTGCTGTCAAATACTAGGAGGTTTTTTTTGTTACTTTGATTGCAGGAATTGAGCTCCAAAGACAAATTTTCAACTGCTACACTTTGAAAGGATGTTAACAAAAAAATTCAACAAGGAAGAACAGAAAAAAGAATGCCCAAAATTCCCATGGTGGAAAACCAGAGCTGTACAACTTTTTGGTATACAGTTAGTATTCTTGTGTAGGCATAGACGACATAATTTTTCTTTCCAAAAGGTAAAGTAACAGATCAAATGCAAATCCCACGAAATCACTGTTAGCCAAACACCAGCTAGTACTGGCTATGCAATCACTTAATCTGGTTATGGACTGAAACATGGCTCTCAAGCAGACAATATATCGTTTGTAGGTAAGTGATGGGGCTACAGAATGAGAGAAGCAGAGCAGAAAAGACTCATGGGTACCCCAGCTAAACCTGGGTACATCTGTGCCAACTTCTTCCACTGAAGGAGAGGAGCAAGAGAAAAGGAACAAGGAAGGAAGGAGTCTGAAGAACTAGTCATGTACCATCAGCTAAATAAAGTCCCTGGCCCAGATATGCCTCAGCAGCTGTGTAGGAGACCTCAGAGAGACACTACCTGACAGAAAGAGATCCTGAAACCCTAAATGAAAGTCAAAGTTAACCTGAAGTTGAAAATCCCTTTCTCAGACAAGACCTCCAGTAACTTTCTGACAAGACATTTTGTACCTTACAAAACCATCTCAGTGAAGTTAAGCAACTTTCTGGTAAGGGCAGAAATGATCATCAGTCATAATTTTCACTTGACCTGAAAATTGTGGGGAGTTGGCAAGGCTCGTTTCCTCAGCCAACACTCAATACCCACATAACATTTGAGAACTGAGAAAACTCAGGCACAGATCAGGAAAATATTTACCCACAAATCTGTGGCAGTGAATGGAAGAGAACGACTTCTTGTTGAAACAAACTACTACTTGGCAAAATGTCCTTTCAGGGCAGAAACTGAACTTGGTGGTACAATTGCCAGCAAGTCGTTGGCTGACAGCAAGTTCTATGCCACATGGAAAACACTTTACTCACAGTTACTGACAGTAAGTCAGTCTTTAAAGAGCAGGAAAAACATTTAAAGATGACGCAATAAAATAATTACAAATTACTGCATCTGGTGCTCAGTGACCTTATGCAAATCCTAGGGTGTGTTGTACATCATGTGCCCCTCCTGTCACAAAATAAACCCTTAGCAATCTTCCTCGTCAGCAGATTTTTGGCAACCCAGGAAAATAAAGTGCACTAAAAGCTGAGCATCTCATTCACAGAATAATTTAAAAGGAGAACACTTTGGTATTTTTGTTTATTTTTTTTAGCACAACAAATGCTTGATTATAGAAGCAGCACAGCCAGGCAGTGAAGATGCTGTTTGGTCCTGACTGGGATGGGGTCCCAGCCTGTGATATGGAACAGCCATATCTCCTGAGAAGGAGATGGTGTTTCCCGCCCCAGCACCATTCCTGCAGCTTGGGGAGGAGGAGAGCACCTGGAAGGTCCCCTACCAGCTCCTCTTGTATCCCACAGGTCATCCTCTTCCCACCTTGGCACCATGTTGCGAGCTGTTAGTGTCTGCCACCCACTGCCAACCAGGGACATCAGTTAAGGACTGAGGCACAGAGGAAAAATCTAGAAATCCAGATCAGCAGAAATTAATTCTTCTGCCCCAGGGCAAGACCACTCTGGACAGACAGTGGCTAAATTGTTCCCTAAAAGCTTGGGGGATCTTTGCCTTTCCCAGGAGCCTGTCCCATTGCTCTGTGGTCTAAACCTTAAAAACCGTTGTCTAAAGTCTAACCCAATTCTGCTCTGCTGCAGTTTAATACTAAAAATCAACATGACATTTACCTTTAACAAATACAGTGAATTTATGCATATTTTAAAGGAAATACATTGATTAGGGATTTTTTCCCTTGATTTTCTTGAGCAAGATATTTAGGAAGCCTTCACTAGCAATAATGTCAAGCCTTTCCCCTGAATTTTATTGAGTCACTTGTCAAAGGGATAACACAAGAGCAAAGACCAATTGATTCAAGCAACAAAAATACATACTTGTCCAAAAGAGTTATGGTTTTGAGTCTAACATCTGCTTTCTAAAGTAAAATGGATGCTGTGGTTTCATATCGTACCCTCAACTTTACAATAGTAATGGACTGCAGAACAGAAACTGCTGGGTTTGTGCCAAGGTGTGGATGCTATGGGTTGGCTGGACAGATTCGCTGTGGGCTCTGGGACTCCAACCAGATGGGTAGTAGGATGACTGCCATGGGTGAGAAGCCCCTTTGATGAAACCAAGGCATAGCTGCTCCCAGCCACCCAGCCCAGAGCTGCCTGGCATGCCAGAAGCACCTCTCTCCCTGTCCCCAATGCCCTGACAGGGAATCCTCCCCCGTTGTCCTGCCCTGACCCCACAGCTGGGTCTGCATAGAAAAATCAAACCACACCTGATACTTGTTGCTGCCAGCAGAGGAAGTTTCAGATGCTTAAGTGTTGCCTCAGTCCTCATGCTTGGCACTGTTTCAGTTCTGCTTGCTGCTAGCCACCCCTGCTATAGCAAGCATCTGGTATCACACTGTCCATGAGATGTAACAAGCGTAGAAGCTGCTGAGAGGTACTGGGCAAGGTGGAGAGCAACCATGTCTGAATGAAGTAGCTTTGAATTGGTCTTGGTGGGAAAACTCTTTTTATACATGACATGGAGGGGCAAAACATACACTATTTGTGGTGGGGAATGAGTGGGTTGATTCACCTGAATAACATCAGGTATCAGCTGTTGCTGGTAGTTTTCATAAGCAAAGGAAGTACTTTATGTAAGTAAAGGCTTATAAAAACTAGTAATAAAGAAAATGGAAGGCAAGGTGGTTCATATCTAAGCCAGCACAACATTCAGGGATGTGCAGGGCCCAGCTGCGAGTACTAGAGCGCTCCAGCTAAGTGCAGAGAGATGATACTATGTGGTATCACTTTCATTATCTGCTGCTTAGAAATGTCTCATTGAGAAAATCAAGTAAAGCCATAAAATAACAGTGAGTTTTTTATTTATATGACTGTCCCAGCAGGAGAATGCTGGTTTTCATGAGGTTTGAAATCCATGGAAGGGCATTTATAAAACAAGGAATGCTTGCTCAAGATTGCAAAGTACGGCCCAGCAACCCTGGCAGCGCCTAGGGGAGAAAAACTCTCATAAATGAAAGTTTTATTTGTCTCAACAGTATCACAGGGAGCTTTTGACACAAACAAAGGCTTTCTGTGCATTATCAAGACTGTGGCTGATGTAAAATGTTTGTTAAAACTTTTTAAAAGCCATTCCTGCACGGCAGTAAGAGGTAGGACTCAGAATGTGTCCTCACTGTGGACCTCGCTGCTGCTGGCTCGCTTCACGAGTGTAAAGCTCAGTCTTTGTGAGAGATGTAACCATTCTTCACTAGCATGTGGTATGCTGGAACTACTGAGGTCTTACTGAATATGAGTATCTTCTTTAGCCTCTCACTCAGTGATTTGTGGATCATGCAATGCTCACCTTGTTATGGGGCAAAGTGCCATCAGCACTCTGGAGCAGCAAGCTCAGCTGCTTCCAAGGTACATAAATTAAGCCCTCTGGTTTTACTGTGTGTTTTTGTCGGTGACCTCAGCACCTCTCATTCCTGCCTGCTCCATGGGATGGTCAGAGTTGCCAAAGCTCTTCTCCTAAAGCTAGTCTTTCATTGGTTTATCAGTTATAGTCTCTGCCCCCATCTACCGCAATGTACCCAAGCAAGCGCACTTTGTACGTAGTGCATAATTTTAGTGTTTGAAGTGTTTCATTAAGCCAAGATGTTTCCAAACAGCTACACTAGAAGGTGTGCTTCCTGTCTTGTATGCTACTCCCCGAATTTAACTCAGGCTGTGAAAATAAGCCTCTGAGTGAGTGCAAATGAATGCTCAGGTCTCACCTGGACTGAGTCTCACCAGGACAAACGTGTCTTCCATTGCCACCCAATACTCTGTGCAGCTGAAGGAGCACCAGGCTACAAGAGCCTGCATGTCCAAGAGAGAGGGCAGAACAACAAACAGTTAAGAAAAGATGTTTAAATCATTAAAAAATCATCAAATATGTAATCATCCTAAAGTACACAAAGTTCTTCCCAATTAAGAAAGAAGAACCCCAGGATCAGCATAAAGATTTGGGCTGTTTCATGATGTTCTCCATCTTTGAATTGATCTGTGCTGGGAGCAAAGGCAGCACAGCTGTGCCAGAGCTGCTGCTGGTATTTCCAAGCCTTGTGGCACTAAGGAGAGCCATCTTTAGTGGCACAGCTGACGATTGACAGGTGAGTCTGTGTGAAGGGATCTCAAACCATCAACGCCCTTGCTACACGTGGCAGGCATTTCAACAACCACTGAAGAGCACGCAGCTGCTAGGGGAACTCCCTCAGGACACCCTACCTCTAGAGAAAGCTGTTAAGTGTCGGGAAGGGACATTTATTACCTATTTGTGTTATTGTGTCATTTAGAGACAATAGTCACAACTCAAAATTTCTTTATTTTATACCTCTGTCAGCTTTGCTGTTTTGGAAGACCTTTGCAGCTTTTAGGCTAGAAAATTCTAGCAATCTTTGGTAAGATTTAAACTCCAAACTAGCTGAAGTTAGAGGGGTCACCTTTATGTGTAACACGTGGAATATTAACTTTAGATAAGCCAAATTCCAGCAGTTCAAACTGAAGCTGCAAAGTCTGTGTCTTTCCTCAAAGTGAGTCCCTGGAGCAGCCCAGGTAACTTTTTGCTCAGTCTTCACTAAGCAAGAGAGCTCTAGACTTCATGGCCTGTGTTCACAGATCCTGAGCGTAATTATATGTAATTTTTGACTGTGATAAAGAATCTTTAACGGTAAAATACACTCAGGAAACACAACAGAGATAAGATCAAAATAACTTGAAATTGGAACACTTGAAAACTTGGCAGAGAATTTGCTTAGGAAGTTTACATGGCAGGGAGGAGTGTTATCCCCCAAATGCTGGGGATTACATTTCCAAAATTACAGCAGGGATATGCAATAACAACTCCATAATATTTTGATTAGGAAGGAAGCAAATAACATACTGCAGGATCCTGCTGTCATAGCACACCCCTTGGCAACACCCTCTTTAAAGAAACAACAAACAAAAAAAAAGGGGGAGGGAGGGAAAGGTGGGGAAAAAGGAAATCATCCCACTGCTTAAAGATACATAGGGGTAGAAGTCAATGCTTGGAGAACTCACTCCTTCCTTCCCTTACCACCATTTTCCTTCTTGAACCTATCAAAGAGCAATCCATGTTTTCAAAAACCTAATTGTAGCCAAGCAGAAAAACTCATCTTCCAGTCTGCTGCTTCCAGCACTAGTTTCTTTGGGATCTAACTAGGCTAACAGTCTTTCCTCCCTTTTCTTGTAAACTCTCAGTATTCTTCATTTCTGGTCAATCTCATTAATTTAGCACACACCTTTCACTGGCTTCAGGCTCTCACACAATGACATGTGGACAAGGCACATTAGTTATAATGATCCATTTGTGTTAGTTTTGGGATTTGAGGTTGAGGTTTAAGATGCAGCTGTAACAGGAACCTTGTCTTGCTTTGTGGGCTGAGTTGTTCTTGAAACCAGGTTGCTAGGTGTTAAAAAGCACTATCAGTTCCTCTCTCAAGAGTGCCCACAACAATCACCTAAAATAGAAAAATGTCTCAAAGACCATATGTCTGCCCAGAGCACAGGAGGAAGGTGGTGTGCTATTCTTTACAACACTGCAATAGCAAGCAATCTCTACACCTGGGTTCTGTCTTCATTCTGCAGGCACTTTCTTGATGCATGTTGTGACATACCTTAAACATTAAAAAACCTAATGTAGGTCTGCAAAATATTTCCAAATACTAGGCTGGGAAGTAAAATTCATAAATCTACTATTATTAAAAAAAAATACATGCAACTGAGAAATTGATTTCATAGCATAAATAATTGTCCCACATCTTAACCCAGTTAATCCCTTAATGTGATAGCTACCTATTTCTTGTTGTCTGTATAATGGGGCTAATGACTTAATCACCCTTTTTCTGCCTAGCATTCCCCATTACTCCATAGTTACAAGACTGTGGTCTTCTCTTGAGATCTCTAAATGATTAGCATTGTTAGGATAAACTGCAGTATTCTGAAGCTGTTACTCAACTCCCAGTACACATGGCTTGGTGTTAGTTTGCTGCTTCCAGCCTGAAGAAGAGCTTCTGTGCCCAAAGCCATGTTTTTTGCATTTCAGGTTGTATCAGTAGGCTGACAAGAGAAGGTCCCCTTTGGTCTTGTCTCACTGAAACTATTCGCTTGATACTTTGAACTTATTAACTAGCATTGTTGTTAGCTCTAAGCAGTTTTAATGTGGCAGTGACTATACGTCCTTATCTCCTTGATGAGTCTTATTTCAGACAGAGCAACTGCCTCACGGTGAGAGAACAGACTCAGAAGATGCTGAAATTAAGAAGAGCTGGGTTATATTTCTGACCTCTCCCTACCCCCCTCAAACCCTTCCTCCATTATACAGTTTATATAATTAGACAAAATGACAAACTTAGTACTTTGTATCTGGCATCTGGTCCCCCCACAGATTTCAGTAACACACTATAGCTTCATAGCTTTTCGAGGTTCTCCTCCCTGAGTATTCTTATTGCTAAATACTAAATGTCAGCAGTTAGCAAGTAAAACCATTCACATATAAATAATATTCCCAGTGGGATGGCTTCCAATCCAAACCAAACCTTTGGTCTTATTCTTGTCACCTTAAAACTGTCTCTTAGCAGTAACTAATCTACTTGTAGTAGGTCACTAGATAATATAGAGATTACCAGTTACGCCGTCCTTTTGTCATCCTCCAAAGAGAAAAAAGCTCTGAAGTTAATTTTACCATTCCTGAATCCCTCATGACTATTGCTGCAATGGTAATGAAGTGGCAGAGGGAACAAAGAGGAAGCATTATTTCCAGAATTACAAGAGTTGTTACAAACATAAATTGAGAAACATAAAAGGAAAGTGAGTGAAGTGCAGTGGAAAGCTATTACAAAGATCTCAAAAAGTGTTGTCAAATCAGGATTTCACCTGATTTCTTGTGTGGTCCTGTGTCCTTGTGCATAACAGAAAGGCTAAGAAATCCCAACATCAAATGCAGACAAAAAAGAACAAAACCTGTTTGAGCCACTGTGCAACTCTGGTGGAATCTGACCTCCTCAGTCCACTGGCAGCACTGAGACTCAGGCTAGGCAAAACTCCTCAAGAGTCAGAGACATCAAAATTTTCTCCACTAAGCACAGCCCCACAGAGTTTCACTCCTGATTCCCAGAGAGACTACTGACTATCTCAGTGCTTCTCAGATGTGACACCATTTTAAGTGCAGCAGCCTGGTGTCCCCAGGCAATAGGAAGAGGCTCCTTCACAGGATAAAGCCATTTATATGGGCTTTGTGGTGGCGCTGTCCACCCTGCTGTTGACACTAGTACTCATCTACTCCACCACGAGCCCTTTAATGGAGCTCGGGCAGGAAAACTTAAGCTACAAAACAATTCCCCCTAGCAGCTGGGTCTTCTGGGTGGGTCGTGGAACTCCTAACATATGCACCAGCATGTGTTTTGGCACAGCATAAAGCAACTGTGTCACTTTGTTATTCAACATTTACAATTGTCAGGGATGCCTGTCGCACCTAAATCCTCTTGTAGCTCTGGGCTTTAATTAGCAACATGTCCAGAATACTTTGAGTTCTTCTAGATGACAGTTATAGGTGCCTACAGACAATGCTGGATCGTGCCAGAAGCCCCAGCTTGTAAGGGGAAATGTAGCTGGGTGTTAATGAGTGTCATTGGTACTTAGCCTCTCTCAAACAAGCTAAAGAATTAATTTCTATCAACACCTCTATTTATAGCATCTCTAGCTATTTAACAAAGGAACAACAGTGGTAAATTAATAATAGAAAAAGACAGGACTTGCATTAAACTATTGTGGCTAATTAGCATGAAATCAGGAATTGAAGGTAATGAGACCAAAGCCAGCTTCCACCAGATCGTGCCAAACTTTGACCACAGTAATGAGGAGGTACAAATTGAACAAACATGGAGAAGCACTAGGCAAAATAATGCTCCAGCTGCATACCCCAGTGCATTTACTTTCCATGTGTGCATAAAGCTCTTCCCTGAGCAGGATCAGGCCAGTGCTAACAGATCAGCGACCCTTCCCTAGTATCCAGTGTTGTTCACTGCTCCAATCAATTTACTTTGCTTCCCTCACGTTTTTTATCCTTTTCTGCCTTCTGAAAATCGGTATTTCTGAGATGTGAACCATTCCTGGATGGTGGGAAGCTGCTTGGCCGTCTACACGGGTACAAGGCCAGCACAGAACATCCACACAAGCATTCACACTGCAACTATCAGCAGTAGCCATGCTTCTGCTCTGTCAAGGAGCTGTTATCTTATAAAAATCACAAGTCTTGGAAAAAGATTTCACATGAGATGAGAAATGCCTTGCTTATAGGCTGCCACAATATCTGAATAAAAATACATTCAATTATCCTATCTTGCATTTTAATCTTATGTACTGAAGCATCCCAGCTTGGCTTTTTTTGGCTTCAGTTGACAATTGCGCTAATTTTTCCATCTATTTTTAAGCGGCATGCTTAAGGACAAAAAGCAGTGTATTAGAGAAATGTATAAATACTATAAGCAAAACCCACTGGGTTGATGGTCAGCTGCCTTTCTTATAGTAAGCAAATATAAAGGCATTGGGAACGTGGCAGGACTTTTTTCCTTGCAGAGTGAGGAAAGGGAGTGCAGTATCTTGGAGCCTCATTTTTGTAAGGCTGCTGGTGGCTTATCCTCCTGTTTTCTCCAAATGTGTTCCTCTAGACCCTATCTAATGGCTTGGGAAGAGCCTCACAGGGACAAACTTGTCCCTTTGAATGGGCAGGAGTTTACTTCATCTGTGAGGAGGTGGGCATGAGTTTTGAGCCCAGCAGGGGGTAAGCCTGTAATGAAAGTGGTCTCTGTAGTAGCCAAACTTTGGTGATTCCTCTCAGAGATCTGCTTCTGAAAGAAGAGTCAATGCAAATTTTGAGAAGGATTGTGACCTTGCAATTTCTTATTTCATGGAGTTGCATAGGACATACACCCAACAGAGTGCAGAAACCTCGGCAATAACAGAGTGCAGCAGAACTAGCAGGGTTTGGCTTTATCTGAGGGAAGTTCTGGATCTCCTCCTGTCAGAGGGCTTGATACACAGGCTCCCTCAAAGAGGTTGACTGTGATTATTAATAAGGAGGACACAGCAAGTTTAACATTTGACAGACAGAGCAGGATGTTTTAGTCCTTAATCCTTTTATGGCTTCATCTAAATCAAGGATGGGAGAATTACATCAGTCTTCCTCAGCTTCACAGTGTGTTTTTTTTTGTTTTGGGTTGTTTCATTTTCAAGGACATAAATGCCGGACAAATGGTGCCAGGTCTACATAATCTGGGGGTAGCTGAGCCCCAGATATATCACACTGAAAGTCCCAGCCTCCAGAGTCCCTTCTCTTCCCCTGCAGAGAGGGAAATTGGGAGACTTGAGGATTTTATACTGTATTTTTGATTAACTGATTCCAAGTCCACCAGTGGTCCTCATTCCCAGCACCTGGGAGGGGAGGATTAGGCCCTGTATAGGGGATTGTATGGCTGCAGGGTGGGCAGGGCACGCTGCAGGCATTCACTCTGCACCCCATCCTGGGGAAAACAAGCCCTCAGGGCCTCTGGTGGGACTCACAGGGACTGGAAGGAAAAGGTAGAAAGTTTATCTCATGGGGTGGGGGACATGTGCCCCTCAATCACCTGATTGTATCAAAAATGTGCCAAAAATGTATCAAAAAAACGCTGTGACCATTGGGCTTGCTCTATATTGTGTTAGTAATTCAAGTAGATTTAGCAGCACATACAGGTTTATCAGGCACACAATTTATTTGCATTTATTGAGCCTTATCCTGCCTCCAATTGAATATTTGCAATACCCACCTGCATATTTCTGTTCGGACATACTACTTTTCTATGTTACTGAACAATTTTCATGAAGTAACTGAGACAAAAAATTGGCCTCTTATTTTTGGCACTTTCTATGGAGAGCTTGATTAGGGAGGTCTGGCATAGACAACTCGGCATCTCTGCTCCAGCCACATTGCAAGGTTTCCACACAAATGAAATCATAAGCTGAACACACATTTTTGCCTTGAAGGAATAAATGCCCCCCAAATCCCATCTGTCACCACAGCAAGAGGGTTTTAAGCTTCTACCTTTCAACAACAGCAAGTGCAAAACCTGCAAAAGAAATGAAAAATCAGAGCACAAGCCTTCTGCAGGTGCATATGCTGCAGAATGGGCTCTTTTATGGGGCAGAGAGCAACTTCAGGAGAGCGGCTCCTTGTGACTGCAGCTCTTCCATTCCTCTCCTGTGGGGGTTAGAGCACCCTCCTAGATCACCCCTTCCCACGGGTGTGCTCACCAGAGCACCCTGCCAGCCCTCGGTGCTCACACAGAACCTGCTACCAACATATTCACTTTGCTCATGTTACTGTCACAGGCACACACGGGGCACATGCTGGAAGAAAGTTGAGCTTGGAAAACACGTGAAATCTGTTCTTGCCACTGTTTGTTTTTTTTAAGAAGTAAATTACATTTAATGAAAATACCTGAGACACAAACTACCTTGTTTTCATTGTAATTGGCAATTATGGTTGCTAATTAAAGCAATACCAAAATAACTGTGTCATAGTACAAAAGTAATGCCCATATTTATCTGTGCCAGAAAAACAAGATTATGATCTCCAGCCATAGTTCCAGAAGAGATAATACTTTACTAATAATTTTTGCAGAGCTTAATTCAACAGGAGAGAAAGAAGAACTGTGTAATTTTTGATGTATGGGTAGGACACCATGTCACATAAAGATGGAGGGAGAGATCACAACAGTCCCATGCCCTAGAGTTGAAACACAATTAGCCAAAGAATCAGCTTCAAGTGATCTCACATTGCTCACTCTTTTGTGTTTCAATTCTTCTTTGTATGTTAAAATATATACACTATCTTATATTTATATTGAGTATAAGATGTAATTCTGTTGGATGGATTTTCTTTGCCTACTGTTTTCATATAGACACATCTTTGACCATTTGTTCAGGGAAGCACTCATTGAACAAAACAGATTTCCTGCAATTGACTAAATAGTTCTTTTTATTTATTTTTTTTTTAAGAACGGAAGAAAAGTGTATCTTCTATAAAAGGTAATTCATGCAGCATGGCTCTTTGAATATATAGTCTAGCAATACACGTGTTGGTAGTGACACAAAAGATCTTTGATTGATTAATTCAGCAGGGTAGCACCATGGAAATGATTGATTTTAGTCTAGCAGACCTCCCTTTGACCTTTTCAGAGCTTCTGTTGATGGCTACTTAAATTGAAAAAATTTAAATAGAAATGGCAATATAACAATAGCAACCAAATTCTCATTATTTTAATGTATCAAATTGACTACAACAGGTTAAGGATGCCACAAAGACCAAAGCATTTTTAAACAAATGTATCATTAAAATAGTGCCAACTTTAATGTCAGTGGTAATGACTGATCTCAAATGATTGATCTGATTCACAAATAATATGTGACTGTGTTCTTCTCAGATAATGATGAGGTGTAACAAACATGGTGATAAGGACTATCAGAAAGGGTGGAAAAAAACACAATAGGACATTTTTTAGGTCATCAAATTAGCTTCCTGTTTTATCTGGATTTGATGCAGTGTTTGCAAACCAAATCAAGGGCATGTACATTACCAATGCTTACTTAAACTTCAGCTGCCCTTTGCCAATCAATGTAAAAAATATAAGTAGGATGGGCTGATATTTCTACCACTCATATGGAATTTGGGGGCAGGAGATAGCTGCACTGAAGACATACCATTATGAAATACCAAAATGAGAAACAAGAAGGACTATTTGTAGGTGCTTGATCCCTCAGACTTGACTCAGGCAAGCTCCCACTGCATCTCCAGCCCACCTTGAGAAGCCATGCAGACCTGCTGCAAAGGGAGGTCTTTTACTGCCCTTCCTTTGGCTGGACAATGCTTCAGTATGGCTTATGGTTTTAGAAATAAGCATTTCATTGTGCTTCCAAAGTATGCATGTAAAATATTGATGTGCTGATGACAGAGGAGGCAGGCACCAGCTGTGAAGGAGCTCCTCGCTCCATGGAAGTGAGTCACTGCTGCCTCCGGTCCTGAAGGAAACCTCTTCTTACTGAACTTACAGCTTTTTGGAAGGTCCTTGGCTTCCCTAGGCCCCTGTCCTGAGCCAGGGCTGGGGGGATGGCATGGATTTCATACATGGATGTCTGCTGGGGCAGTTGAGCAGTTGAGAGCTCACAACCCAGTCCCCATTTTGAGAGGGAAGGTAACTTTTATCCTTCATCACATCCTTCATATGAGGTTAAATACACATCATACACTTGGTGGGACCCGCCTAGATTAGCCAGTGCTGAAAGAAGGGGAAACATGCAAACTCATGCCCATCAAAGGTATTTAGGTACCTTCTGCTGGTATTTGCAAAGGGATTTTGATACTTCCACATCTTTTGAGGGTCTAAATCTGCTAATGCAGATTCTAAATCTCAAGCTTCCAGGGATGGTTGGCTTTGGTCAGATCAGCTGTATTGTCAGGCCCAACCTGTGCCATCAGAACCTGCAACTGTGAAAAATTTCACTAAAGAAGCTACAAGTAATTTTTTCAAATATCATGGTTGCAGCTTAGTCAGGCTGGCTGGGACTCAGTTTTATACGCATTTGTTTGTTTCAAAATTTACCAACTTGTTCCCTGCAATCTCAGCTCTAATTTATATATGTATTCAAAATCTCTTACCCTTGTGACTCTAACACAAACTGCGAAAATTATTCACAGAGTGTAACCAAGCAACATCTGCCCAAGCTAAGAGCTGCTTGAGGAAGTGTCAGTACAGACGTTCCCGGTACTCCCTCCCCTGCCCCCCAGAAATGCATAGAGAAGAAGGCGGCAGTATCACCTCAAATGCACCTAAAAATGTTTCCAAGCAAATTACCAAAGCAGACAGCATTTCAGTTTGAAGGAGTGACACCTCCTAGAGAAGTCCATCCTTCCCTTCCACCAGCTTGTCCATCAGCTAGGAGGGAAGGACAGAACGGCAGGCTCACATAGCATCAGTTTGGACTGTGAACCAAGCATCCCCTGTGGAAGCTTCTCCCTGCAGATCTGCTGCCTTTCCCTGTGGTTGTTGGTCACTGTGCAGGGGAGGTCCATGTAGCTGGCAAAATACTGTGATGTTTTCTCCCTACCCCTGTTGACAGCATACAGCTTTTCGGCTGTGTGTCAGAAGCAGCCCCGGCTGGCTGGGTTGCACTGATTATCTCTGCATCCCACCTGCATATTACAGAGAAATGGCATTTTTCTGCAATCCTCCTCTAGGTCTCTCCTGAGAGGGCCATGGCAGCACACCTCTCAATATTAAGCAGCTCTGTCTTCTTGGGCCTGCAATAATTCAATTCTTTTTCCCAGAACAGGTGCATAGGAAGCATGATGAAAGTATGTGCCTGAGTCAAGCTCCCAAGTTAGTCCCTGTTAGCAGAGCAGTTTACTAGTTGCACAAAGGGCAATTGGAAATGGTTTAATCAAGCTTACTACCACAAGCCCAATGTTAATGAGCAATAAATAGTTCACTTGAGCTGTGGGCTTACCTCATGTGCGTAAAAATGACTAATACAATGCCAATTTTCATTACAGAGATATCCCCAGCTACCACTCATCTCAGCATCAAGAAGATGGCAGGGAGGGGGTGGAACTAGGTCCCTTCCAACCCAAACCATTCTGTGATTGAACCAGAGGGTGACTAGGCAGTGGAACAGGCTCCTCAGGGAAGTGGTTGCAGCACCAAGCCTGACAGAGTTCATGAAGTGTTTGGACAACATATTCAGGCATATGGTGTAATTCTTGGCACTGTCCTGTTGGGGCCAGGAGTTGAACTTCATGATCCTTGTGATTCTCTTCTAACTCAGGATATTCTATGACTTTATTACAAGATTTGGCAGTTTCTCTATTACTGCTATAAAACTTGATGCAATGCTTCAGTGTTTCTCAAGAGCATCTGGGTATATTAAAAAGCCTCCATATGCATGTGTAGGTAAAATATTAATTAGTTCTGTTTTAAATGATACTGGATTTATCCAGCATTCTTGCACTAGAAAAGCAAAGGAAATACATGCAATTATAGGCAAACTGAATTGCTCTGTCTACATTCTTTTAAGAAGTTTATTTTTTCTGCTTCAAGGTGATCTGACATTTTTGGGTTAGACTTTAGGAACTCAGTGCAGGAGCCTGGCTTTGTACTGCCGCTCCAAACCAGAAATAATTCAATTATGCATCAGCCCAGCCCTTCCCCAAGACTAAGACCTCTCAGATACTGAACTCCCTTCAGTACAGGTTTTAAATAGAAAGGGTAGGTAGGGTAAAGCTGGTTGTGGGAGTTAATTTATCTTCCATATTTTCCATAAGATGATTCCTCTGACCTGGCTAGACTCTCAGGACCCTGCCTGTGTTTTCTTCTTCTGGGAGATTTCAATCTTCTTGTACTCTGTGGATGATCAGGAGTGGGAAATGGAGACATTCCTGCACTGCAGAGCTTTCCTCCAAACAGTGGATCTCTCTGCTCCTCTGTTGAGATTTGGTGAATGCAACAGGCATTGTTTTAATATGAGGGCTCAAGTTTTATCCCAGATTTTATGTTAAATAAAAAGGCCTCACTTCACTGAAGCACGGTTGAGTGAAAACATTCCAAGACATTCATCTTATGCAAAAACATATAAAGGAAACTCCTACTATGCAATAGTAAACTTGGTGACAAGATTATTGCTATTATTTCATTGCAGACTGTTTCCTTGATACCTGGAATATGTTTATCTTTTTTTTTTAAAAATTTTTTCTTGGTGTTTTAAAATCTGTATGTTAAAAGCAAGACTGGAAATTAGAGCTTCATTACTGTTTATTTTTTAAATAGTTTGCATCCAGAGATTTTATCCCAGCAATTTGACTTCTGCATCAGAGCAACCAGTGTAACATTTATGAAAATGGAGAGCTTTGCTTGTCACAAACATGAGAGCACCTTTTAGTTCGGTATGTTGGAAAACAACTGATATGAAAATTAGAAATGAAGCATTCATTTAAAAAAATTTGGCAAGTCTAAGTAAAAAGTATTTTACAATTTTAATACTGTGATGGTAATATTCCACTGGAGGTCTGTATTCCTCCCAGAGTTTGTGTGACACATACTGACATTCCCTATAGCCTTCCATCACTTAGAAAGTAGCTACTTTCCGTTGTTCAATACATGCTTTAAGAATACTTCTGTAATTCAGATTTTCCTCAGGAGAAACAGCCAGTTCTTGCAGAGGTACTAGAGCTCAGCCATGGGCAGCTACAGCCCACGCTAGCTTTTGAGGGTGTTTTGCAAAGAGGACTTCAGGATCTGGTGGCTTTTTTGGAAAGCTGTCACCAGCACTCAGAAGCTTTGAAAAATGCAACTGCTGCCTATAGTACAGGATCATAATCTGCAGAGTATCAAAAACCATTTCAGCATAAACACCTGTGATGGACTGAAATGTTGGTAATGTCTTAAACATTGTCAAAATCAGAAAGACTTTTTGTCAAACTGCAAGGAAGCAACTGCCTGTCTGTGACCATTGAAGCACCCTTGTTCCAATACCTCCTGACTAGAATTTGGACTGTGACTATGAACTTGAGATAGGACTATTGTCTAATCATTGCAAGGCTCAGGAAAGAATGTCTCTGTGTTAAGAATCCACCCAAGCTGAGCTCAGTGGGCGGTGGAGGAGAAGGGTTTTGGGTGTGCGATGGCGAAATCTCTTCACACCAAACCGAAAGAGTACCCCTGTGGCCCCCCTCCAGAAACATCACATACACACAGGGCATTCACATAAGGGGCAGCTGAGAAGGTGCCATAAACCATCAAAGATCCCCAAAGTGCCCCCCTGATTCATTCCTGAGGCCTTCTACCACCAGAGGACTGCACATGATCCAAGTGAGGTAACAAATCCAGAGTCTGTCACAAGAGACAGCAAAGCTTCCCCCCTGTCAGGGCAGGTGCCCGGCATCTCCTGAACGTGTATTAATCTATTAGATTCTATGTTTTGTGAGACCCTTACCACCAAGAAGACCAGAAGAACCAAATCGACAGGACGCTGCCAGGTTACACAGAGTGGTGATACGTTTTCTGTTTTAACCTCTTTCTGTCACTTTCTTTCTTCCCCCCCTCCTCCCCTCCCCGCCGCCCCTCACCCCCTTTTCCTATTTCTTTCTAATTCTCTTTCTCTGCTTCACTTTTACCATTAAACAAAACCTGTACTATTGACTTTGGCATATGATCTCATTTGTACCTTAGTTTGGGCTGAAGTATTTCCAATAATTTTAATAACCGGATCATAACAACACCATGCCACAGCACCTACTCCAATGATTAATTTATGCTGCTTATGTTTAACTCTTCATGTGACAAGTGTTAAGTTTGGCTTTTTCTCATATTTTAAAATATAAGCTACATTCTTTTATTTGGACTTCTGAAACCAGATACTCAGTATGGTGATCACTCCACACCTGGTGATAGGACTAATGCATTTAAGGCTCTTGGTTGTCTTTTACATTTCTTGTGCTCTGATGTCCTTCACTCTAAACAGGCATAGTCTGTTGTTCCTTTTCATCATTTTTGTTTGCTTTCCAGATTAGTTTTCCAATATGCTTCTCCTTACTCAGATCGAAAGGATTAACAGAGCTAAAAGGCTTAACTAAAGAAGTCATTTTATTTGGCACAAGGTTGCTAGAGCCTATGCTGTGGACACTGAAACCACTCTATCTAAATGACCAGCTTTAGAAGAGCTCACTATTATTTTAAGCTGACTGCTAAATCCTTACCTATTTTGTAAAAAAGCTGGGGTTGAAACCCTCTTTAGAAGATCACCGCAAGAGGGATTTTTCTTGACTAAGAAATTTTAGTAATCTAAAAGTTTTGGGACTAGATTAAGCCCATGCATTTCTCAAGGAGGAGAGGAGAGAAACTAAGGCTTGTCAGTGGGGTAGTTCATCAGCAGACAGTGATATGGCAATACAAAATGTCCAGATTGCTGCCTTCCCTTTGTCTTCAGAGCAGGAGCTGAAGGTGTTAATACTCAGACCTGGAGGTCATGCTGTGCCCACTGCTTGGGAGAAGATGCTGTGAGGTAGTTCCCATCTTCCTCATGTAGTGCAAGGCTCACACACTGTCTCTAAGTACAGTTTAAGTGGCATTTAAGTGACATTGGCCCTAGGCCCACTCAGGGATTTAATTCCTTTGAATTTATGTATGGATTTCATTTTACCAAAGCTACTTGGCACAAAGCATTAGGCAATGCAGACTGCTCTACATGTGTAGGACTTGTGGGTTTTACAAATGTTCAGCAAAACAGTGAAGTTCTCTATGAGCATAACAGTTTTAATGCAAAGAAAAAGGGAAACATTTGGCTGTTGGGCAGTTATTTCCTTGCACTGTCTGTAGTGTTTGGCAAGTGTGGTTTTATGCTCAGGTGAAACTTACCCTAAGTCCCACAAATGCTGGGAAAAGTTTAGTGACTCAATACCTTCCTCTTCCTTTCCTTCAGCAATTGTCTCCTAAGGTCAAGGCATCCCTGACAAGGCTTCACAGGAGATCTGTAAGCTTGTGTCGAAGTGAGGAGCAGTAGTGCTGTCCCAGTAAGAGCGATTGCATCAGCACAATACTTCTTAACTGATGCTGAGCATGAGCCCTCTATCGCTCTGCATGAGAGTTACCAGATTTGTTGACAATTCATCTGAGAAGCACTAAAGTTTTGTTGTATCCAAAAAGATGAAATGGAGAATGGTTTATATATTAAGCTTATAATAAGGCAGAGTATAGCCCTTCAAAGAAAGGGGTAAAACACAACAAAGTAAGTCTTGCTACTGATTTAAATTACATGTGGAGGTTTGACCCTGAATAAACACCTGAGGTCCAGCAAAACTCCTTCAAGGCCTTTCCCCCCCCG
>JAWWEE010000074.1:90716660-90786722 GCA_035221455.1 Xenops minutus | reverse complement strand
GGAAGGGATGGGATGGGATGGGATGGGATGGGATGGGATGGGATGGGATGGGATGGGATGGGATGGGATGCGCGGCGAGCCGGGACGCGACACTTACTGCAGAACCTCCGCCGCCTGACCCTGCATCGCCAGAGCCGCGTCCGCATCCAGTGCAGGCACGGGGACAGGTCCATGGCTGGAGGGGCCGCCCGTCCCCGGGGCCACCGGGCACGGCCCGCTCCCCGCTGCGCAAACCTGCAGCAGCCCCGGGCCAAGCCCCGGGCCGCCGGCAGGATGCGGCGGGCGGCCACCGAGGCCCTGCCGTCCCTCTGTCGCCATGCCATCTTTTATGCATGAAGGTGAGGGCACGTAATTTCATCCCGATTCTCCGCGCCTGGTGTGTACGTGAGCTCCCGCGACGCGGTGGAGCCACGGCATCAGTCCCTGGGGACGGCGGGCTCAGGGGTAGGCAAGGAGCATGCAGCCCTCCTGGGCTGGGAAAAGGTGCCCGTCGGAAGGACGGGGCCTTTTCCAGGCTCTGCAGAATGGGCTGAAGTTCACCCATCTGCAGGTCTGCAGGTGCTGCGCTGTGTGGACCCCTCGTCACAAAACCACGTCCCATGTCCGAAACCTCAACCTCGCTGCAGCCTTCTTAGGAAACAGGGATGCCAAGAGCGTTTGAGGGCAATACAGCTTCAGCATGTCCATGTCAGTGCTGCACTGGTAGGGGTGGCCAGCATTTCTCAATTACATTCTAATTTCACTTTGCTGTTACAGTAATCTGTGGAGTGCCACTTGCAACCCTGTCACTGGCCTCTTCTCCAATGACGTGACAATTTGAACCCCTATTTTCATACCTATAAGCTTTACCTCATCAGAAACATTTGTGGGTTTTACCTTAAATATTCCCTATATCACAAGAAAGAGGTTAGTGCACACACACACACACAGAGCACACAGAGCACACTCTTTACCAGGCAAGAGCTAAGCTAAGAAGTGTAACAGGAGCACATGAGCTGTGTTGCAAATGCATGAGCTGTGTTACAAATACATAAACTGTGTTGCAAATACATAAACTGTGTTGCAAATATATAAGCTGTGTCTTCCCTGGCAGGATTCCTGAAGCTTTTCCTATGGCAGGTCTTGCCACCTGCAGCTGAGACCACTGCAGGCTGGACTCAGGACAGCAAGACCTGCCACATGCACCAGTGTAATTGGAGAGAAGTAGATGGCAGAGTTTCAGGTTTCCTTGCCATTTGATTCTCACAGTAGGGTCATCCAAAGGGCCATCATCGATGTTTTTGCTTCTGATGTAGGCAGGTAAATCTTGTGCTCTCGTTGTAACAGTAGATAAAACCCAGCAGATGTATTTGAGCTTTATTTTAAAGCTCTTTGATTCATCCTTATCTGAACTAAATGTAGTATTTCAAGTTCCTATTGGGAATAGGAAAAACTCAGTGTTCGTTGCCCCTGAACATGCATAGCTCATCTGCACTGGGAATTCACACTAGATTCTGTATGACAATCCCAAACAGTCTAGAGATTTAAAATCAAAACCACAAATCACTGTCAAGTCCAGATATGAAATTCCACATTCACCCATTACATTTTGCCAGGCAACAGTCAGGTCAGATTATTCACTTGGAGCTGATCAGAAATGAAAGTAAAGGGTGGTACAGAAACAGAAAAATATGAAGAATTCACTTTGAGTCTTGTGTCACTGTGTGTTCGGAGACTGGTCAGAGTCAGTTGGCCATATACTGTGGTGGACAACACTGCTGGCGTAACAGGGTCACCTTCTCCAGTCTCACCTACTTTGGCAATCCCAGCATATTTCCAGTCTTTAATAAATTGTATCTAAGAATTAGGCTTCCTGTCCTCTTTTACTTGAGGAAGAAGGAAATAGGAATTGAGGAAGTTTTAAGTGGTGAAAAATCACTTTTTGATTAGAATTCAGCACAGCTGTGATCTCAGTGTCATCAGTTACTTGTACTGATGCTGATGCACATAATTTACAGCAATAAATGAGATATAACAGCAGGTATGTGTGGGCTAGAAATAGAAATTAGATCTGAAGTGAGAAAGTATGATGGTTTTGGTGTGTTTTTTGCTTAAATAGTGCTTATAATTGTCTTTTTAGAATCGTACAGACAAATAGATTAATGCAAGAGATTGGCTATGTAGCATTCAATTTTGCTTGTTTAAGGAAAATACATTATAATGACAAGTATATTTCTACTGATGATAGCTTGTTTTCTTCAATATTTGATGTTTGTCCTCCTTTTTTTTTTCTTTTTTAAACACAAACACGCCTAAGCTTAGAATAAGCTGTTTGTAGATGTATTTTTACCTTAAAGTAGGCAGAAGTCATAATTTTTACACTTGATTGATTACACTTAAATATTATTTTCTTCATAACATTCTGGCTGATCAGTGTGCAGTTCTCTGGCACCGAAGTGCAAAGGAGACATTCAGAAAAACTTAATTATACACATCATTTTTGATATCACCACCCCTTCAGTTTTGATCCAGCTCATTTTCTGTAAATGAATGATGGCATGTCAGAGTCACAAGGCAGGGCACCCAGTACATGTGTCTTTCTGCATTTTACTTTAAAATCTTGGTGGAGAGGAAGACACGTGCAGTTGCACAGAAGAAATAGGAACTGCTGAGCCAGTTCACATCCAGTCGTGCTGCTCCTGTACCTCCAATCAGCAAGAAAAACCTTGGCAACAGTCAATGAAGGAATCAGCCAATGAAGGCAACATCCTGTATTCATCACAGTGTTTCTAAGGTTAAATATAATTGCTCAGTCTGATGCTCACCATTGACCCTCCAGTGCAATGTGGTTTTCTAGTGGCTGCTGCTATTCATTTAGGAAGACAGACCTCCTGCAGATTATGATGGCCTCAAATTGGTGCCTCAAGCCCTGACCTGTGGATCTGCTAGTTGCTTTCTTAACATGCTGCTGATAAACAAACACAGTTAATGAACCTCTTTCCTCAGCAGAAGTGATCTGTTGTGGGGCTACTTTTCCCCACCATTTTAAAAGCCTTTGAGATGCAATATAATCAACCATTTCTCAAGTTAGCAAACTCCAAACTTCCTAAATGTCAGAGCTTTGTACTTTGGCTTGTCAGATGTCTATTTTGATGTACACTGGCATTCAATCTTATTTAATGCTTGAAAGCAGTTGATGTAGTGATGTTAGCGGATGTCAAGAGTACACAATGCACTCGGGGATGGACTAAGCATTTCAGGGAAAGCTTCCACTTAAGCCCTTCACTCAGTGTACTTCAGTGCGATGATTCGGTTAGTTAAATCACTGGCTAATAGAGTTTATAAATACTGTAGTGGGGAAAAAAAGACAGCATTGCTGGCTCAGGGTACAACCCCGGCTGCTCAGCTCTCTTAAAGCAGTTCAGTCCTATGCTCTTCTTGTGCCACCTACTGACCAGTTCCCTCTGGCTTTCAATTCTGAAAAAGAATTTTTTCCAGTTTATTTTTAAATGCAACTCTTTGATGTTGGATTTTACCGAAGAAATTAATAGCTGGTGAATACAATCAGTTTTCATTCCTTGATAACAAGCTCTAATTTAGAGCCGAACCACCCTATCCTGCAGTAGTTGGCTCAGTACAAGGGGATGGGATGGGATGGAGTGGTATGGAATGTCAGGTTCAGCAGTGCTTTCTCTCCTTAAATATGTAATTCCTTGATAAAATCGTTACAGTTGCACAGATTTTCAAAATCAGAAGTTACTTGGAGAGTTTGCTCTCTGTCCACATGTGCTTTTTGTGACATGGCTGAGCTATGGCAAGGTGTTGACTTCTTGCTCCAATATCAGGGAGAGGTATTGAAATGCAGGCTCCAGGTCCTTACCCACCCTGTGTGTTAACAGAGAAGCACTTTTCTTTGGGCTTTCAGCCCCCTGAAATTAGGAACTACACTGCAGAATTTAGAAAATACTTTCAACTTTTTCTATCATAAGGCAATGGCTGAATGGATGTGTGTCTCCCACCTGTATGGTTTCTGAAGTACTTAAAAGTGGAAAACACATATCTTGTGTGTGTTTAGCTTTAAAGCTACCTGTTTGCAACTATCTTGGGTAGATAAACCCCATATTGACCTCACACAGTGAGTTGCTCTGCCAGTGGTGTAATGGCGGCTTCAACAATTATAGCAGACTCAATATTACTATTGCTCTGTAAATGTTTGTGCCAACCATTGTCTTCCTCACTCTGCCTGTGGCACTTAACCTTCTGAAAGGGTTCAGGTTAAAAAGAGTTGCTCCAGTCCTCATCAAAAACTGACTGAAACCCATAAAGAGTAGCACACTGAAAGGACAAGGCTGGGATTAGGAGTCTTATGTGACTGTGGCATTGATAAACAATGTGTCCAGAATAATACCATTAGTGGACTGTGCAGACTGCAGTGGGTATCCCGTCAGAGCAAGTGGTTGTAGGTCTAGAGCTTCTCACAAAGAAAAGGGTGGCCAGAACAGCACCCTTTTCTACATACAATTTTACATGACCACTTTGCTTCGGGTCCAAAGCAGACTTGGCCAGGCCAGGGCCTGACACTGGAGAAATTGCTTCCAGCTGCAATTTCTACCTCCCACTTGTGCTCTCCTCCAGCTGCACATTTCAGTGGGGCCATGACCTCAATGTGTATCTTTAAAAATATGTGGAAAATAAGCTTTCATTTTTCATCATTGTTAAATGCACTGCCTCTTGCAACCCTTTATTCAGTGGAAAGGTAAAAATGGGAAGATAGGATGACAGGCTTATTCACCCTAACTTAAAGCATGATGGAAATTTCATATACTCTTTAAGAGAGATTTCATATACTCTTTAAAAGGGATGATGAAGAGACCATGGATAAATTTTATGTCTGGAGACATAGTATTTTCTTTTTAATTATTTAAAGTTCACTATGTGATCTTAATTAATAATTTTTAATTGCATTTAACTTGTTGGCCTGTGGGCAATTTCTTCTAAAATTAATTAGATTAATCATCCCGGAAATCTCAGCTGGATGATCCCATATATAAAAAATATTTTTAGAAACCATGTCAGAGATTGGCAAACATTTTGATTTTTGCCAATAAACTTGGCACACCATTGTACAGAAAAAAGGTTTTTTAGGTAGCTATAAGAAATCTCTTGTTCTATCCTACAGGATCTGACAGAAAGCATCAAGCACTTAAGATCTAGAAATAACTCCATGCTTCCCACTTGTGTACATAAATCTGAGTCAGAAACACTGCAGGAAACTCACCTCTGACAAAACAAAAATCTTTCAAAATAGGTTGCTGGCCCAGAATAACAGCAGGAGACATGGCAGTCATACCTCTTGAAATATTTATCTTAGCATTTTCTCATCAAACATTGAAAATACAGCTGCAGCTCTTATAGGTCAATAAATAAATATTGTACTCAAGGCAAAAATCTGTCGTTTCCTTAATCTTTTCCTAAACTTCCTTTTTTTTTCCACCTGCACAGAGCTATCCAGTGCAGTGAAGCCAGTCCATTAAGCCAGGCTTTCAGGCTATCCAGACTTTCATAGGTATGAGAACTAAATCAGCTGCTAAACCCTTTCAGATGGATAAACTCAGGGTGGATGGGATTGTGTTTCTGCAAAGGAGGATGCCTAAGAATTAAAGTGGAACTCATAAGGAAGCTCACAGTATATCTTTACTGTAGTCTTCCTCCTTGAAAAGATGCACCTAAGCAGAACACCAGAAGGTATACAGCTAATTTACATCTGTTAAGAACCTTTGGAACACTTTAATACTATGATATTGTAGTTATGCTTTTATTAGATAAGTAGGTTTCACTCTAAAAGCCTCTTAATCAAGAATAAGTATGCTTTTTAAGTGATATCCATTCCCAAATTTCCTGAGCTGCTTTCTGTCTTTTCTCTTGAAGCCTTACTTAGTAATTTAAAGTATAATTTCTGATAGTCTTGTTAATGATCTCTTCTATTAATTTCATTTCAAATATCCTGGTTTTATCTGTACTCCATATTCTTCTAACTACTTTTTCTCTTTTTATTCTTTTAAAATATGTGCCGATGGTTAACACATCACTGTTTTCTACAAAAGTCACAATTTTTAGACTTGTTTGGTTACAATTAAATTCATAACATTCTGGCTGATCAGTGTGCAGTCCTCTGGCACTGAAGTGCAAAGGAGACATTCAGAAAAACTTAATTATACACATCATTTTTGATATCACCACCCCTTCAGTTTTGCTCCAGCTCATTTTCTGTAAATGAATGATGGCATGTCAGAGTCACAAGGCAGGGCACCCAGTACATGTCCTTCTGCATTTTACTTTAAAATCTGACTGTATTTTTATTATTCTGTATTTTTCTCTTTAAAGTTACTTTTTGGCAATTGTGACTCCACACACAAACATATCACTCCAGGAACTTTACAGGCCAGAAGTTTATGTCTTTCTTTTGTACAGTTATACTTTTGTAAGCACTGTGTTATATAGTCCCATATCACAAAGGAAGCTCACACTCTATTTGCATTTCAGTCTTCACAATTGACTTGCTATAAGTAAATTTATCTCCTTGGACTCTGATTTTATGTTTATACAATAGTGATTATTACTATGTTTCAAGAATTTTTAATAATATTCCATAGAATAAGGAATAGTTAATTATCTCCTATAACTATATCTGGTTACCTTAAAGCAGAGAAAGAGGTTGCACTTAGACTAATAAGATTTTTAAGGATGAGTTATTATTTACCTTCCAACTACCTCTTAAGATAAATTATTTGTATTAACAATCCTGTTGGAAGGTACAGCTCATCTCTTGGAATGGACACAAAAAAAGAGTCCACTCTTATTGCAGCTAATATTATATGGAGTCCCAGAGCAGTCATTTGCCTTCATGATTTCTGACTTTAAAACTCTAGTGGAGACCCTAATGGCAGGACTCAAAGCCAAAGAGAAGTCTAAAGCTGTATTCTAACCTGTTGTGTTCTCAAACTGAGGTTGCACAAGAGATCTGGTAGAAGACAAATGAGTTCAAATTACTCTGTAGTTTGACAGAAAATTTTCCTTCTGCTGTATCGTGACTCATATGCTTTTACTCACTGATTGCCTTAGAAAAGCATGCCTGATGAAACATTTCTGGGCATTGTTCCTGCCCTCTGCCCCCCTCTGAAACAAATTAGTGTATAAAAATAATCTTTTAGGCTTATTACAGAGAATCAAAGACTTCAATTCAGTGCACTGCTGTGAAGGTACATCAGTGGTCATCCAGAAAATACAAACAAATCATTAAGTCTGCAAAGTCAAGTTTCAAAAATAGTTTGCCTCAATTCCATAGGCACATTCCTTTCCTCCTGAGATTCTGACACTTTCAGGCTTCAAAAGCTGAAACTTGAAAATTACATTCCAAATATTTATAATAAAACTGCAAAAAGAGGCATCCCATGTCTCCAGCAGAGTGAAAGCATTTACAATATGATGTAAATAAACTGTGAGTTAGGCGTGAGTTTCTCTTCAAAGTGAAGACCCTGATCGTGGCTTTATTGAAAGCTTTCTGGTCTGAGGCTTGTTTTGACATGTCACACAGCTTGCTCAGGGAATAATAGAAAAATCGAGGTTCGAAGGGGCTTCTGGAGGTCACCTGGTCTAACTCCATGTTGAAATCAGAGTCAAATGATGTTCCTTGGAGCCCTCTCCAGCTGTGCTTTGTAAGGTTTCCAAGGAGTAAGCTAAGAAAGCAGTCTCAAGTACCTAAGGTCCTTTCAGTCCTGAAAATTAACAACTCCTGGTCCTTGCCTTAGACCCATTTTCTGAAATGCTAAGGCTTATCTCCCTTCAGGTTTGGTTGTAACCAAAACTATGCACAAATCCCACATCAGCACACTTTTACCTGGGCTGGTCATCAAGAGGGGTTTCATCCTTTGTCCTCCTTTAGGAACATAACCACGTGTGTGGTGGCACAGCCTCCAGTGCCTCCTGCTGCTGCCAGCTTGTTGGGCACATAATCAATCCATCTGACACCCTCTGGACAGACTGACAGACATACCATTTTGTGTGCAAACCCCATAACTTTACACTGACATGGGATTCAGCATATGTGAAAGCATGTGCACAGTTTTGGAAACATCCAGTTCATTGCATTTGAAGAGTCTAGTGCTGGGATCAGCCTTTTTCAGGGGCTCCAAAATGTTAAATGGATCCTGAGCACAGCTGGCTTCAGTCAGAACTGACTTGGTTGATGCTATATGTGAGTGGAGAAAGAGCTGTCATCACCTAAGAGAGAGTAAATAAAGAGAATGACATGCAAGGTGTAACGCACATGAGACCTACAAACAGAGATATTACCGCTACCGACCTGAAATGTGGTAGGTGTATCTTGGAAAACGTGTGCTGTCCAGAAGAGCTCCTGCAGTAGCTAAATATTCATATAAAGCAAATTCTTCCAAAGAGGGAGGGTCAGAACAAACATTGCCTTTCACTTGGGAAGGAGGTTTGAGTGAGTCTTTCAGCATTTAGGTTCATAAATTTTCACTCAAAAGTGATCTTAAAGCCCAAAAAGCAACACATCTGGGAAATCTGTGTCACTCTGACTTCATTTGTTGCACTGGTTAAAATGTCATACATTGTCACTGTGAACAAATGGTTGTTTGCATCATTATAATGGCCATCCATGAAAAAGTTATTTTTTTCCTGGGTGTCAAGAGATGGCTGTTGTACTTAGGGAGAAGTTGTGCACTCTGCACAGGCAAAACAGGCTGACCTTGAGTCAGGTAACACTTTCATTGCCAGCCTCTGGACTAGCCCATTGAACTTTTCAAGAGCAGGAAGATGCTTTGCATTGTCTTTCTCATTATCCTTTTTCCCTTGGGAAAAGCTTTCAGCCAATACCTGCAGAAATTAGACACGCCCTTTCTGGAATGTCTGCTCAAAAATCACCTTTCCTGTGCTGTAAAAATCATTTTCATCTGACATCACCTGAACTCAATGGATGATCAGGAATGTGTATTTTCTCCCCCTGTCACACTTACTGTCTTGTCTTCCTAGTTCACATCACTGGTTTTAACCCATTCTGCCTAGCTGACACTTCTTGTCCACTATGCAGACACACAGGACATGAAGTAATCTCTAATTACCTTTGAATACTTTTCTAGTACAAAGCCCAACACACTGAGTTCCAAGGAGTTAGTGCAATTTAAACAATAAGTCACCACATAAGAGGAAATGCTGGATAGGAGCAGGGAGTTTTCCAAGCCCATTACACTTCCACTTCATTGGGCTAAAAAGATTTTGAGTCCTGTTTTTTGCTAATACAACAGTTGAGAAACCAGAGATTTAAGAAGAATCTCAGTTTATATGTAAATTTTACAGCAGAAGAGAAAACATCGTAAAGTAGCCAGAACTCATCCTGTCTCAGGTAACGATGGCTCACACATTTCTTCTGCTCTTTTTGCTGAGGTCTGTTCTGGAAGGGTCTGACAAGGGGTTGGGGACCCAGGGCTAATAATCTCAGTGAAGTCCACTGTGAAATCATGCTAGTCCTACTCATTCAGCTCCTGCAAATGCTTTCATGGAGAAAAATTATTCCTCAAACTCTAGCAAATGACTGGGAATGAAGTCTCCCAGTGACATGATCCTTGAGCTGTCTTCTCCCTGAAGGGTAGTCTGGCTGGAGCAAAAAACCAATATATGGCTGCTAGGGGAGCAAAGCCTCAAAAGGTATTTTCTCTCCCTGGGAGACAGGAAGTTTAATCATTCTTAACCATATGAAAACATAAGCAAAAGAGCACAAACCCATATTTATATTGGTCCTTCTTTGGATCCTTAAAGAGCTAAATAAATGATGGCTAAAGAAGACTTTGCTCTGTACAGAACGGCCAGACTATTCAAAATGTAATAGGACTGTTTTTCTTTAGCACTTTCTGGCCACAAGGTGTCAATCCTTACTCACAGGAAGAACTAACAGCTGGTATATTGTTCTCAAGCGGAGCTGAAGCAAAGATTATGGCTCCTCCAGGCGCAGTGGTAGCTAGGGAAAAAGAATGAAAAGACAGAAATGCAAAGGACAAGCATAAAACTCAACTGCAAAGTCTTCTCCTTGCATCTTGTCAGGAGATCACGTACATGCTTTGTAGTATTATATACACAGCTGCCCCTGCATAGCGAATGAATTAAATCAAAACTCAAGTCCATGACTATTTTCTGTAACATTTCAGTTTTGATATGCTAAAAAGTTGCACTCTCTGCAACATGTTTCTATTTAATAAAGATGTGAAGAAGATCAGCAAAAAACAAGAAAGCTCTAGAGACACATCCAGAAACACTTAACACTTTGGAATAACAAGCGACAGAAGGGGAAAAAAAGTGACAAAGGAAAGGAAAAGCCAGGCTTTCAAAAAGCTCAGCACCATTTACATGTCTGTTAAATAGCCAGATTTTTCAAGAGGGCTTTAGTAATGAAGCACCTTCCTGCCAACTGATGCTGTACAAACAGCATTTTTCTCCTCGGAAATCCTAACAGAGCACAAACAGTCCAGCTGAAATATAGCAAAGACATTTTTCCCTTTTGCCATAGATAATGGACATTGTATGCCCTCCGGGTGCCCTGGGTAAACTTTGCTCGAAGTGACAGTTCTGCCACTGAGTGCTAGCAGGAGAGAATAGTGCTGATTTGCTGAAGAGGAAAAATATGACTAATATGGCATGTGTAATTTAGTGGTATTCTGAACTGTCTCTTTCAGTGCTGTTATATTTTTTAACCTGTGAGTAAAATCCTGTGTGAATATGCATGAATTTATGCTCCATGGTGTCATATTAGAGAGGAGGGAGGTGTTTTGGTTTTCCTTTAGGGATTTCTTCGACATTTGGAAAAAGCTCTAAAGGGGAGAAAACTTCTTTCTGTCCAGTCCACAGCAAAATAGTTTCTTAGTGCATCCACACTCTGAAAATTGATTAAAGATGCTGTGTTTTTACCTTGGTAGGTATCTCCTGATCTTAGTCTGTTTGTCTTAGTACTTTTAATGCCTCTTAGCACTGCTCTGCAGCACTCGCAGCCACCAGCTCTGCTGGCTTCATTGCAGTAGGTCCCCCCACGTGACTAGCAGAGCCATCAGATCCAGCAAGTTGTCACTGATAGCATCAACTGATGGCCACACGGTCACATAGGCACAGCCGGAGTCTGGAGCTTGTCAGCATGACCCTCAATTACTAGCCAGGATGCTCAAGATGGAAGAAAGCCAGCTCAGCTGCTGGAGACTTTACTGACTTGGCAGCACAAGGAAACACTTTCTCTTTCAAATCAAGCCTATTTCACGGGGAAATCATAGTTAGACTGAAAACATTGCAAAGCTCTGTGAAGGGTCTCTGAGGAGAAGCTGCACTTCACAAGGGAATTAGCAAAAACTAGGTGGATCTTCCAAGAGAATGAGAAGCAAATGATAATGCCCTTGCAAAAAAGAAAGGAGGATCCTAAGCCTGATGAAGCAAGGAGTTGCTTCGGGAGAGATTACTTTGTGTAAATGCCATAGGGAGTAGAAAAGACTCCACTGGACAGCTTCCATCTCCTGCCATATCTTTCTACCCCTATCTGGCCAGGGTATCCACGCTTGGGTGAGTGAACATCTCCTGCTGCCTCACAGTCAGCAGCTTTGGCACATACTGCACTCAGTGTGCTGGCACGTTTCATTAAATACACTGGCATGTATTGCACCTCCCAAACTAACTGGTGTTCGTTGTGTGTTAGTGTCCAGGCTGGTGCCTCTCTCCATGCAGCAAGGACATCTGGCATATTTTCCCTAACACACAGACAAAAGTTTTATGGCTGAACATCCTTGTTTTGGAAATACAGCATCACAGGGGCCTAATTCCTTTGCTGAGAAAGGAAATGAGTCCATCGGGTGTGTGCAGCTGGGAAGAGTGAGGAGGAGTGAAGTCTTTGTGTTTGTGGCAGTTTTTTCCCTCTTTTTGTTGAATCATGGCTAAAAAAATAAATCCAACAACACAGGACAGATATAGGACAAAAATCTGAAGATCACTCTTAGGTGCAAGTAAAATGTGAATAAGTTCTGCCAAAGGTCTAATTGTATGTGTGCCCTGAGATGCTGACAACACATATTTTGCTGTTTGTTAAAGAACATTAATTTTGAATGCTGTTTGATGCAAAATTGGCAATAGACAACTATTCCCAGGGTAGTGGCAATAAAATAAAGGTTCATGGAGCTCCTTGTTTCCTGGGAAATGTGCCTACAACACTGCCCTTGGAAAGGAGCAGTCAGCCTGGTTTATGTCAGACTGTTCCTGCTCTCCAAGGGCAGGAAGTGCCCTCCTCTGGAACACACCCAATGCTCTCTGGAGAGGCATGAAGTGATGATGGCAATGGTGGCTGTTCTGTTTATAGCTGGAGTAGAAGGAAACTGGATCTCCTCAAGAGTTTCAAGATATTGGTGGGGTTTTTTCTGTCATTCAGCTCTCCCCTAAAGGTACAGGTTTCTCTTCTCCAAACTCTGTCCTTTGGGAGCTATGGTTGCTGCAGATCTCCAGGAGTCCTGCTGGTTTCTCTGCCAGGGCTCTTACAGTACTGAGGTTAATGCTGAATTAGCTCTTAAATTTCTATTTTCACCCAAACCCACAGTTTTCCATCTCTGCTTCCTCCCAGCCCTATCTGCAAGTATTGCAGTATGCATATTGTACCACATACTCACTGTTCAGGATATTTTTAACCAAGGTGTTTCTATCTCTCATTCTCTTTATTTTGCTTTTGAGTTATTCCAAGTTCTACCCTTCATATTTAAATGTGCTGCAGTTAAAAGATAGGTAGGAAAACCCAGGATCATATGTCTGCTTGCAGCATGAGCAGTGGCACTGCCAGCTTCACGAGTCCTTAAACTGAACTGGTCAGCTGGGCTCTGCTTCAGTGCCTGGGGATCTTGGCAAGGTCTGTGCAGCCTCTCACTCTCTACTGACCCCTCTGTCTGCTGCCAGGCTTACTTAAGGTCCTATTTGTAATCTGCCTGTACACCCATCAGAAATACAACTGTGCTCACTGAACACTATAATGCAAGTTGGCTGACAAAGATTTTCAGCTTCTGTTACACTGAATGTAAATGAACCTGTGTGATGCTGACCAAAGTTTCCTGTTATGAAGCTACCTGGGGATAAGGGAACTCATCTGTCCACCCAGATAAGTTCATCTGTATGTAAAACTGCAAAAAGTTATGCCATGTATAAAGAAATAGTGCAGGTACATACCTTTTCCTATTGGGGTGCATAATTATGTTATAATTTTTTACTGGCCATATCATACTATATCAAGTCAGTGTGTACCCTTCTGGAAGATACAGAGGTAACCTTTAATATTTGTGTAAAGTTAGGTAGATATTGTCTCTGATAGGATTTCATGTAGATTGGTCTGGTAAGGTACAAAACCAGACCATTTTTACTTTCAAAAAGCCTACAGCAACATTTAAAAAAAGCGCATTTTAAAACTAGTAAAGCAATGCCAGGAACTTCTGTGTGCATATTGAAACAAAGAGACTTTCTTAAGAGTAGGCAAAAAAAAAAAGAAAAAAAAGAAAAAAAAGAAAGTAATCAATCAGATCAATCAGGCAAGGCTGGTGGTAGATCACAGTTCCCTCTAGGAAAGACTCGTGGCTGCCTGTGTCACTTGGTATCTCACAGCAAATCCCCTCTTCCCTCTGTGCCAGCCAAGACAACAGCCTAGCTATTTGACATCAGAGAGCAATGGAATTTTCCAAAGAACAAAATTTAATGGGTTGTTACAAAACAAAAATTGGTTTTGACCTCTTGCAGAAGACTGGGGAGCTAATGCTTTCTATCAGCAGAGAGCTGTTAATGTGTTGAAAAGATGATTCTGATTCCTTGATGGCGGCGCAAATGAATTAGAATGAGGGAAGGAAAATTGTCATCTTGTACTGAGCACCTCATAATTTTGCTGTCATTTGAAGAGCTAAGATTACTGCCAGCAGCAGATAATACACAGTGAAAGGAACGAAAAGCATCAAGTTGCAGGAAAAAAAAAAAAGATGAGCGTGAGTGCAGTGAGGCAGGAAAGGAAGAAAGGGTAATAAAAACCTGTTCTGAACAGTAAATTAACCACTTAGGGGCAGACTGAAGACTGCTAAATGGATCCTTTCTGTTGAAATGAAGATGCAAATAATTAAAGATGAACTCATCTCTGGCACTTTTGTTTTACTGCACATAATGATGATAATCTGATATATTTGTGCTTTGAGAAAGGTGTTACAGAAAATGACAGCCAAGGTTGGTGATGAGGGAAAATGCTTCCAAAAATCTCTAATGAAATTCATGAGTACATTTTGATTCCACTGGGGAAGTAACTATTTCATAATTGTTTTCAAAGATCATTTGAGTACTTGAACTTGATGAGAACTGTGTGCTTCTATGCTAAAAGCAAACTTCAGGCTGATTGTGAAATACACTGGTCTTCTTGTGCTGGTTTTTTATGTAAATCATGCAGAGAGGCAACAGAAATAATACCATTTGACCTATATCACTGATTGAATAGCGCAGTTTGCAAATTTCTAATGTTACAGCCAGCCATACAGTTCCCTACTTGCAATCTTTATGTCCTGGCTTAAATAATACAGTCTTGTTTCTGCTCTCCTAGCTGGGAGACGTCTGTCATTGAGATCAAAATGTTAGCTGGAGATTAGAAACTGCAAATAGTTATTCATAAACTTGTGCTTTGCAGATTGCTGATCATATTCTGAAGAAGTATGGGGGTGATTCTTTCCTAATAACAGATACATTCAGTTGGTGTGTGTCTTTCCAATGGTGATTTGATATTAGAGAAATGGTAGAGTGGTCTAAAGCATTCACAGAAGGTTAAAAGATCAGCTGTGATTTTTCTGGAACAACTGCTCTTTTTGTGTGATCTCAATATCATGATATACTGACTTGTTTTTCATGTGGATCTTCTCACCTGGATGACAGAACAGCCCTGCAAAGAGTTGTGGCAACCTGGTGTCGTGGGTTAACCCTAGTGGTCAGCTCAGCCCCACACAGGTGCTTACTTCCACTCCCCATGGGATGGAGGAGACAATAGGAGGATCAAAAGTGAGAAAAGGTATAGGTTGAGATAAACACAGTTTATTGAGTAAAAAAAAGGACACAAAGTAACAAACAAACAAAAAAAACCAGCCATAAACCAAACATCATGTAAACACTGCTCAGCAACAGTTAACACATACACCGTGTTATTATCAACATGACTTCCATCAAAACCCCAGCACTTGTGGGCTCCTATAAAGAAAGTTAATTCTGTCCCAGCCAAAACCAGTACACCCAGTCAAGTGACTATGAAAAGTGTAATAGGGTGAGCAGAAATGTCTTAGGTTGTTTTTGCTGATGGTGTGCCATGGAACTTTGAGGCAGGCTTTCCTTCTGCAAACTCCTCATATTTGTGGCTTATCTCAGGAATTTTAGAAGTGTTTTTTCCTTCTACTGTTCCTAAAGTGTTCCTTTGGTGCTGCTAGCTTGAGGTCATTGCCTCTGCAGCAAAATGTCCAGTGATTTCATCATATTAGAGAAGTTCTGAGCTCCCTTCACCATGAAGGGGAGGAGAGACAGAGCATGCTTAAGCTTAGTGTATACTCCAGAAATAAACTGTGCCAGGAACACTATTCAGCCCCTGGAAAACAAGTATTGCATTAAAAAGCTGTTCCTGGGTTTGAGCTTGCCAAGTGCCAGCTAGCAACTTTCCATCACTGCATAGTAACTAAGATGCTCCATGTACCCCTTTGAAGGCTAAGGGAGCTCATTAGCACAAATACCACGGGCTCATCATTCTTATCATGCAGCAACACAGTATCAGAATGGTTTGGGTTGGCAGGGACCTCAAAGATCACCTAGTCCAACCCCTCTGCAATAGGTTGTTCAAAGCGCCATCCACCTGGCCTTGAACAGTTCCAGGGATAAGGTATCCACAGCTTCTCTGGCCAACATGCTACATTGCCTCACTATCTCACTGTAAAGAATTTCTTCCTGATATCTAGCCTCAATCTACCCTCTGTCAGTTTAAAGCCAGCCCCCCTTGTCTTACTATATGTCTACTACATACCCTTGTAGAAGGCTTGCTTTTCTGCAAGCCCCTTTTAGGAACTGGCATGCTGCTATATGGTCTCCCTGGAACCTTCTCATCTTCAGGCTGAACAGCCCCAACTGTCTCAACCTGTCTTCATAGGAGAAGTACTCTAGCCTTCTGATCAACTTTATGGTCCTCCTCTGGACCATGTGGACTCCAGCAGATCAACATCCTTTCTAAGTTGGGGGACCCGGAGCTGGTCTCAATACTCATCACTGGGCCATTCAATTTACTAATAGAAATACGGCCTTTCTCTTCACGCATGTGGTGTAGCAGTGTTTATTCTGCTGTTTTAAAGCTACTGTTGTGAATTTTATCTTTATTTTGCTGGTGAGCAGGACACCTAACTGGGCTTTGAAATGAGGCCCATCAGTTGTTGGTGGGTTTCCCTGTGGTACCCTGAGAGCCACAACAAATGACAAGAGCTGTTGCTTGCCCCTGTAACAACCCAAAACCTCTCACCACATTTGGTTCAGTTGCAGCGTTTGTCCCCAGATACCATCCCTTTTAGGAATAAGAAATAGAGCTTGGAATTAATAGCCTAAAGACACTATTTTTCAGTAAGACTGAAATGGCCATATGTGGAAGCAAAACTACTCAGAGGAACATATGCATGTACACTGATGAAAGGAGGTTGTGTGTGTTGGTAATAATCCTATTGCGCAGGATTCTTTCTTTGGATCTGAAGAGTGATGACTTGAACAAGAAAAATAGCACTTTTTAGATAATTTGCTCTGAATAATTGGTGACATATATCCATCCAGAAAACCTGATGCGACCTCAGCTTCACTGTATTAGGCAACCCTTATGTCAATATCCTGTTATGGCCAAACCCGGAAATAGCAATCTCATTTTGCCAGTAAATTCCTATTACATTGTAATACCACATCTGATGCTGTTTTATATTAGGAACATGCAGTTAGGATGTTCTTGCTGTTTGCTCACATTACATTCCCTGCTTGCTAATTCCCCTGTATTTCATTCGTAAAACTTTCATAAGTTATCCAGGGATGACTGATGTTCCTTTTTTTATTTTACAAAAGACATAGGACAACTCTGTACACTATGGAAATGGCAAGGAAATTCTCTAGAAAGATCTTATCCTCACATGGTGTTCTTCTTAAGCTAGAAATAAACTGTGGATTTTGCAAGGAGGGTGCAAGCCTGTGAGCAAAAAAAAAGTGAGTCATCCTCCCCCCGCCCCCAAATAGTACTGTACTGAGCTAGCAATACTCTGGTCTGTGAAAAAGACCAATATATTTTTAGTTTTGAGCACCATTTTTCTAGAGTTCTGTAAATGGTTTACCAGCATAAGTGTATACAGCTTCTCAGACTATTCTATTCAAGCTACTCCACAGGAAAATTCTTGTGCAGAGGGAGCAGGAGTACCATACAAAACACTCATGCCACAGCCCACACCAGTTCAGGTCTTGTGGGCAAAAGGAGGAGACTCCTGCAAGTTCTAGCCACATCCCAGACTTTTCCTAAAGGTGGCTGAAATTCCAAAGGTTGTTAGCTCAATGTAGCTAGAAAGCTTTCTTTGAATTTAAAGTTCACATGTAATTGCTGCCATTCTTCTTTTTAGTCACTCTATATTTGACTTTTTCTGGCCCCAAAGCAGTATAGTCCAAGATAACTTTTCTTCCACACTTCTCATCCTCTGTTCCCTGTCTTTTGGGCTCCCACAGTGTGAGCTGGAGGGTTATGTGTGTCACCATTTAGGATTAGCACATTCTCTTAAAGGCTCTTGTTGACACACCATATGGTCAATGATCTCTCCGGGATCTGCTGGTTCTGAGAAAGCTTTTTGAGATTTAAAGAACATGTTTTTTGCAGCAGAGGTTGCTAGGCTGAATGAAAGGTATTGGTATTGATGGAAAGGCTGTTAGTAGTTTCTGCGGGGGAAGAAGTAAGAATAGTAAAGACAGAGAGAAGCTCAGACTTCTAAAAAGGAGAGAGAATCATACTCAGTTTGAAATTTATGTCAGAACTACTTCAGATTTATTTTTATACAGGTTCATTTCATCCACTTCACTGCTAAAAAGCTTTGTCTTCTCCTTCAGTTATCTCAGCCAGTACAAATAATGTCTGTGGAGCATGTTTCACCACCTCAATTGTGGGAACTAGTTAATCTCACAGGGCTGATGGAAACTCAATCAAGGGATGTTGATAGATTTAGCTGGAGTCAATGATAAGAAAAAGAGGCTTGCTGAGACATCTGACATGACAAGTCTCCAGCAGAGGAGAGATGAGATTTCACACACACTAAAAATGGTGCAGTTTGACTTAGTGACAAGTGACCCAAGGAGATTCAACACTCACATACCTATTTTAAATGCTTTACAATGTTACATTTCCATTCAGTATCTTGGTAAGTGTCTTCCATGTGTTGCTAGTTGCTTGCACAGAACAGAGTAAAACAGAATTTTAGTATAGACTGTGTCTTTAGGAACCATCTGCTTTTGCCCCTAGTTCAACATCTGAAGTTATAAAAATTGTAAATTTCTAACTAAATGTGATGGGATATGCAGAGGATTATGCTTTCACTTGAGACCTGAGTAGCAGAAGCAGATGAAATTTTAAGCAACAATGACCCTGGTTTTATATAAATATGCCTGCTAAAATGAATGAAGGAAGAGGAATATGGAAATAGATGATAAAATAATCAGAGATCCATTTAGGTTAAAAAGACCTCCAAGATCATAAAGTCCAGCTGTTAATCCAACATTGCCAAGTCCACCACTAAATCAATCCCCTAAATGCCGTAACTACATGTCTTTTAAATACCTTCAGGGATGGTGACTCCATCACTTCCCTCGAGAGTCTGTTTCAATGCTTGACAACCCTTTCAGTAAAGAAATTGTTTCTAATATTCAGCCTAAACCTCCCCTGGCACAACTTGAGGCCATTCCTTCTCATCCCGTTTCTTGCTACTTACCAGAAGGGTCTTGCCACACCCTCCTTTCAGATAGTTGTAGAGATCAATAAGGGTCCTCCTGAACTTCCTTTTCTCTAGGCTAAACAACCCCAGCTCCCTCAGCCACTCCTCATATGATCTATGTTACAACCCCTTCACCAGCTTTGTTGCCCTTCTCAACACCTCAATGTCTTTCTTGTTATGAGTGGCCCAAAACTGAACACAGGATTTGAGGTGTAGGCTCACCAGTGCTTAGTACAGGGGGTGATCACTGCCCCAGTCCTGATGACCACACTATTTCTGGTCTGTTCACCACAACTCTCCGGGCTTGGCCATACAGCCAGTTTTTTACCCAGTGAAAAACATACATCTTTACTGTATTTACATTCACCCTATTTAAAAACAAGACAAAATACATTTTTGAGTGCCAGGTATTGAAATAATCCTAAGAGCATACCGAATAAAGGGTTTGAAAGGACTCAGTCACAGATAACAACAGGAGACTACTTACAAGTGTGTAATTTCCTTTGCTGAAATAATGGTTGATTTAAGTCACACATTTCTCCCTATCAATTTTGTCTCGATTGGTGAAATCCAAAGAACGCATCCAATCATTCATCAATATGAGTCATATTTATCACTATGCAATTAGCTAGCTGCTTGTTTTCTTCTCTTTTCCTAGCTAATGTTTTGTGTCAAAAGATCCCTAAGTCCTGGAATACCTACAGGTTTCTGAACATATATGAGGGGCTTAAATATCATTTAATTTTTATCACCACACAAAGACAATGAACAGAAAGATATGCATGGGGTAAGAATTGCAACAAACAAATTAAAGCTGGAAAGAGCCCAAAGTTGTAAGTGCTATAAATATTTTTTAGGCTGAGTGGAAATAAAGCTGGCATGAATGAGTAGATTTAATGAACTTCTGAGCTCAGGCATAATTGGAAGTGTCTTAATTGTGCTTCATATACTTCCATAGAGTGGCAGATTAGCTGCCTCTTGGCCTTTAAAATGCCCATAATAATTGTGGTGTTTGAAAAGAAATATTTAATTTCCTTAAATGACAGTGCTCTTGGAAACACCTGACTGGCTAGTACTGTGATACATGAGACAGTATGGACCTGTTCTGTCTGCCTTCAACCAGGGCAGTAAGCAGTATCTATGGGGTTGCACAGGCAGAACTGTTGAATTTGTTCTTAGAAATTCAGCTGGCAAGGTTGGATCACTTATAACTAGTGCTGTCTTTTATGAGATGTTCTGCCTATTATGAGATGTTCCAAGCTTTTGCTCCAGGCTGCAAGGCAGCTTTGCAAATCAGATTGGATCACCTGGTTCCTCCCACCAGGATGTTTCTCTGCAGAAGGATGACTCCAGGGTGTGACTTGAATGTTAGTCTGACACTTTGCTATTGGCACCTGAAATATTTCCTCTGACTTCTGCAGAATCATGTAATTGATCATATCATAATGTTGATGACATCATACTACTGCTTCTTAGGAAAAAAAGACTAAGATTTGTCAGTGCTAAAGCCATAATCCAAGGTCCAGAGAGGATGGCACGGAGGACATGCAGCAGCTGAGACTATAAATACCCCACCATATGACAGTGTACATGGCTTGGCAACAACTCATATTGACACCTGCCTTATCTGCAGGAGAAGTTGGGATTTAGGCTGAGAAGGAGGCCAAGGGCAGCCAACAGGCTGGGAAAGAGGAGTATGTTACAGCATATGTCAATACAGGGTGTGAGGTGCCATAACAATATAGAGCTTCGGGAGGTGGAATCAGAAGACCATCAGAAGTTACTTCATGCTAATCTGATGCATAAATACCTCAGTTTTGAGGACATTTCCCCTCCACATCCCTTTCTGTGTCAAATGTCTCACTGATCAATGTCTTCTGAAGCTCCTAGTTCCTCCCTGCTCTGTTACTGTATGTTAAATATAAGCTGTGGATGCTGCAACATTCCCTGAAGTGATCTAACTCACACATGATCCAGCCCACTATTCTCATCAGCATTTCTATCATGCCAGAAACAGCCTTTAGAGAAAAAGTATCTCCAATAAAACTGCACAGATCCTATTCCTTTGGCAGGCAAATCAGTCACCCTGTGAATGACTTTTAAAATTACTTCATAGATCTTTTGCTCTGTCAGAAGACAATGTAGCCTCTTTACATTCTCCATGTGTCTGCTGCATGTGTGATATGCAATTTTGCACTGCTACTGCAGTACTACAACTACCTTAAAGGAGGTTGGTGAGGTTGGGAGCTGGTTAAGGTGGGAGCTAGTTTGTTCTGCCATGCCTGCAGTGGGAGGACTAGAGGAAATAGTCTTAAGCTGAGACAGGGGAGATTCAAATTAGATATTAAAAAAAAAAAAAATAAATTACTCAGGGTGAATGGGTTGCCCAGGAAGGTGGTGGAGTCACCATCCTTGGAGGCATGTAAGTGGCATCTGGATGTGACGCTGGGTGATATGGTTTAGGGATTACAGTGATAGTGCTGGGTTGACAGTTGGACTTGATGATCTAAGAGGTGTCTTCCAATCTTGATGATACTATGATTCTACTGGAGCACAATCCTAGCTAGGGCACCTAAGTTGCAATCATGTGCACTAGTGCCAGTAATAAGAGGTTAGGAGGCCCTGCAAATACAACAAGGACTGCTTAGGAGCAGCTCAGGGTATGAAGTGCGTCTGAGAGTTAGGGGAATGTCACTGAGATCAAACAGGAAACCCAGCTGCATCTGCTCCTGTTGTTGCAGTTTAAATTGGGCACCTGTTTTCCTCAGCTGTGACAATGTGTCTCTGTTGGTGGATGAGAAGGGATAAAATACAAAATTCAGTTACTGAAATGACAAAAATCCTGTTTTTGCCCCTCTTCACTAATTCAGGTTACATGACAGTAAAACATTTTCTTACACTGGCACAACATGAAACGTGGTAAACAGCTGCAAGCCGGTATGGATGACTTGTTGAATTTCTTCAAGTATCCTTGGCACTGGGGAAGATGCCTGTGACAACTGCATTCCTGTTGAACTGACTAGTGGAGGGTAAGGATCAAGATGAAAGGATGAAAATCACACCCCCTTACAAACTGTCCATGGTGTGGCTTTGCCTGTAAACTGAGAAGAAGAGTCTCTGGAGGCTCTGGGAGTTGATTTTTTGGGATCTCTGGGATGGTGGTCCAGTCCTCTATGCGTTGAGAGGTGGACCCTTGGGACTGGAAACATCCTTCTTTTCACAGGTCAGACTGATATTGTGACAGTGTCAATACCGAGACATTATTGTAGCTGGAGGGGCAGGAATCAGCAGCCTGCCTGAGCAATCACATTTTACCTCCTGTCTTGGGAAGAAGGAATGAGAAATAATGCATTTTGCTGATTGAACCTGGCCTTGGGAGTACTAATCCACCCCAGTTTAGTTTCCACCTCCCCTACCTTGAACCAGGTCCAGTCTCCTAAGTGCCAAAGCAGGAATTATACAGTAGCCTTGGCAGTGTTACTTCATTAGCCTGTAGTGCTGGTAATTAAAAAACACAAACCAAAACAAAAAAGCCCTGCCTTTTGTTATCATTCATTCTTTTTTTTTTTTTTTTCTCTACACAACCTGGGCTCACGATGCTGGTCAGCTCCTGGTAGGAAGCCAGGATGGAGGAGGTGCTAGCAGTATTCCAACAGACCACTAAAGACAGGAAGGAGCTCATCATTTTTGCAGCTGATGCATGCTGAGAGGCCTGAGGTTTTCTGTCAGCAGCCAAGGAAGCAAGGCCCATGCTTCAGATACTGTGTCAGACAGAAACAAGGCAGTGGTGTAGTGCAGCATGAGAAACTATCATGCTTCACGTCTAAGAGGTCACAGATACAAAAATATACATTTTTTTTTGCATAGCAGATGAATAGTGGTGGAAGAGAAGTTATCTTTCTGGAAGTTTTAGCTGAAGACAGGGCACTAGATTCAGTATGGAAGTAACTGCATGAAATTACATGGTCTTTCTTACACAGATTCGATGATCTTTCCCCTCCTGGGTATTAGAAAAGATGTGAACTTCTCAATTTTTGTTTTGCTTTGTTTGTTTCCTTACAGAAGTTGCCCATGTTCCTTACTTACAGCGTAAGTAAGCTTGCATGTATGCAGTGAGCAAGAAACAGTTTTACGCTGAGCTGAAAGGAAAGATTGGCAGAAAGGAAAGGAAGAGGTCAGCAGATATTCCACGTCCATCAGAAAAGGATGCAGATACAGTAAGGAAAAGAGAGCAGTGGATCATCAATGGAAAAGGAATATAGTGCCTTTCATTTATATATCCAGATAAGATTTGATTGACATTGCTATTTATTAAAAGTGCAGGGCTTACTAGTTTCTTTCACTAATATATTCACTCTTTCTTTACTTTCTTTAAAGGGTGCCCTTATTTGTTACATGTAAACAGCAAACTGTAAAGAGAACAAATTGTAGCCATCTCTGTAGCAATTGTATCTGTGTTGGTAAAATCATCTCTGACATTATTTAGAGATCTCATTGGTGTCATGAGGAAACATAACACATTTATTTGAAAAGTGACACCAATTCCAAAGTGGTCAAGTGTCTTCCGAAGACCACAGTATGCCGTAGTCTGTGAGGCACAGAACGCAGTGGTATGGTACTGTACCAGCAAAATAACTCTTACTGGATTCACACTGTTGCTGTCACTGAAAGCATTTCAGATTTCTTAAATAGACATAAATGACTGTGATCTCCCAGATCCATCAGTCACTTGTAGAGTGCTTGAAATATGAGGTGTATGCAGTAATCCACCCCTTCAGGATGGAAGGCAACCAATCACAATCCTGCTGCAGTGAAAATGATACTTTCGCTGAAACCAAGCATCGCTACCAGAAGCAAGCTGAAGGATTTCCAGGGCTGCCGAGCCTCCTCCTTAGCTCTCATCCAATAAGCATCTTTCTGTGCTTATATTTATGGGTGCAATTAGGCAGCTCTCGTGCTGTGCTTCTATAATGTGGCTCTTAACGCGTGACAAAAATTCTCAATGGCAAAGTGCAACAAGTAAACTGCTTCAGTTCGTGGATTTTAATTTGGTTCTGAGAAAGAAGGCATGTTCCGTTCACCTTCACACCCTAGCACAGGCTCAGAGACACTGAGGCTTCCTGCACAAGGAGTTTGCTAAGCCGTCTCTAGCCATGGCGTTATCTCACAACAGGTGCCGAGGCAGCCGCCGTCCCTATGGAGATAAGGTGGGGGAGCGAGGGAGAGGCAGACGAGTTCTAGACCAAAGGTTACCCTCTTCCAGGGCTCGAATTGATCCAACTTTTCTGGGAAGAAACTGGGCAATCCCTTTCCCAGACGGTGGCCATAACAACCACCCCCCTGACACCATACACGTGTATTAATGAACCCCGAGGAGAATTCCCGCCGGGCAAAGCCCGACGGTGCAGCTGCGGAAGGCAGACAGAGCGTGTTGGGGAGGGCCGGTGGTGCTGCAGCCTCAGGTGGTCCGTCGGCGGCGGGGGTGGGGGCCGTGCGGGGGTCTCCGCGCCGCCCGGGCACGCCGGCAGGTGGCCCCCGCCGCAGCGCCGACAGCGGGCGAAGGAGGGGCCGGCGTCGCCGCGCTGAATCTCCGAGCCCGCTGCCCTCCTCCTCCTCCACCTCCTCCTCCTCCTCCCTCGCCGCGATGGCTTCCTAAGGGCGATGCTCCGGGCCGCCACCGCCTCCCGCTGTGTCGCCGGGTGTGGGGTGAGCGCGGGCGGGCCCCGGCGGCTGCCGCGCTGCTCGGGGGCCGGGCCGGGGCGAGGGCGCCAGCCCTCCCGGGGCGGGGGCAGCCGCACCGCCTGCCTCCGGAGCCGGGCGGGGGGAGCCGGGCGGCGAGCGGCAGGGCAGGGCAGGACAGGAGGGAGCGGGCGCGGGGTCCGCCGTGAGCTCGGACCAGCGCTCCTGACCGGCCATCCATCGCTCCTGGAAATGCCCCTCCTGGCCGCGCCGGCAGCCGGGGGCGGCATGTAGCGCGGGGGGAGCGGGCTCCGCGGCGGGCGGGAGAAGCCCCTTCCCTCCGCCCGCACTCGCACGCCGCGCACACAGGCACACACACAGGCACACACACAGGCACACACACGCACAGAGGCACACACAGCCCGCGCACCGCAGCAGCGAGGCGCACGGCCGGCCCTCCCTCCCTCCTTCCCTCCCTCCTCCGCCGCCCGCTGGGTGCATGCCCGCCGCGCCCGGCGCAGCGACGGCGCGCCGCTGAAGCAGCCCCGCCGGCCGGCACCCCCGGGCAGCGCCGCCGCCATGGCCGAGGACAGCTCCGACCTCCCCAGGGAGTTGATCGGTGAGGAGCGGGGCATGGCGGCGGGAACGGGCAGGGCGTGCGGGGGAATCCCGGGGGAAGGTGCTGCGGGGGCAAGTTTGGAGGCCGCCGTGCGCGACCGCGGGATGCAGCGGTGCCGGAGCGGGGTGGGGGGAGCCCGAGGGTGGATCTGTGGGGCCGCGGGTGCTGGCCGGGGGGAGCCGGGGGAATCCGCGGGGGGCTGGAGGGACTCCGGGGGGCGGCGAGGCCGCGCTGTTGCGTGCGGGGATGGGCGGGCGGGGGCTGCGGGGCTGCGGCGGGCAGCGGGGGGGCGGCCGCGGGCAGGGGCTGCGCCCGCGGAGCCGCGACCGGGCACAGCGGGTGCCCCCGCCCCGGAGGGCTCTGTCGCGGCGGCACCGGCGCGATACGGGCGCTGCAGAAGGGGGGTGAAGCTGCCCCGGCCCCCTGAGACTCCTGCACCGCCGCCCGGCCGGGGCTCGTCCTCGGAGCGCCTCAGCCTGGCGGCGCGGACTGCGGCTGCTCTCGTTAATTTTTATTTATCCCCCGGGGTTTTACCTACTTTAGGACTCGTTTTCCTGTCGAGTGAGAGTATTTGTAATTAAAGTTTTATGGCCACATGCACACGAGCCCCCCTTGCTGCATGATATGCGCTTGGGAAATCACAGGTGACGGCGAGGACCCCTGAAAATGCAGTCATCGCTTTTGGGGAGCTTCCGATCAACGGGGTAAATGGATCTTCAGGACGGCACATGTGTAACCAGTGTCATTTGGGGGTAACAGGTCGGATGCTCCAGGTCCTCGGCCACCTTGCTCAGGCCAAACTTCCCTTGATTGTAGTTGTGGTTTTGCCTGTTGAAGAGCTATCTGAGGATCTTGCCAACATTAGAATAATTTAGTGTGTTGCCTGGATGATAGACGGAAACAGAAATTTGTCAGGCAACAAAGTACATGTTGAGTTGAATACAGTCCTTCAGACCTTACCTAGTTAATTTATAGTGTTGCGTTTCCTTCACTTCTGTCAGTCAGCAGCTAGTTTTAGCATTTATAAAATATTGGTGAAAATATGGATGGATGGTTGCAGCTGCCACTGAATTTTTTTCTGTAGTGTGAAAATAGCTCTATTTTGCAGTCATTTTAGTCTGCAAACCACGTGGTTTACTTTATAGCTTACTACTAAGAAGTAATGATCTGGGAAGTGTTCTTGGAGTAGCTATGGTCAAAACCATGGACTTACGCTATTTTAAAATGGCCAGGCAAGTCTGAGGTGCTAATACATGATACTTCTTACTCAATGTTGGTCTGCGCTGTAGTGTTGTAGGTGAGATGTAGGGCATATTACAGGTAAGAGTGAAGTGCGCATCTTCCCGTCCCCTCCTCTGGTGGCTTTGGACAGTTTAAAGAATTACCCCTCAGCCCTGGTACCCTGCAACTATCCAGCTTGCTTTGCCAAGGGCTCTTCTGGTATGTGTGGATCTCCTCATGTAGGTTGGTTTAAGTTCTATCAGTGTTTTGGTGTCTGCATGTTAAAATTTAACCTTTAAACATTAGACTTCATAGTAACCATGTTTTGAGAACAGGATGAAAGGATGTGCTTTAATGCTGAGTGATTGGAGTGTGAAGATTAAACTGGGGGTAGGAGTTTTTGAGCTGCAGTTTTTGTTTTGTTACTCACTTCTCGTGTGACCTTTGTCAGGTCTTGTAGGTCATAGTCTGCAAAAAACCCCTCTCTTATTGTTGGCTTACCTGGATCTGCTCCTCTGAGGTGTGGGTATCTGAAGTCTCTAGAATTAGAAATGGATGAACACTTTAAAATATGAACTTTAATATTATGTTTCCATCTCTGAGTCTGAAAATCTACTTTGCAAGTCCACTTGCTGTCCAGTGTGGAGGGAAGTGTTATCAGTCACATGAAGAGTATCTTAGCTCTTTGAAGAAGCATTTCTAACCCTTTCAAGCAGATAGGGCCTTGAAAGGAGCTGACATTCTGATGCTGCCTTTCGAAGTCTGGGTTCCCAGGCCCTTTCTCTTCCTATGGCTTGTTGGAGTAAGAATGCTGGAGATGAGGGCTTGCAATCACTCCTACTTCTTCTGTGTGGCACCTGTGGGACAGCAAAGGGAAACAAGTGGGTCTCTGCATACTCATGCCTCAGGAGGAAGTCCCTTGCTAGATGCAGGCACTTGGATGTGTGTGGGGGAGAGGAGAAACTGAAAGGCAGAGGCTGCAGGTGGAGGTAAAATAGCAGAGACAGCAGTAATACCTTTCCTTCTACAAGGAGGTAAGACTTCATGAAAAAGACTCCGTGGCCAGCTTGCTTCTGGGTTGTCAAGCAGGGGCAGAAAGACGAGAATCAGGCATTAGCCCGAAGAGAGGAAGCCTTGTAAGAACAGTTCGCATTGGGCTGGACTTTCCCCTGGGCTTCACTTACCTGGCTGCTCCGGGAGCTTGCAGTCTGGCTCCTGACCAAGCGGTTGCTCGGGAGCTGGCTGTGCTGGCTGCCTGCCATGGGGCTGCCACAGCTTGGGACAGGCTTCTCACCGGGCAAGCCACTGCTACCGAGGACCTTTTGTTTCCTGATAGGAAAATTAAAATTCCTGTGGGAAAACATGCCGATTCTGCAGAAAGAGCTCTTTCTTGTGAAGAGTCTTTCCAACCAGCCACATTTCTGACTTGCACACCCTTCTGCCCTGTGGGCAGAATGCTGTGGCCTGGGCTAAACATCCAGGCTTAATAAATGGTGTGTTTGCGCTAACCGTCTTCTGACTCCCAGATGAAAATTGTGCAGAAAAGCGCTATACAGAGCACTATAATTAAGGAGTGGTCCATTATTTTCAATTTTAGCCTTTAAACTTAAGCTTGCAGAAGGGCAAAGTGTGTGTGTCTGGATAGAGGGTGGAGACTTGCCTTTTACAGATGCCACTTGTAAGAGTGGAAACAGAAATCTTTTAAACACATTAACCTTTCTCATTCCCTTTCAGTGGGGGCTGGGGAGTGAAACTTACTGAAGGTGCCAAATTGGCTCTTCTCGATGAACTCCTCTGTTTATCTTTCAATTACATCAGTTTCAGTAGTTGTATGTTCCCTTTAGGCTGGGGTGCAAATGTTCAGGGGAAAAGCTGGTTTGTTTCATGCTTGTCAGAGACTGTGTATACATGTGTGTATGGGCGTACATGCTAAAACATTAAGGCAACTAACATAACTTTGGTGTTGGCACATGAAGTGGCTACATCGTCACTGGGGCTTGGACCAAGACCAGTGCTGCTTTCTGTAGCATCCGCTGCAGAGCTGTCAGGTGTTACTCTCTGGAAGTCTGCTTGGTTTGCTTTGCACCTTAAATGTGCAGAGTGCAAAATGTGCGAACACTGCTTTTCAATTGCCTGACCCATTTAGCCTCCCTGATATTAACAACAGGCGAAAATTTGCACAATGCAAGGAGCTCGTTTGCTTGAGCAAGCTTTTCAGGTACAAATAAAAGCAAGTGATGAATTTGTTGTATTTTCCCAGAGTGGAGCTAAGCAGTCGTGGGGCTTTTCTTGTGAATGCTTTTGATATGTTCATGGTTCTGGTAAGAAATACCAAATTGTATTTAGAATCCTGGCTTATAGAATCGATAATCCTATCATAGTAGTCATAAATTATTTGTGGATGGCATACTTAAGAGTTGTACTTGTGTTAGGTTGTGTTTACTACTGGTGCATGTGCATGAGACTCTCATGAGTGCAAGTAGTTGAACAACATGGTTCTGAGTCCTTTTGAAAATGAAGCAGTGGCACCTCTTTCCTTCTTGTGTTGACATTGAAGGTATTTAATTAAGGTATTTTGTTTTGTTTCAGAAAGTGTCAGGGATGTTATTGGGAGGAAAATCAAAATTTCTGTGAAGAAGAAAGTAAAACTGGAAACCAAGGGAGATAAAGTGGATAACAAAATATTGGTAAGTACAGTAAAATGACTCTGATTACATATGTGAAGGAAAAGCCAGTTCCTTTTCAGAAGGCATTAATTCTCCTCTGGAAGGATTCTTTGAACTTTTATGTGCCATAACATACCCATATAATTTATTTTCTTACTTTCTCAATAGCCCACATAGCAAGTTGATGTGCAGTTTTGTATGTGTACACACACATTTATCTCCAAGTTGTTTTTCAGAGTTTAGGGTATTGTGTTGTGGACTGATGATCAAGCAAGCTATTATCAGAACCTCTTCTAAAATAATTTGCTGCTTTTGCTGATGAGGTTTCCTGTTTGCATCTGTAAGAGTTTTAAGTGGACAAGAAATGTAAAATTATCTTTCAAGAATCTTCTGAAACTGTTATGCAGCAAAGAGTTACAGTAAAACTGTTGGGCTTTTTGCACTCAAGTGACTATTTGTACTTTTTAATATTCTCTGTTAAGTCATATATGTGCATTTTAAAAGAAATTCATAATGTGTGAGATTCTAATTTGTTGTTCTTAAAACTAGTGGAGGAAAGTGTCAAATTAATCTCACTTAAGTATGCTTTCCTGTTTTCTCAAGAATAGTTTTGCTGGCCTCTCTTGATAGGAAGAAAGCTGTGGTAATAAGCTGCTATATTTGCATACTATCTCGAATGTGCAAAAAGACATGGAACTGTATTTCTCCATTCTTTTGATACCTCTCTATCAGGAAAACTCTTAGAGTAACAAACACAAATAAGTACAGTGCTGCTATAACATTTTGCAAGATATTTGAGATTTAGTGCCTTGTGTTAGTGCTGTTGCATATTTGAAAGTTTCATTGCCCAAGCTGTTGTTGTAGGTATTAGGTGCATTCGCCATGCAGATACTCTGTTTTGTCTTTCAAAACCGCAACTTCTTAATCACTTCTGAATTATCATGTGAAAGTACATGTTGCTTATCCTTGGGCAGTAATGCTCATTGTTCAGTGAGAGCTGCTACTTAAGGAATTTGAAATATTTTCTGCATAATATCTACCCATGTTATATGTAGCTCCTAGGTTTACAGTTTCTGTACTGGAAATAGATTGAATATGTGAATGTTGATTGATTGTCTCTATTTATTTGAAAGCCATGTTTATAGGGAAGGCTGACAGGTTTCACTGAAGTGGTTACACTTGATTGACTTTTTGACTTGCACAGAATCATTACTATTATCAATAGTGAAATATATTGTGGAAATACTGTTCTGAACTGATGGGAAAGAGAATGTCAAGCTTTAAATTATCAGTGAAGTTTCTGAGGGATGTACTACTTAGCAGTAAAATGCCTAAATATGATGACTCAGGTGTTAATTCTCTCTTTAATCTCCTAAGATCTCAGGTGGGGGACTTTTACCTTTAATGACTGAAGAGGTACTGTAAGGGAGGGAACCTATTTAAGGGGTTCATGAGGTAGTGCGTGCTTCTTGTGTGCATGCATGTTGTCTTCAGTGCCCAGGAGAAGTCTTTCAAGGTGATGAATTGCCGGGTGTTGTCTGGTAGAACCATTTGTTCTTCAGTGCAGAAATGCAGGGGATTTATATTGATGGAAAAAAGAGCTTTTTTTTTTGTTAGAGAAATGGATTATTGACTGCTGGGGCTGGATTTTGTGTTTTCTTTTGCCATAGAAGAAAGCTGCCATGTGTGAAGTGGTCCGAATCACTAATGACTCTTATCTTTACCATGTCTCTCTGATTGCATGTGTGTATTTTTAGGTTGGATTAAGTTTTCTTTTTTCCTCCTCAGAAGTGCTGAATGTTATCTGTTGTGGCAGAGGCCAGTAGAGATTGTTGTTCACTTTGAGGATACAATGTTCTCTGAAATGCAGAGTGCTCTGAAAAAAATGACACCAGTGACACCTTAAGTTTGGTACCTCAGATTAGTGGAGACTTTTTGGCTTTAGTGTGTCTACATAGTCTCACTTTTTACCTGTGAAATAGAGGACATATATGCTCTTCCCCTCAAAAGAGTTATGATGAAAATAAATAATCTTGCTTCAGAAGTATGTGAATGTTTAATACTAAATGCCACAGGAAATCTGCCAACAAAATTAAGAATTTTTGTACTCCAAGCTGGGACTTAACGGTATTGAGTAAATGCATATGGCCACATTCTGACCAGAGTGGGTAAAACTAATACTGAGTTATGCCTTGAGTGAGGCTGGAAATGGAATGCTGAATGAAGTGTTGGCAGCAAAAGCAATTCAGTAATTAAAGACTATACCCTTAAGTGAATGCACCAGAGGGCTCAAATGTGATTGCATGGGCAGCCTTCATGCCAGAGCTCCTTGACTCCTGAGAGCTTAGGTTTGAAACGTTAATCTTCTGAGAACTCTCTCTGGAGTGCACGTGCAGCAATGAATTGTTTTGAGATTTGGGTTTGAATTTTATTAGTATTTGGGTGTTTACAAGCAAATTAGGTGGCATACATTGGGTCCAGCACTTAATAAGGAGAAAATGCCAGTTGCTCTCATCTAGCTAACCCCAAAGCTGTTGTGAAATGTGCTCACGGTTTTAAAAGAGGTTGATCACAGAGTTTGGCACTGAGCCCTGACACCCAAATCTGTGCTTTAATTAAATGATCTCTCCTCCTTCCTTCCTAGAGAAATCCAGGAGAATCAGTACCACTTTGACAAAGGGAGATTATTTTAAAATGACTGCACTTGGGAGGTAACTATAAAAACACTTGACCTCTGGCCCTGTTGTTCACAGTGTATTCAAGGTACAGAGTGCTACTAGAATATGGATGTAAACCTCTACTTAAATCCCTTTGCTGTAGGAAATTTCTCTGATAATTAAGATGGAAATTAGAATCTGAGACTAAAGAAAAAACAATGCAAAACCCCTGGTGTTGCTTGGAATAGGGTCCTAATATTAAACTGTTGAAGTTGGTGGATAAAGTCTGCACTTGCCTTAAGATGCTCTAGAATCTCAGCCTGGGGTGCCAGAGCTTGGAAATTACATCTAGGAACTTTAATGTAAAACAGATTTTTTTCAGTCTTCACAATGAGTTTGTTGCCACAGTAATCTCAATCTGCAGTTACTTAGTTTTTCTGTTAGTCATAATGATGCAAACCAGTAAACATCATGAGCTTCTCAACTGCCTCTGGTCTGCTGGCACCAAATCTCAGATGTTCAGGCAGCAGACAACCCTGAGAAAGCAATAACCAGCTTGAACGGGCAGAAAATCAGTGCTCAAGTGATTAGGGCCGAACCCCAGTCTCATCTAGGTCATCTGGGTACTCTGGCAGGGGAAAACTGCCATTAGGGAAGGTGAGGAAGCACTCAGGCGGAGAGAAAACTTTGAAAGATGACGAGCTGCTCCACAGGATGAGGGGAACAGACATCGTGGGCAGACAACCTATTGCTCCCCAATAGGTTGCAGTGCCACTGTGGGGTGGGGAGGCACATAGCAGGGCTGGGGGGTGTAGCTGGCGGCAGCTGAGCTCCACTGATCACCAGCACCGCTGCAGCGCTGAAACAGACCCGGGGTCAAGCCAGGCAATTGGGCTGGTGGGGCAGGCTCAGCTGGGAAAATGACTGAGTGCAGGTATAGCTGTGGCATTGCTCAGGCTGGAGTTGAATGCCAGAGCTCTGAAGCAATGGGGGGGAATCCTGGTCGAGACTTCTTTTACTTTTGGGGTCACACGCACACATCATGTTGGGTGCAGGCAGCCAAACTCTGGCAGAGCTCTTGAGCAGGCTGCCCTAGCTGACTCCATGCAGCACTCAGCGGAGACGGTACTGCCACAGGAGTGGACCCAGTTGTGTTTGACTTCAGTATAATTCTCACAACAGCAGTCTTGTGTTAAAATAAGTAAGGACTTCACTGTTTTCTAATCAGTAGAGGATTCCTTTGGTTTTGTATGATTGTTTTGTTTAAACCTGGTTTCTTAAGAGGACAAAGTTTAAGGCATCATGGCTCGTGCCTGCGGTATTCCTCCTCCCATTGACAACTTCTGACCTCTCCAGTTTCAGGTTAAGCTGATGGGTATGTAGAGATCTCAGTTGTGATGATAATAGAGTCGGTTGGGGTGGGGGGAGGCAATCAGAAAAGGAGGATAAACATTATACGCCTTCTGTCTCCTTGAGGTCTCCATCTTTTGCCACCATAAAGGATAAGGCAAAATGCCGTGTGTGTGAGTCTGTGAGATTTTTCAGTGTTTCCTGGTTTGTTTGGTTTTTTTTTTTTTTTTTTGGATTTTTTTGTTGTTTGGTTGGTTTTTATTTTAGTGGTTGTTTGGGTTTTTGTTTGTTGTTCTTTTGTTTATTTGTTTTTGATAAATCCAGAAGCCTCAGTGATTATCATAATATTATCACTTACAGAGAAAATTGGTAGGGAACTGGGCTTCTTAGCTTTGGTGTTTGTGGCTCTGCTTTACCTCACTCAAAATAGCCAAGATATATAATTTTGCTGATTATTTCCCATTGTTGTTTTTTTCTTTGAGATTTATTGTAATTCATAGCAACCACTGAGATTTTGAAATGTGAGATAGAGGCAATATGTTAAAGAAATTTGACCAACTCCTTATGAAATACGAGTGTTTTCAGGACTGTTTCATGATAGACCAGAATTCATTTTACTTTTTGGTGTTTTACTCTTAAGAAGAGAGAATGCTCCTAGCCTAGTTGCCTTTGAAGTTAGTTTTCTTTTCCAAAATAAGGTTATTTGAGACATAAAAAAAAAGGAAATATTGGAAATGGCCATGCTCTTTATATGTCTGGTCTGGGTTTTTTTGCTTTGTTCTTTGGTTATTTTGGTGGTTGGTGTGGTTTTTGTGTGTGGTCTTGTTTTTTTCCTCGCCCTAACCTTAAGGCAATAGAATAGTGTGATGTGGCGTAGTGACCAAAAGCACTTTATTAGGAAGTCCCATTGAGGAGTCTCTGTTACACTTTTGCCCCCAGTCATTTGCATTCTCTTTGCTAAAATATCACAGTGCCACTTCTGAAACTGAAACAGTTGCTTTGGCAGGTGGTTCTCCTTAAAACGTACTGTATGCCCAACATAAATTCACTGGGAGCAATTCATATGTCCTTGTCACTTTTTCTGTGACATATGTTTTCATTGGCTTTTAAAACAAAAAATTGAGTTAACTCCTGTCAAGTAAGTTTATATTTGTTCTGTGCACATGGTCTAAGACTTCATGTTCTGCCTCTAAAGACTCAAAAAGACTGAAATTTTGTTTTTAAAAAATCTGTGTTTACTTTTAAAAGGAGCAAATATGGCCATTTTGTGCGCTGTCCATGTGGCTTCTGAATGCTGCTCAAACAACCTGGCTGACTCTACTGAGGCAACTGGGAAAAGCTTTTATGAGTTCCTGTGCCTCTTCAGCTGTAAGGGTGGCAGTCTCTGGGTGAAGGCAGTAATATTTTGCACTGCTAAAAGTGTTTTGGGATTAAAAGCTTTAGTGCTTGTTTTCCATTGCTCATCTTTTGTCTTGATCTGTCTGTGATAGTCTGTTCAAATAGAGATGAATTTCACATCTTGCCTTGAAAAATATGCACTTCTATTAAACCACTAAGAGCATGAAGCTCCCAGGGTTGTCCAAGGTTAGTTTTACATAAATGTGTGCAATCTCACACGTTATATCGTGACAGCTGGTGTGTGATAATGATGTTAAATATGGACGTTCTTTTAAAATAATGGTGTTTCCTCTTCCCTGCCCAGAACATCAACTGTTATGACATATATCTTAAGTATGTCTTTATGAAGATGAAAGGAGGTAGGTGTTGGTACATCCCTCATGTCAGGAAATCTAAATGAAGTGAGGTAGAGTAATCAAAAAATACTTACATGTGAAAATGCATTTTAATACATTTATGAGGTGCCTCTTAGAAAAACAATTGAACTGTGGCCAATAAGATTGCTACAGAAAACTGAAATAAAAAGAGTACTGCTGGAAGTAGAATTTATTAATTCAGTCATGCAGTTGTATATATTTCCAAAATAGGAAGTGTTTAAAAAAATATTCATGTGCAAGTTTCACTGAAATTTACATTTATGTTATACACTGATCCATACTTATGTTATACACTGATCATTTTACTTATGAAAACTCAGCATTCTGGAGTACTGTGTCCAGCTCTGGGGGCCCCAGCATAAGGAGGATATGGACCTGCTGGAGTGAGTCTAGAGGAAGGCCACAAGATCAGAGGGCTGGAGCACCTCTCCTATGAAGCCAGGCTGAGAGAGTTGGGGTTGTTCAGCCTGGAGAATAGAAGGCTCCAGGGAGACCTCATTGCAGCTTTCTGTACTTAAAGGGGACTTAAAAGGAAAAAATAGGGTCAAATTTTTACCAGCTGATAGGACAAGGGGGAATGGTTTTAAACTAAAAGAGGATTGATTTAAACTAGATGCAAGGAAGAACTTTTTTATGATGAGGATGGTGAGACACTGGAACAAGTTGCCCAGCAAAGCTGTGGATGGCCCATCCCTGGAAGTGTTCAAAGACAGGTTGGATAGGGCTTTGAGCAACCTCATCTGGTGAAAGGCGTCTCTGCCTATGGCAGGGTGTTGGAACTAGATGATCTTTAAGGTCCCTTCCAGCCCAAACCATTCTATGGTACTGTGATAGTGCATGTGAGTGTTGAAATCCAAGATGATTTCTTGCATGTTGAGAGCGTAGTGTATACTTTGCATGCTCAGTTGTGCTCCCTTTTATTAGTTTTGGGTAACTGGTACAGGCAGGGAAAGGTAAGAAAAGGGAACGTCTCTTCTGGTGCCCTGCAAGTACCTGCTGTTGTCCTGGCTCATTTATCTTTGCACATTCACCTGCAGGTGCATATATGTTTATTGGTGTTTTGGGAGGAGGAAATGTAAATGTTATCTTGCTTTTAGCAGGTTCTGGTTTTCTGTTCACAGCTCTGAGAGTTATGGGGGTCAAAAAAAAGTGGTGGGAGGCAGGAATCCACTACAGCTCTTAATTGATCTTACAATCTTTCCTTCTGTCAATTTTTCATAACGTAATTAAAAAACATTTCCTTTTTAAACTGCTTGACTCTTTCCACTTCTTTTGCTGAATATATAATGTACCAAAGTGTTTTGCTAATGTACTTTTGCCTTGAGAGGGCCTGACTCATAGCCACCATTACTTGTGAAATGGAGCCTTCCTAAGCAAGGATTTGCATTGAAACGTGTGCATAAAAGGGGCAGAAGACTGATTATTACACAAAATTTCCCTAAAGCTGGAAATAAAAAACAGAAAATGAGCATTAGGTTCAACCTCTTGTCTCATTCACTCTTTGCTACTGATGGCTTTTTTCCCTCCAACAATGAGAAGACTTGGAAGGGAACAGATTATGTGTTATTTGGTAGACCAATTAAAATGCAAAAACCTTGTCCATATTTGTGTGGGATTTTTGTTTTTTTTTCTCCCCTCTGAGAGCTAGTTTTATCTGCCTGACTTTAAGAAAAGACTTCTCATGCAGGCAGTGTAGTTTACTTCAGTGTAAGTAATGTGGAGGAGGACACAGTAAGCTTGAAAAAGGCTGCAAGCGCTGCTAATTGAAAAGTTAATGCAGTGTACTGTGCAAAATGCTTCTTGTTGCTCACAGCCCCTCTCTTCAACCATTGTTGTGGTGGAAAATTGGTGAATGTCACTGATTTGTGTGATTATTGAAATATTTAGCTCACCTACAACTCTGCTTCATTTTTTTTTTCTCATGGTGGTGGTAATTTAATTCTGTATAAAGTAATTACAGGTCCAGGATATAAAATTATTCTTTAAATATAGCTGCTGCTAACTGTGCTCTGTATTGCTACCTGAGTCCCCAGGCTGATTTCTGCCGTTGTTCCTGTCTCATCTCTTCCGGTTTCTGAAACACCCACTCTGTGTCAACCCATGAGTGATACCTTTGTTGTAGCAATAGCTTCCATAATTTGATTATTTAAGATGACAAACTGTTAGGATGCAAAATATAATTGTAAGAACCAGAGTCTGATAACCCAACACTCCTGAAACAGTCCTAATCAAATTAATTGGTGTGTCGGGTGAGGGAAGAAAGATTCTGCTCTTATTTGACTGCCTGAGCCAGGGTAAGATCCAAATAGCTGTGGGATGGAATTTTTAATGTTAGTAAAACAAAACAAGTTTCTGCTGGTTGCTACCAAGTTCAGAGAAGGAATCGCATTGCTGGTGTTGAGTGTGGGAGAGGTGGTTGCCTGCCCTATGTGGATCAGGGGGTGGCTTCAACCGAACAGTATTTGCTCATTGCTCTATTACTGTCCCTCTTCAGCGGGTTTTGCAAATGAAACCTGACAGCACTCACCCCTCTGAGCAGATACAAATTAAAATGGTTCGTATGTCCTGTGGAGCTATTGCAAAGGTGCTTGCAGGATAGGAACTGTGAGCACGTGAGAGCGGCTCTTATTTGAACAAGTTCTTTCTTGAGCTTTTTTTGCAAAGTGACCTTTAAAAAAAAAAAAAATACAAGAATTGTGGTCTGGGCTTGTGGCTGCAGATGTTGTGCAGCTTATCCCTTTGGCTGACCAGTGGTGTTTGTATCCCTGCATACAGTAGAAGGCCTGTGTGACAGCAGGATGGGCTTCAGAAAGTGTGTATGTGGAGATGGAAAATAAGAGGAGATGCTGGGTCTGTTTTCCCCTTAGGATTTTCATCATGCGTTGCATTTTCAAGTGGTGCTTGTTTCTGTGCTTTTTAGGTAGTTGATAACTAGATTTTAATTTTTTCCTGTTTCCACAGTTGAAGCAGCAGTTAGCAGCATGCTGCCTGTGAGGTGGACAGTGGTCTTTTTGGGATGTCTAGAAGCACTCTTAATAGCCAGGGCTTAGGAGGCTGAGGTCATTTGGAGCAAACCACTTCCATTTTGTGCTTCAAAGACTCTTGCCAGAGGCTTATGGAGTAGGCACTTCAGGTACACATGCCTCTTTATCTGAGCACGTCCTTAGTTCTCTTATTGTTCAGTCCTCCCCTTGCACCTAAGGCTTTGTCAAACCACTGCTTTTGTAGAGCTCCGTGAAATTTTGAGGAGTTGAGCCAGGTTATAGACACCTACTTATTCTTTGGACTCGGGAGCAAAACAAGAGGGTGAGATTGCTGCTGCAGAGCAGTTTCTACTCAGATTTGATTAGAGGAAATGAATGGCTGTTGACCCTGATCTGAATTGGGAGACAGGGCACTGCTGTGTTTGTTCAGGGTCGACCTTTGAATGAAAGGGCTTCTCCCTCTCTGCCTTCAAGGCCATTAGCAAGACTGAAACTATTCACACATAACTATTGAGAAAGGGGAAGTCTTTCAGAGGCTGCTCTCTTAAACACTAGAGTCTGGTGCTTAAGAATGATACCTTTTAAAGCTGTGCAGGTGAGCTTCTACTCCACTGTGGAGCTCCAGGAGCCTTAGGTGGGGAGCAGTGAAGGTAAATCAATACAGATGTTTGGATTTTTAGCGCAGCAATCTTTAGCTGTCAGTCTTCTTTTTGGTGTTTGCAGTGTTGCCAGTAAATATTTGAAGAAATACTAGCTTTGTTAGATCCTGATGCTTTGATGAGTAATGATTTTTTCCACCTTAGTAAGTTTATTCATATCCCGAATCTAAAATATGCATCTTAAATTATTTTTTTTAAAAGTGTAACATGAAAAAATAAATATAACAAGCAGTTTTCTTGACTGTGTCACTCCTCACATCTACACTTTGCAAGTGTCAGAAAAGCACAGGCTTTGGCTTTTCTGTTCTCTGATCTCAAGAAGGTGCTGAAATCCCTGCATGTTTTGTGAAGCATGTTAGTGTATTCTGTGTACAATTGTTGCATACACTCTGGGTATCTTTATGCTCCTTTTCTTAACTTTGCTATCTTCCTCTTTACTATCCTTCCATGTTCTCTGCTTCAGAAAGTCCCTGGAATTTTTCCTTTGTGTAGATTGCTGTCAGAACTGGGGTTTGCTGTTTAGTCTGCCTCTTCTTACACCAGTGCTCCTGTTTTTCCAAGACCACATTGCCCCATTTCTGTTTCCTTTTGTTACAGAGATAATATGAATATCCCAAAATTCCCTGCAAATATGGGGGTGATGGACAGAACGTAATGTTGCTGTGCTAAAAAATATTGAAGGCTGCCATAGACTTGCTCTGTATACAGTTTTATCTGATCCTGCTAGCCAAGTTTTTTGCTTCCTTGTTCTCTAATTTCATCAAAATCTATGCTAGATCTATGCTATTGGTGTCATGGAGGTGGTTTAGTTCACACAGGACATTATGGTGCTATTAGTATAATCTGGCTTTGAGTTTTTTCCACCTTTCCCAAAGTAGCTTTCTTTGGTTAAAAAACAACAACAAAAACCGAAAACCACCACCAAAATCCAAACCAACAGCTAGCATCTCAACAAAGTCCTGTGCAAATTATGCTTGTCCTGAGGGGAAGATAGTATGGTGGACATAGTCGCTTGCATTGCTCTCTCCACCTCTCTAGGTACACAAACAGTTGGGTTGAGAAAAGGGAGAAAGCAAAAAGAAAAGAAGAACTACTGTACAACATGGCAATTTAAAGGCAGTTAGCTGATGTGAGTAGTGCCAGAGCAGTGTAAAAGATTGTAATATGGATCTGAAAGGGTTTTGTCTGTAAATGCAATGCTGCGTTACCCAAGTTTTATAGTCTTACCTTTACTTTGGGAAGACATGTTCTATGAAATTTGACTGCTAATGGAATTTAGTTGTATTTTATGTTGTCTGCACTATTTCCTTCACACATGATTTCAAAGCCATTTTTCTACTATGTCTTCTACTATGTCCTTGCTTAGCTACACTGTATAGGCAAACTACAAGAGAAACTGACTGTCTCTTGAGATTCTACATAGGCATGTCAACTAAAGTTTGGAAAAGCTGCTTATCTGGAGAAGAGTATGTGTTCAGACTTTAGCCAAATGCCAAGAAAGGTCTTCAGGAGTGACCTAATACAGAAGGGATGTATGGTTTTTTTCTCAATTTTAAACTGTTGCTTTTTTGCCTACACTGAATAGTATTAAAAACGATAAGATGTGTAGGTCTCAACTCTAACAACTTGCATATTCCAATTAGAATAATTTTAGGTGGTTGCAGGCTTAATGGTGACACTGAAAACACATTGTGTTTCTGCCTTCGCGTTGTTAAACGATGATCCTTTCCAGCTGACAAGGATTTCTGAAACTGAGTAAATGCTTATTGTAAGCACTGGAAATACATTTCTCTGTTAAATATTTTGAAAACATTTAGCAAAAAATGCAAAACCTGAAGATGTTAGTTTCATGTGATATTTTCACTGTAATGATATCCCTTTGAAGTATTTTTTGTAACACTGTTAGATGGATCTGCTATTGTTTGTATGTGCATGAAATTGTGTGAAATTAAAATGCTGCAGGTTTTTTTATGGTATTAATTTATCACAATGTAGCCTTAATGCAATTTTAGTAGGTCTTTGTTCAGTCTGAGTGGTTAAGTCCACTCCAAAGACATTATTCTTCTATATTTTCTCTTTTTCTGTTTAATTTTTCTATTTTTGTCTTCCATTGTTTATTTTAGAAAATTCCTTATGTTGTTCTTCTTTTTGGAGTGTCTATTTACTCTCACTATAAGGAAAACATTGCAGAAAATTGTTTGATATCAAGACTGGTCTTAAGGATGTATACATAATTGAAGGAAACATTGGCAAGTCAGCTTCTTGCCTCCCCTTTCACCTCTTAAACTGCTCCTGTCTCCCACTGCTCTCTGCGATGTGATTCATATGATGCTGATGGTGCCTCTGCCTTCAGCATGGAGCAGCATTAACCTTGTGTGAAAGGGGTCAGTGAATTGTGCTTGACACAGGGGACTGGGAATCTCCTTTCCTCTGCCTTTCCAGGTGCTGCTTGCTCAGGAGCCAGAGGTGCCTGGTGCTTGTGCTCTCTGCCTCAGAGTAAAGACAGTGTAGTGCCTGGGAGGGGAATGCTGTCCTGCTTGTACTTTGAGATGTGCTGCTAAGAAAGCTTTGCTGTGGAGTAGCCTGTGTGTTGCAGGTCCACAGTGTGGCCATTCCTTGTTTAACTTTGTTCATGCAGGGAAGCTGGAAGAGGCTGGACCGCACTGTGGGAGGTGTCTCTGCTTGTACAATTCTTCCTGTAGTGCTAGACCTCTCTCTTGCCAAATGCAGAAATCTGCATGGCTTCAGAACACGATGGGAGGAAGGGATTTACTAGCTGTACTGCTTTCAGAGCACTGAAGAATGAGATCAAGGGATTCTTAATAGCCAGACTGCTTGCTCTCACCGGCCTTTTCACCATACATGTTCTGTGAGGGGCCAGCCTCAGAAATGTTTTCCCAAGTCATCTTCACTTGTTAATTTTTTAGCTTTATTGATAGTACTTCTGAAAAACCTCAGCTTGTGCAGAAGGGGTATACAGTGTGACAGAACTGGCAAAAAGAAGAGGAATAACTTTCTCCGCCTCCCTGTGTCACTGTTTTTGAAGTGGTAATAGCAGCTTTTCCTGGAACATAAAGCAGAAGAGCTGGCAGAGACATGAGACACTCAGTCAGAAGCCTGGCAGGAATTAAGCAAGCTGCTTTAGTTGTTCATGAGTTTTTGTATTGTCTTCAAGTGTATTTTCCATGGACTTCACAAAGGAACAGATTATAACTACTGCACCAATCTCACTGGGCATTAGTTATTGGTAATTTAAGAACCTTTGGTAAAAGGTTTTATTTTCATATATTTATTTACTTATGCCATTGTAGTTACCTTTGAAAGAAAAGTTGTGGTATTGCAAATTACATAGATTTTACTTTTATATGAATAAACTTGTGGTAAATGTAACAAATGGACAGTGGATTGCAGAAGTGTTTTAAAATACATGGAAGACTTGCTACAGTGCACGGACATTGCTCCCTTCTTCCCCAAAACTGTTTCAAGCTGTATATTAGCCCTGGGGTAATTAATATTTGATGTAATAAAGTAGGCTGAAAAAATTCCTAAATGAGCAGGATCCAGATGCATCTTTGTGAAGCTGAGTTCTTTGTTAGGGTGTGGTTCTTGCAACTTGCAACAGTATCTTCAAGAACACCGAGTAAGCCGGGAAATGGACTTTACATTCATGGCTATCGGATGATCCTCCCTTGGGGAGCAGAGAGGTTTTCATAATTGACTTTTGTATAATCTGATGGCATTGTCTAAGAGAACAAACAAAAATACATGGTCAGGTGGAATTTGTCTTGTCACATCATGTAAACTTTGGTAGTGAAAATCCATTAAACACCAATCTGTTACATTTTTAGTCTTTCTGAATAACCCATCTGTTCAGTTATGTTAAACTGTATCTACTTAATATGTGACCAAACCATTATTTTGTTTGGGTTTATTTTTTTTAAAAAAAAAAAAAAAAAAAAAAAAAAATTGGTCTAATCTCTTGTAGTGTAAGTATAGAGCACTCCAAGGTGGCTTTTGGACTGGACACTTGCAGGGTAAAGAGTGGATTGGATTGCCCTGTTCAGCATTTCTTGCACAGCCTGAGGATTAGTGAATCTGTTGGTGCGTGATGGAGCCAGGCCAGTTGGACTAGGCATTAGGTTAATGCTTAGGGCATTGTGAATGCATTGACATGAGGAAATTTAGTAACTGGGTTACAGTAGCCTCTGGCAGTAATGTTTAGCTGCTACTGTAAGAAAAATACTCCTTTTCTAATTTTTTTTTTTAATTCCCCTGGAATGGAAAAATCTGTCCTGAGCTGATTTTAGCATTAGATGGAGGTAAAAATTCATAGTGATTTTCAATTATCACTATACCACTGAGTAGTGAGGTTTCTTTCAAGCATCTGTAATGGAGTTATTGATGTTTTTCTGTTCCTGTAGGTAGAGTTCATGCGTAAAATGAGTGTTGAGCTTTTATGTGTGTTTAATAATCACCCCTCCCAGGAATGTATACCAATGCATATACTGTTGCACAAACTGATGCTTTAAATAGGTCTGTTACTTAAAGAGCCACTTTGTTATATATTGCCTAATGTATTACACACAGATTATATAAATTTCAAAGATTGTAATGTTATACCCTTATTTTGGCTAGTAGAGTGACCGAAAAAAGAGGCAATAAAATCAGATCTTCTGAGTCCAGCACACTGCCTCTTGCATCAAGATGGTGTTCGTTTGTTAAATGTGTTTTTCCCCAGACAGTGAGTGCATCTGCAGATTCTGCAATGCCCGTTTGTTTCAGCCTGAGCATAGTTCTCTGTCGACACTTGCTGTGAAATACCATAGCCTGGTTCACCTTCTGTGCTGCTGAGCTCCTGTAGCTTTATCTGCTTCGTTTATTCATTATTAAATGCATGCTTTCTGCTTGACAAGTACTCTAAAATCCCTTTCATTGTGGCTGAACCCAAGAACCTCCACTGAGAGTCTAGAAGGATTATTAATTTATTTTTTTTAATAAAAAAAATGCAAATACTATGCATTTCTACTTTCTGCTGAAGTGCTCTTCAGACCAGACCACTTAACATGCTGGCAGATACTCCTGTCCTGCTCTATAAGCCATGTAGTCATGTAAAAATAAATGCTGTATTTTTCCAGATTCCTGCTGAAAACAGAAACAAAATAGTTCACGTGTTAAATGTTTCTAGAGGTGTGCTAGCATATTAGATCCACATTAAAAAGAATGTACATACTAACTAGTTTGTGTGTTATATGAACTTCTGTATTAATGTAGCAGGTATGTGGTCCCTACTATGAACACACACAGAGCATAAAACTGAAATGTATGCATTTCTAACATGAGCCACAGGAGTTCTAGATTTCTGAAGTTTTATTTTTAAATTAACTCAGTGTAGACGTGCAGTGTTGAAAATTTTTGGTTTAAGTTTTATGATTGAGAACAAAAATGAAATCAGAGCTTTGGGTTTCATTCCTAAGCTCTACCTTGTGTAAACACTAGTTTGTCTTCCAATTCTTATTAAGCATGTTCTGACTCTTTTTTATTAAGTTATATTGTATTTATCCTTTCTTAGATGAGCTTTCCAGTATTTGGCAGCTATAAAGGTACTAAATCCAGGAAACCAGCTTTTCCTCCAAAGGGAGAACAATAGAGTCAACCACTAGATACTAGTTTGTTAAGAGGGTATCTTTCCAAATATAGGCCTTTTGCTTCTGATTCTTCTTAGAAATTACAGCCATGGTAGATTTTTATCTCAATTGTCACCTGTGTGTATTTTTTTGTTTGCTTTGATAATAACCAGTTTGGGACTGTATGATTCATCTCTTGAGTCAAGAGAGGTAGCCTCAGGATTTCTCATGCAGTTGGATGTGACACCAGCAGTGACCTGGGACAACAGCTTTGCTGTCCAAGATAGCTAACAGTGGAAGAGATGACTCTTCCCCTAGAAAAGAATAAAGAAGCAAATAAGAGACTGTCTGAAGAAGATTTCAAAGAAAGGCCAGGGAGACTGAGATCAAGACCAGTGAAATTACTCAGACTGTTGAGTGAGACTCCCTCTTGTACTGTACTTGACAGACTGCAGCTGTGAACCTTGTCCTCCTCCACACAGCAGAAGGCTGTAAGGAAGGGCGTAATTTTTTTCCTCAGAGTACAGGTCAACTACTGTTTCTTTAATTGGGTGAACAGAAGCTGAAAAGAAAGTGATGGAGCTCAAGTGGCTTTGGAGAACTGAATCAGTATACATACTGGATGGTTTTTTTATGGACATTATTAGTAAAGATATCTCAGTAATTGAGCCTTCCCATACCTCATACTTGAGGGTTTTATCTGGTTTCAACTGCAATGATCTTAGCTGTTCCATAGCTTCCCTCTTACCTGGGCAAGGCCCAGCTGTACATCTGTCCCAAACCCCACAGCTGGTGAAATAGCTGTTGAGTAGGCTGTGAGTGTGGCAGATGGTGTGCAACACTCCTGAAAATGCTGTACACCAATCTGGCTACTAGAAACCAGTTTTTCCTGACTGGTAGGCTCTTGGTTCTCCACTCATTGTTGAAATGGCCACACAGTTCATTCTTGTTTGTAGCATCTCCTCAGAAGAGAGGTGCTGGATTCCAGGGTAAGTGTGCCGCTGATGACCCTGACCTGTAGTCAGTACTGGTTTGGTTTAGCACTGGATGTACCACTACCTCTTTCTACTAAGGTGTGCTGGTTCAGTGCCATAGGTGTGATTATCAGGTGAAAGCTGTTCTTTTCAGTAACACTGGATGTGCTGAAATTCTTAATTTTCAAGGGGTAAGATCAAACTTTCCTTTTTGTTTTAGTGCCACAAAATGCATGGAACTAACTGGAACCAAGTGTGTCATCTATAATGAAAAAATGGATAAATTTGTATCCTTACCTCCTCTGTCTGCTCATGTGTTTACAAAAATGCCATGGTGTTTGTTTTCTAGGTGAATTTAATGCTATTCCTTGGAAATCTCAGACAGATGTGCAGAGCTCATTCAGAGCTCACTGTTCAGAGGCTTGAGCCTGGCTTCCTGGGCATTGGTTTGAATGTTTTTTTTCACACCCAAACTTATGGATGCTGGAAACATTTATGGTGTGAATATTATGTCTGCCTCCTTTGAAGGTGTATAGGAGTAAAGCCCAAGTATTATTTCTGTGGGTGGTTTTTCAGTAAACTTTGTTTCTCAAACATTTGTGGAAGGAGTGAGTGCTTGTGTGAGAACATGAGCCTCCAGCTGTTGGTGCTTGCTGAGAACAGTGTGTGGTTGTTGGCTTAGCCTTGCTCTCTAAAAACAGTGCTTTACTTAGGTTTTCACTGCTTTTGTTCTTCCTACCTTTTGTCATTTTTTTTAGAATAATTGTGAACAAACCTAAACTTGAAAATAAAAACTTCCCCCAGCCCTGCTCCTGCTATCTGACGAGATAACATTGTGTCAGAGTACACAAGGATGGCATTAACTCTGAAAGGCACTATATTTTAGCTGTGTTTGTTGGCAGAGAGTTATAAAATTGGGACCTGGCAGCTTTTAGTGACAGAAAGCCAGAAGGAAAATCTGTTACCTCAGGTCATATTGAGTCATGTCTGGTGTCAAGCTCTTTTCTTTAGATTTACTGGTAATAACAATCTGAACATAAGCTTGAAGCAGTATATTGATAACTGAGAGAATGTTAAGTATGATTATTTAATAGCATTAAATCCTAAGATGCAGGTGTATAAAAACCTCTAAGCAGCATCCAATAATCAAGTGGGGCTGTCAACTTACTGTAGCCATCACATTAATCATCTTACAGCCACTCATGCTGAGTGTGTACCTTGGGTCTTCCCCCATACCCTCAAACCAAGAAAAATCAAATCAATGTTGTTTATTTTCCCCCACCAGATTCAAAAGGTGATTATTTGCATGGAGTGAGTGGGATGATTTAAGGACAGGAGAATAAGATCTTGAATCCTGGAGTCAGAAATGATATTGGCAACTTTCAGCAGCTGTCTGTTTTCATAAAAAGGCAAACTCTTTTGGAAAGACTCCACTTTGCAGCTGGGAAAACATGTATCATGCAAAAATGCAGTTTTGAGTTGGGCTTGACAAACCAAATCCTTTTTAAAATAATAGTCATCTTCCAATACCTTCTCTGTCCTCTGGTTGTCTAAATGATTATGGTGTAATTTTGGTGCTTTCCAGGTTGTGTTATCCTGGTGAATTCCATGTGATAAGCTCTCCAGGACAAATGTTTTCTTTTCAGGGCAACTTAGTGTCCTTGAACTGTATAAAAAGCTGTGATATCCTGGGCGCTTTGGGGTAGACGTAGCCACTGACTTGGACAAATAAATAGCTATAGTTAAAATTTTTTCTCAGTAATGCAGGCAATTCTTTTCTTTTCAAAATGCTAATATTTTTTATGAGATATGGTTAATTTGCTTGCACATTTTAGCAAACTAAGTGTATTGAAATATATTATCAAGGGGAAAACCAACCAGAAGGGAATTGTTTCAGAGTTTGAGTTTTGAAAATATCACCTTTAAGTAAAGCTCTTCTCTGAAATGAAACTCCATGCAGGCATATTTACTGTAAGTAGGGAAAAGAACACATTGTGAGGCAAAACAAGTATTTAACAGATTTTAATAAATCACAGTATGCAAGGGCATGAGAAAAATATTACAGGTCTGTTAATTTTTCAAATGACCTTGAAAATATGCAAGTGCAGCTGTTCTTGTTAATGTGAAATGATGCTGCTTAGGAAAAATGTGAGTTTGGTACTGGCTGGGTCAGATCCTTGCAATTAAAAATCTTGAAGGTATTGGCTGGTGACGTTAACATCTGGTTTGACAGAGTTGTGTACAGCTTTGAGGCAAACATTAGGAAGGTGTGTTAGGATATGTGAACCATCCCTGAGATAATTATCTAGTTTTGACTGAACAGACTGGGAGATGATATCTTTGTTTTCATGCTAGTTTCTTAGCAATGCTGCACCTTTTAAAGAAGAGCTATTGGTAGTTAAATAGTGGATATGAGCTGCATAAATTGCTGAAGAAACTGGAGGTTTTCAAACTTTTTAGGGCCAGTTTGATCTTGGGATTGGTTCCTGAAACACAGGGAGTCTAGGATAGAGACTACCAACTTTTTCTGTCTTTCAGCAGAAAAAAAAAAAGACAGTAGTTACATAGCCAGGATGGCCTTTGCTGTGGAGGTGAGAATGTTGAATGACCATGTTGAATGACAACCATGAAACACCATGTTGAATAGACTTCAAACGTTTAATTTCTTTGCATTTCTCAGTTGTCTATATGCGTACTGAATAAACTGGCTGATCTTTATTTTTCATGATCTTCTAAGAAAAGGCTGTCTGGTTAGGATTTGTCAAATGCAAGTATGTAATATAATCTTTTCTCTAGAAGTTAGCTAGTTTCTATTTAGAAATTCATTAATGTTTTAAATGTATTTGGAAAGTTGTTTGCTACAAACTTTGAGAAGTCTTATACTGTCAGAATTTTTTTACTAAGCTACATGAGTCACTAAACCAAATTCCCTGGGCTCTGTGACAGTTTTATCTTTTCAATGAAGGAGACACTTCACTCAGTTTGTTTTCCTCTGTAGAGATGTACACTGATCCCTTGAAAACTTGATAAAACAGATGCTATTTCTTTCTCTAAAGAACTATTTCCTTTCTGCTTTTTGTTTTCTGAGTGCTCTGTTCCTTCAAGCAAGGTATTTCACTCAGGTTTATCTTTCCTTTGATAAACATTCTATGGAAATGTGGATGGTTGTACGATTGCAAAGGAGTGACCTAATGTCTTTGCCAAGCTTGGCTTTTGTAGCTTTTCTCTTACCTGTGTTTAAAAACCATCTGCACCACAGCTGATTTCTTTGTGATGCCCCTGCCCTTAATAGAGAGAGCAGCAACAACCGGTGGATGTTTTGAACAAATAAACCCATAGTAATAACTCTCTCTACCCTGGAATTTCCTTTATTATATAATATGCTTGCCATAGGTGAAACACCAAGCTCTTTGTGGTGGGTTTTCATGGTTCACTGGAGAAGAAGAGGGGAAAAGCCTTTCCAGCTAGAGAGCAACTGCCCGGTACTGTGGTCTGCTGTGTTTTCCTGGGTGAGCTGCTGTGATGAGCAGAGTGACAGCCAGTGAGTAAGCTGAGCAGACTCGGGCTGCTGCAGGGCAGTTATACCTGTTAGTGTAAACAGAAGCCAGGTATCAAATCAAAGCGTGCTGGAATAGCTTGTGAGCCGTAGCTAGCGGGCTTCAGGGTGTCGAGAAGGAAAAAGCAGATGGAAATGCTCAAATGCGTTTCCTTCCTCCCCTTCCCTGCCTCTGGGATCTTTTATTTCAGTCAGTAATGGAAATCTGTGCTCTGAGTTTTGAATGAATGGCTTACACTGCGCTAGTGTTAAGTACTTAATGAGCCTCATTTCTCAAAGATCTTGCAGTCAGCCTCAGTTAACCCAGCTGCTTTTTTTAGGAGTACTTGTTTTGGCAGAGGCTTTTCTATGTATGCGAAGAATGCACAAATAAACCGTTGTGCAATTTGCAATTAAAAATGAGGTTGTAGGGAATGGAAGGTTTTTAAATTAGGAGATCAGAGGCTGCAGAGCCAAGGAAAACAATCTCTCAGCATCACTTTGTAGACCTCTATCTCAACAAGATCAGTGTGTCTGTCTTGCCTGCTGAAGAGAATAGAAATGTCAGTCTGTGCTGGAAGAGTACTGTGGTGCTTGTGAGGATCAGGCCCCCACAAAGGAACGTGGAAATAACCTGAAAGGGCCGGGAAGTGATTTGTTTGGTGTTTTGTGTTGGGGTTCCCTCACCCCCCCTCCCCCAGGAATAATTGCAGTGTTGCAAAATTCTGCAGAACATGTGCAGTGATAGTGGTTAGGATTATTGTGGTTAAAATGAGTGACACTAGCAACTCCAGAAGTGTATACTTTCAAGGAGTGTTTGAAAGGATATAGATACATAAATCTAGAGCTCATCCATATCTGTGGAGCTATTTCAGTTCATAGGCATCTGTGATTAGCCATAAGAGTAACTGTCCTCAGGTTCGTCATCATGCTAAACTCAAATTTCTGGATTGATTGGGTTAGATTTAAGCAGGAGTCATTTGGTCTGATGTCAGTTTTATTTGGGATGGAAAGGGAGGAGTGCTGTTGCCTGGGTAATTGCATCACATCAGCAGTTTCAGTCACAGCTTAGTATTGGCTAAAATTTCAATTAGAAATGTTTTAAAGATGGACCTCTGTTTCTCTTCTTCCTTCTGTGTACGGGTCTTGAACAGCTGTCTCCTGCGTGTGATGCTTAAAAAAATCCTTTACCTTTTAGAAGTATGTGGTATATTAAAGCAGGTGTAACTACAGAGGTTATAAATATCAGCTAGGGGTTACACAAACACTTTGCCTGAATTGCTGGAGTTCAAATACCTGAAATATTTGTCATAGATGGTGTTTGCCTGTGTGCCTGCTCTCACTTTTTGACAAGTCCTGGGTAACCTGCCTGCTCTTGTGTGGTGGTCAGCTTACCACATGTGCTGCCATGCTGCTAAGATGTGCTGCTGAGTAAGGAGCGAGCTCTATAGCCAGGTTCTTGTGATAGTGTTTTAACATTATTGTCTCCATCTTAATTAAGAGACCACAGCTCAATTCTTTGCAAGACAGAACCTGCTGCATGTTTAGCTGGCTAAAGGCAAAGGATTTGTTATTTAAGCTAGTAAAGTTATTGGCTGGAACAGGTGGGGTGAATCCCTCTCTGTGACTAGAGAAGAACCAAAGGGGGGCAACTAGGCTGCAGCTTAGACTAAGTGCCTGTCTTTTAGATAGCTGAAGTTAAACAAAATAATTTTTCACCTTGCTTCTTTGTGCTTTGCTTTTATGTTCATGAAATGGAAGAGTGGCTTGGTGCTGCATCTCATAATAACCATCTTTTTGCCTGAATGATGTATCCCACTGGCATGTTCTTACTGTGATGAGTTTCCACAAGTGTGTGATACTTGGTCATGCTGTGGATCACTCCATCTATCCTGCTGTGACATACTGTAATTGTGGCTTCTGGTCATCTTCTGAAGCCTGTAATGGTTTATAGGGATTCCTGCTGTGGGCTGTGGCAATGCATTTAGCAGAAGTTTTGTGGCATCTTCTAGACACCTTTTCTACCTACTTGTGATCTTTGATCTACTTTTCCTCTCTCAGAAAGGGAAGCTGTTGGAATTATATTCAGAGATGATGCAGAGCAACCCTGAACAACTGTGGATTTGATCATGAAGCAATTTATGATCTTGAGTTGCAGATCTCTTGATTTACAAGGCTCTCCTTGACCATCTCGATGGAGACCTTTGATATCTTACCCCAGTGTATGTGGGAAATGCAATGAGTGCTGTGGCAGTCGATTTCCTGTGGCCAGTCTGGGCGCATCTTCTGCGGTCCAGGCATGGCTGAAATTCCACCAAGTGCTGGAGAAGGGAGATGTACCTTTCTTTTTGAGACAATTGATTCTCATCAGGTGTGTCACAATACCTTTGTTCTAACCACGATAGTAGAAGCTTTCCCTTTGTTTCTGAGAACACGTCTTACAAAGAGCCAAAGATCAGAATTACTTTAAATTAAACCAATTCATTTAGAAGAGCTGGGGCAAATGTTCTTAAATCAAACATGAATAGAATGAAGTATTTTCTAACCCATCACAAAAAAGCAACTGAACTAGATAGCAACAGTCTTGAAGGGAAAGTCTTATAGGAGCCGTGAAGTCAGTTCAGGGAATAACATAAGCTTGTCTTCCTCTCCTCACACAAGAATTTCTTGTTATAATGCTGGTAACAGACCTCTCAAAATGCAGCCTCTGAACTGGTGACTTGCACTGCTCTGATTTAATATTATCTTGGCAGTATTTGAAAGTCCAGCTGCGAGTCTACTTTATTATATTAGCCATGGGATCCTATTTTGTATTCACAGAATGTTTGCTTAAACACAATATCCTGGGAAGGGTAATAACCCATGGTAAATATATGATACAGCCTTATTTCACAGAGCTCCTGGTCTTACTCCCTTCCCCCAAGAACTCTTAATTATTTTTCTAGTGTCTTCAAGCAGTTACTCTCTGTAAACATGTGGATTTATTTCTGTCTTCCCTCCCTCCTTTGCTGCTGTTGTTGGTTGCACTGTGATGTGTGATTATAAATGTTGAAAGCTTTTTTTTTTTTTGGTGGGGAGGGGTGTGCAATATCTGTATTCAAGTAGAACAGTGGACTCTCACTTTTAAAAAGATTTGTAGGTACTGCCTGAGCAGAGTTAACAATGAAATGTGAACTGTTTGTATTAATGTGTTTAGCTTGGGGTTTAAAAAAAAGACAAATTTAATGACTATTGAAAAAGCAAACCTACTCATGATAAATCTCAAAATTTCTGGAATCCAGACTTTTTTCTTGTATTAACATTTCTGGCTTGTGTTTCATCAGCACTAAAAAATTGGCCTTGAGCTTTGCTGTTGTCCGAGGTGGTTGGTCTGTGTGACTGTAACAACCAGAATGTCAATAGTCTTTCGGTGAACAGGGCAGCTGTGGTTGTCAGATGATCAGTGTGTCTGGGTGACTGGTTGCCTCTGTTAGGCGAAGTGAGCTAGGCTGTTATGAATGGTCATGTCACCAGGGTCACTTAGGGTGATCAGGGTAATGGGGAAGAAATGGAGAGAATGTGTTGTCTGGGATTCTACATAGAGGGTGTGAGAGGCACTTGCACAAAGACACTTCTTTCTGTGGTTGAACATGGTCTGCAAGGGTGCTGCGTGCATAGGTAATTTATGCAGCTATTCCTTGTCTCTTCCATGTGCTTCAAATAGGTGTCTGTTCCTATAGAAGTACTGCTAAGCAGCTTTGCTAAAGTTTCCTTGTATATATGACCTGGTCACAGGAAAAATTTAACACTCTACTAATAGGCTGCTAAGACTTTTTGTTAGCTTTTCCTTTACACTCAAGATGTAGATATCATTTTCTTTCTCAGCATTTTTACTTATGTCTCAAATGCAACATCTCAGCAAACCATGTTCCAGTACTTCATCACATTCTCCAGGGGATTTGGGTGTGTATCAGCAGGTATTGAAAAACTCCAAAATCCTTCAAAACCCCCTGAGCCCTCTAAACTGTTGCAGAAAAAAAGAGCACACAGCAGTTAGTGTCAAGGATACTTGGCTGATTTTTGCCTGGCCTCTACCCTAACAGGACTGCAGTTCAATGGAGAAGCTGTTTCTTGTTTGCCTTCCTTTCTTTTGGAGAATGACTTTCTAGGAGTAGGTTTGTAATGGCCTGTATACTCCTTCTCTAGAAGCTTCCTAGGGGGATTTGATCTTTAGATGCCATTCTAACTGTGAGAAAAAAGCATTTGTTGTCTTTCTCAGTATTTCTTGTTTGTCTTGCCTAGTTTTGAACAGGTGCAAGCTGCAAGTTGTTCTTGATGCAGTTTAGTAGAAATGGTAGTCAGTTTCAAACTGAAATGATGGCAAACTTTTTTCATCCTCCATGTGTAAACATACCTGAGACAATTAACTCCATAGGAAAGAGCCCTGAGGTATGTCCCTTCAGTGTGACTGCAAGTGTACCTGCCTCTTTGTGGTTGTGTCAGATGCGACGATGTTTAACTCAGTGTTTGTGCTCCTGTTACATGTTAACATAGTCCTAACAGAACAGGTGTCAAATTAGTGCCTAGGCATGGCAGGGCGAGAGACAGTGGCTTTTATTTTCACCGCTTTGTTTCTGTCAATTACGCAGAAGGTAAGAATGAAACCAGGAACCCCATTCCTTCTGTCCTTAAATTTACTGGATACCCCAGTGGAGCAAACAGAGAGAATAACTACTTCTGTTAAGTGTTTCCTGTAGAAAACAAAGGGCTACTGATGAAGCAGTGATATTAACTAGGTGTGGCAATATGTGTGGATAGAACTTTGATAGCAATTCCACATGTTTGTTGCTGCTTTAATTTTTTTTTTTAATATAAGAGTAGAATTTTCAGACTGTTAAAGTGAAGGGTATTCTGAACGTAACTTGCCTTGAAAATGCAGCTTGTTCACGTCTGCATTTATAAACATACTTTTGAAGAACACCTTTGAAAACCTGCTTGATAACTGGTAACTGCTGGAAAATTAGAGAAGAAATTCCATTTATTTGCATTCTTTGTGAGGATTAACAGAGTGAAAGATGCTGGGGGAAACAACATTTTCTGAATTATTTTTACTATGGAGCTTTGTATGGAAGTAGCACAAAAGGTTATTTGTAGTGATGATTGTATAGCCAACACAGTGGAATCAAATCTTGCAAACAAACATTTTTTTTATTACCAGTTATTTGTTTATTGTTTCTTTGAGATATTTTAGAAAACTTGGACCTATTTCTGAAACTGTTCATATGACTGTGATAATTAAAAATCAGGTAAGAAAATGAATGTGTTTGTGATAAAAGGATAGAGCAGGAGGGGTAAATGAAGCCACTCAGCGTTGTTCTGGTGAGGCTCCTTCTGTTATCAGTGTATAGATACAAAGGCTTCTCCAGACAGTGATTGAGAGAATCCAGATTAAGCTCTTCTTCTGAATCTCTCTGTGGAGAGATTCTGTATCTTTCTGTTGATTATGATTTACTTCTGAATTCAGATACTTAGTTACCCATCTGCACCTAAGAAATATGAATATCCTCTGTGGCCATGATCCTGAGGAACATGATTTGGAAGAGGTGAGGTTGGTTGTGAGGGAATAAAAAAAGGGAGCACTGCAAAAGTTCAAAATTTTGGTGTACAGTAAGTGAGAGGAATAGGTATATAAAAAAAAGTCATATGATTTCAAGTGCAGGGACTTTAAACTTTCCTTGGAATGTGTTGCCTTGACAGTTCATTAGTTTTATTGCTGTGGTTTTGGCAGAAACCCAGACACAGCAGTGTTAAGTTTGCATGGATAATGAAGATCCCATTTATAATTGTTAGAGTAAAAACCTATCAGTGTGATTTAAATGGGGCTTCATTGGTAAGTGCAGCTCTCCATCACTGAAACTGCTCAGTGGATCTTTGTTAACCTGCCCATCAGTTTCTTCTAGAAATTGTCTTTCGCCTATCATTCCATATTGCTTCCGGAGCGTGTTCTTCTAAATATGAGCTACAGTATAGGTCCTCAGTAGAGAATGTGAGGGGCCATATATATTTGGTTTTGCCACTTGTTGCACTGTCATTTGACAAAATGGTTACTTGTGAGTATATTGCTGAATGACGACATCAGATAGGAATGCCACCGTGGGGGTGGGGGAAGGATGTCTGCTAACTAGCAGTGGCAGAAGTGTGGGGATTTCAGAACTGAAGAGAAATTGGACTAATCCAATGTCCCCTTTTCATGTTTGTCATATCAAGAATTGAAATGGTAGCTGCCAGAGATTGTAGAGAATATGACATTTCTTCCCAGCATATTAAATGTTGTTTATTCCCTCTCCTTTCTTCTTTGTGTGGTTTTTTTTTTTTTTTTCCTTATTTAAAAAAAGTAAATTGCATGGACTGGGTCAGTGGATATATAATGAAAAAAAAATAATAGGTAGGTCCTCGTTTAGTATTCATAGTATGGTGTTTCCTAAGTAATAAGATGAATCTGTTAAAGCATCCAGAGAAGCATTTTTTCCTTTGGAATTTGTGCTTACATTTAATTATGTGTTTTTATCCTTACAGCTGAGCATGTCTTACATCTTCATCCTTAAACTGTATCACATGAAAGATGAGTTATTATTTCATGGCTGATGAAATCAGCAGAGGCAGATTCTCTCTGGCTGTAGAAAATGGGTGATGCTCCCTGCCCTGTGTAGGCAAGGAGGATGACCTAATGATGACCCATCAGTATCATGACAAGGTGTTGTGTATCCCATAATCTGAAGTTTGCAGCTGGACTGTGTGACTCATGGAATGTGCTGCAGGGTTCCTCTCCTTTCCCAGGCTTTTCCCAGGAAAGAGTCATGCTGACTTGCCACGGTGGACGTGGTGGAGAAACATGGCTGGGATGCTTGTCTTTCTTCAGGTGTGGTAGCTGTTGTTTACATCTGATAAAGGCGCTCTGGAACTGAAGGTTTTGCAGCTTCTTGATAGAGGTGCTTCCAAGTACTTGTTTCACATTTAAGTAGTTGTAGGTAGATCTTGAAACAGTGTATGCTTCTAGAGTAGAAAACTTAATAAAGATGGGGAAAACACAGTAAAAGGGAACAGCAACAAGAAATGCCTTTAGAAGATGGAGCAAGGTCTCTGTGATGTTTGGGAAACAGTATGCTACTGCCTTGTAGTCATGGTTGAAAATAAGGATGATTGCAGTTATCCAAAAGGATTGTGTGTTGGTTGGCAAACATTCAGAAATCCTCTCAATGGGTTCCAGGGAGGGCCAGCAGGGTAACAGGAAGGGAACCAGGTGTGCCATATATAGGAACAGGTAAAACAAAGTTTTCCAGGAGAGCCCATTGTGTTTTATCTGCACAGGGAGAAGTAGCACTGTGGTTGTTTAAATATTTATTTTTTTTTTTACCCCTGAGAAATACATTTATCCAAGTTGGAGAAAGGTTGGATGACACTCTGAAAGGAGTATGATGCAACTGACACTGTTTCCTAAGGCTTTGCCTTTTCTAATTCATATGAATATGTGTTAAACCAGCCAGCTTCCCGGTAGACCTTAAGTTCTGTATCTCTTGTTTTTCATAGCATGTTTCTCAGTTTACCGCAGTGAAATAAAAAAGATTTTAAGGCTTTGTTTACGACAGGTTTGCAAAAATTGTCATACTGCAGAGGCAATTTTGTATCCTCATAAGACTAAGCTGTACAATTCAGAATTGTATGGGTTTTCACTTGATTTGAAGGTCAACTCTGATGCTGAATACTGAAAGCTTGCATGTGACAGCCATCCCATGAAATGGGAGTGTTTCATGTCATGTTTTTCTTGCATTTTGTAGAGTTACTGCCTTATATTTGGAGGGGGTGGTGGTGGTGGTGTTTTTGCACTATATTGGTTCTATTGTATAAAGATGTTTGTTCAAAAGTTTATGTGGGCTGCATTAATACTTTGGGTTGAGCCCCAGAGATCAACCAGCGTCAGGTACTGTAGGGTTATATGCAAACATGTGAGAGTAAGATTAAATAATCACTCAAATCACATCTGCTCCTGTTTTGTCCCACCTCTCCTGGCAGCTGGGTGCAGAATCACTGCCCATGTTGTGGCATGTGAACGACAAGGAAGTGACGTACGCCTGTGATTAACACTAGGCGGCAAGAACAGGACGTTCAGATCACGAAGGAACATGAACTTTCCTACTTTTTTTTTTCTCACCAAAACTGCTATTGTTTAAAACTGACCTATTGCTTTCTTAGCTGGTGTAATTTTTCTAGAGGAGTGTGAATTCCGTGATTGCAACTTCAAAGTAAAGAAACAAGCAAAAATTTCATAATGATGAGGAATCAAAACGTATTTGTTAGGATGAGGAATTTTGCCCTGACAAGGGGGCAAAATGTGTCAGTAAGGTGGACAGTGATAAGGTACTCACTGTCAGGTAACTGAACTGAAAGCAAATCCCTCTTTATGCTTTGTTTTTTTATTGCTGGCTTGGCTCCTGATTTTCCACCTTTCATTCGCTAGCATGTTAAGCCAAGAGAATATATTCTGTTTGGTAGTTAACTCTTTACCATCACTTTGAAATATGGGTGTTTGTAGCGCTCTTAGAAAAAGCCTCTTTCAAGGAAGAATTTCTCCATTCTTAATAAGCTCTGTAGTGAAAATCACTACTTATTTATTTGCAGCTCCTGTTCATCAGTAGATATTCTTTTTCTCTTAGAAAAAAATCCATATTTGTAAAGCTGTTCACTTTGCATCTTTGCAGAGGCCTCACTGTTAAGTGTTTCAGTTGAAATGCATGTGAAACTCACTTAATGAAAAGAAACTAGTATTTGTTTTATCATGATTTCTGGCTTCACATTTAAAATGGGACTCACACTAAGCAATTCATTTTTACTTCTTCAGTAATAGAACAATTTTTACCTAACATGAATGCAGCAGGACTAGAAGTGATACTATTGCTCTAGTTTCGAGGTGTTTTAGTCATTGGACAATAAATTTGTAATGTGAAAGCCATGCGTTTATGAATTCTGTAGTTTCCGCTCCTAAGTTGTGATTTAATGGCATTATCTAGGGTACTGTGACCTACCCCTTCTAGTTTTGCATGGTAGGTGATTTCCCTGCCCCATTTTGCAGAGGAATCTCACCCATGCTGTGAGTGATATGGCTGCTGCTACTTCATTATCAAATCTGTCACTGTAAGGTATTGCTGGGAGGTAAACAAAGACACAAAGTTTGAATGACTTGCTCAGGAACATGAGGGTGAGGGAGAACTCAGGCACCAGGGCTTGGTTGATAGTAGAAGATGGGTCTGAAAAACATTGGTTGTGCCTTGGGTCTGCATAAACCATTGTGAGATAAAGTAGTATGAGAGTCTGTGCCAGAGGTGAGACTTCTGGCACAGACCTAAATCAGTTCCATATTTTGAACTGATGTCTTAATCCCTGGTATCTGGAACTCTTTAAAAATAGTATTTTACTTTTTTTTTTTTGTGAGATATTTTCCCTCTGTTTTCCACTGGCAGAATGTTGTTTCCTGGCAAGTATGTCAGGCATATAAACCAGTATCATAACTGCTTGACAGTGCTGGCTGTTGGAGGAAAGAAAATGTATATAGTAGCAACCAGGGTCTGAGATGGGCTAACTGAGGACTCTTCTGGTCCCATGGATTTGGTGGGTGGCAAACCCCTCTCAGGTGTTGACATCCAGCATTACTTGTTTCACTTTGCAAGCCAGATGTTAAGAATGAGAGTGTCCACCCCCTACACTACTGTGCCCCTGCTGAGAAGGTGGCTCAGCCAGCCTCTGCTGCTAGGGTTTGGGTTGTTGCTCCCCAAATGCCCCAAGTGACCAGACCACCTACTCTGTGCTTGGGCTGGGTTGCAGCCACGTTCCTGTGGGCCTCCTGCCTCCTCCTAGACATGTGTTCTCCAGCAATCTGGGCTCAGTCAAAAGTCACCTTGTAGCCTTGCGTGAACTCCATAGGGAAAGGCTTCCCAAGGAGGACAGCACTTTCTCATTATTAACATAATCAACTTGTATTTATTCAACTGAGAGGTTGAATTGTAATAAATGCTTAGAATACTCCAGTAGAACTCCTGTCAACTCAAAAGCAATAGGAAGAGCTGATTGCTTATGGGCAATAACTATCTGTAGCATAAATTATTTACAGTGCGCTTAAATTGTCAGAGCTCTTGAGAGAATGGGAGGTTAGTTGTGTCCTATGACAGGGCTGGCTTGTTCAGCCTTTCAAGGAGATAGGTAAAGATGAATGCAGCAAACGTGACTTGTTTGAACAAAATGAGTGTGGGTGTCCACTCCTAAAACACATGAAGTTTGTGCTGTCCCACTCTGGCTGTTCATGGCCATCTTGACTTCACAGGTTATTTGGTAGTTTTTGCTGGTGCAGCAGTGCTCACATCCCATTCTTGGCTCTCGTGATGAGCTGCTCTGAGAGTCCACTCTCCGAGGAGATGGCATGTCCATGAAAAAGCACAATTTTGCATGTTTGGGTCCAAATGTATGCATTCATGACAGTCTGGACTAATAATATATTGAACTTACTGGAATTATGTGTGCATAGGATGTTAATGTGTATGTGCTATATGTAAAATAAAGCTTGCAATTAAATGTCTTCTAGGATTTGGTTCATAACTAGTTAACCAGTTTGTAAATGTACAAAGCATTGTGGTTTTGCAGAACACAGATGCGTCTGTACTGAGCTGCAGAGTCATGATGAGGTCATTATTTGAAAATCAAGGTGCTTAGCATCCTGCCTGTGTGCTTTGTAACTGATTGGGCTGGAGAGTTTAAAAAACTGTTCATAGGTCCATGAGGTGATTTGAGAAGGTACAGCACTGGAGAGTTTTAAATTTCCACAGAAGAGAAATGACCCTTGTAAACATGCTTTAAAAGGTTCTGAGATATTTGGGGAAAATAGAGTGAATTTTCCCTCCCCATTCAACAGGATATAGATATACAACAATGATGTACAATAATATTTTCAAGTTGTTTTTTAGATGCTGGTATACTATACTTTAGTGTCTGGAAAGCATAACTAAACAGTTACATCATATTTTCTGAAATGACTAGTACTCTACTGGTAACCACAACATCCCATTAACTGTTTATCTAACCTAGAGTTATTTCCTCCGGATGAAAGCATTGCGTGTATAAATATTTTCCTTAATTTGCAAACCATAGAGACATCTATAAAGAAAAAAAAAAGCCACAAATGCATAGACTAGACAAAAATTGAAAGTGTATGCAAGTTACTTTAAGGTTAAGGCTGTCTAGGAACAGGGCTTATGTGTGAATTCTGCGAAGCACCTCCTACTTAAAGTGCTTCAGCGTTCATAAGATGCTGCTGCTTCTCTCTGGAGGGTCTAGAAATCTGCCACCTTTCCCCTCCTTTTTGAGAACAACACCTTCTTGATTAGACACATGGTTTGGATGTCCATTCAGTAAAGAGTCTGAAGGTTTGATCCAGAGCACAGAAGGCTCAGTATAGTATAGGAGCAGTGTCTAGGGATACAGGGCTTTGGTGAATTATGTGACTGGTAGTATTGCTCACTGAAACTTTAATCTCCTGTTTTGAAGCTGGAATAAAGCAACAGAACCAAAAGCTTACACTAATAACATAATTCTTGTGTTTTTTTGGCATTGACAGAGTGCTGTGCAAAATTATATGCAGCACTACTGTTTGTGTGTTTTTGAGCAAAAGAACGCATACACCAAGGTTAAACAAAGCTTGCTATTGAAATGAGGCAGTAGTAATATTACAGCTTCATGGAAGAATTGGTGCTATGGCGAGTTAAAGCACAAATGTTTTTTATTTCTTAGGTTAATCTTTAACTTGTGTAGCAAAACAGAACATGTTTCTTAAAATAATGGAGTTACTTTTGCAACAGTAATGCTTCAGACAAGGCAAAAGGAGGTGAAGTACTACTACAGAAGGCAAGCTAAAACATAGGTTGGAAAAGTCTTCCCCGTTCCATTCATACAGTAACAAGCCCAATGCCTTAATCTTGCTTCCTCTTTATTCACTGAGAATCTGCAGATTGGCTGGAAGAAATGACCACAGCCTAGGAATCTAGCTCCAGGAGCCTGTGCTAAGAAGACGAAAAGAGAAAAATTCATCCCTGTGCTCCAGCTGACTTAGAGAACTTGGCTCAAGAGTTTCTACTGAGCTTACTGTTTGAGCTCCAGTCTCGTGTATATGGCAACACTGATTCATCAGTCTTGGGTGGCTGCCTGTGAAAGCCACTCAGCTGTGGAAGGGTGTTGGGACTGACTGTGAGGAGCAGGGGCAGGCACTTGCTGTCCCTCTGGATCTCAGGAGGCTGGGCAGCAAGGGTCGTGCCTCACAGGCACTATGTGCAGGCTGGACTCACTGCTGCTTTGTCCTTTGCCCCTTCCATGCTGTCTGGGAGCTCGAGGTTTCCTTTGAGCTGGTTTAAATGTTTTCTCCTCTCTGTTTAGCTGAGCTCTTGTGCCTCATCCGAACAAACACTCTTTTGCAGTTCAGCGGGGAAAGTCCGGCCTCTGAGGTGACCATCAGGCATTTTACTGGCTCCAGCAAAGTCTTTTAATACCTCTCTGAACAAACCCAAGATAAGCATTCCCTTAATAAAGTGAGCTGAAATTCACTTAAGTAACTTCTCCACTCATGTTGTCTGAAAGTGTAAAATAAACCTTGTAAAGATGTGTAATGTAATAAACCCCAAACCCTTATTGCCTGTTATCTCTCCAGCAAGTTCTCTGGTGCCTGTAATATTTCCTGGTACAAGCTGAAGGCCATGAATAGCAGAGAAATGAGCTTTGGGGGGTTTGCTGTGAATGCTCCTCATCATGAGGTTTCCTACTTACAGTATTGCCATTCATCATGTACTTTTTCTTTTCTTTAACAGTTCGTTCACAAATCTGGCATCAAGTTGTTAGTTTTCAGAACCAGCCTCTTCTAGCTTGTACATTATAAATCCAGTGACATTCAGCATTCCTTAAAAAAACAAACTTAAATTCAGTAAAATATTTCTGAGCTATATGGGAAAGACAGCTACGTAACTCATAATTTAAAAAATATTTTAAATATTCTGCTTGGAGTTATGTGCTCTAATGCCTTTTCATATTTATTGCTACATTACTAGCCATTATGATAAGTTTTTAAAATATCACATGACTTATTTTCATAATAGAAACCTTTTTTTTCAGCGTTACAATGAATTTATGCCTTACAGAGGATACAATGAGATTAGCAATGAGATTTGAGTGTTAGTGTAGCATAAAAAATTTGAAGTTTTAAGTGCAGTAAAGGGTTAGTTTCTATAAACCACAATTAAAAAAATTCTTGGAATTCAAATTAGGATTCACATTAATTTGATAAAATTCAAATAAAATAGACAATAAGCTATAAACAAAAGAGAGAAGAATGAGATCAAATGGTTTGTCAGGCAAAAAAAGATATTCCAAGTTCATCAACTAATTGGTGACTTTGAAAATTGTTCTATAAAACACTGATTGATATATTAGAGGGTCAACGAATAATGCTGTGTTAAATACTAGTGGTTTGTTTGGTTCTAGGTTTGTGGTTGGGGGTTGTTTGTTTTGGGTTTGGTTTTCTTTTTCTTTCTGAAAATACATGCCATTTCCCAAGAAAATAAAGTTATTATGTCACTTATATTTTCAGAGTCTGTCCAAGGCTTTTCTTGACAGAGAAGTCTTCTTGAAAGTGTCAGGGTTGTGCAGTGATTGAAGTCCATCTGTGTTAGTTCCTTTTCCTTTGCTCTGAAATAGCATTCATGACAAATCTGTAGTTACTCTGGAGAACTTTCTTCCTTTTGTAGTTAATTATGCTGGTATTTTTTTTTTCTCCTGCCCTTTGGGATAAAGGTATAAATCTTTGTATTAATTTCTGTTCTGTTTATGAGGGAAGTTCCTCATAAACATAATTTGATCACTTTGACCTCACTGTGAGGAAAGAATACTATGCAAATAGACCAGTTACTTTTCTTACAGAGCAAAGAACAAGAGTTCTCTGAAATCCAGCGAATTGATCACAGTATTATCCAGCCCTCCTTGCCAGTTTCTGTCATGATTAGCAGGACTAGGGTAGTAATCATCCCCCTGTACTAGGCACTGATGAGGCCACACTACGAATCCTATAGTGAACAGCCCAAAACTGAACACCAGAAGGACATTGAGGTGTTGGAGTGTGCCCAGAGAAGGGCAGCAAGTGTTGGAACTGCAGCACAGTTCCTGTGAGTAGCACCTGAGGGAGCTGGGGTTGTTCAGCCTGGAGAAGACAAGGCTTGGGGGGACCTTATCCCTCTCTACAAGTACCTAAAAGGAGATTGTGGCAAGATGGGGGTCTGTCTCTTCTCCCAGGAAACAAGCATTAGGACAAGAGGAAATGGCCTCAAATTGTGCCAGGTAAGGTTTGGATTGGATATTAGGAAAAAAATTATTCACTGAAAAAGTAGTTGGCTATTGGAACTGGCTGCCCAGGGAAATGGTAGAGTCACCATCCCTGGAGGTATTTAAGAGAGGTGTAGATGTGACACGTGGGGATGTGGTTTAGTGGTGGACTCAATGATCTTAAAGGTTCTTTTCCAACATAAATGATTCTCTGATTAGAATGTGTAGAAATTAAATGATATTAATTTAAATTAAATTAATTACCATCAGTAATTAAAAAAACACAGAATCCACAATGGTTCCCCATGTTCCATCTTATTCTCTCTTCTTTTAAACCGTAGCCTTTACAGTGTAGCTATGCTGAACATGTTTACTGTTCAATAGAGGTTTCTATGCAAAGTTCTTAGAGTCATATGGCATATAGGTGCCAATCTGCAGCAGATCCCAGGCTTGTGCTGCCCTCCAGCAGCCTTGCCTTCTGCCCAAAGCTGATGTGTCAGCAGGGGAATTCCTGGGTTTTTAATGAGGTAGGTGTTCTGCTACTGGGCTCGTGGACTTAATTAATCATTTTGTAATTTCTGTGGAGGAAGGAAGGTTTTATGCTGGCTGTCCAAAAGGGATTTCTTAAATTTTTATTTCTTGCAAGTTTAAGTTAGTGAATGGATGCCAATAAAGGCACTGTTGTTGGTAAGTATTGTGTAATTATGATTTTTTCTGAATTAATTTGTTCCTTTCAGCTCTTTTTCCTTTCTATAGGAGTATTTATTTTAGAGAGAGGTTTTTGGTGGCTGTTTTAGTGGAGCTCTAATTTACAGGGTTTAATTCAGTTGGAAAAACTTCAATATATATATATATATATTAAAAAAAAATTCTGTTTTCCTATCCTGCTTCCTGCTATTGTTTTTTTATGCTTTTGCAGTAGCACTTGGTGTCTGCTGTTTGAAAGCTTCAAGAACAGAGTGAAAAAACAAATAGGGCTTAGAACATTTTCAGCATGGCAGGTTTTGGGGTGTCGGGAGAGATGGAGGAATAGCAGGGGAAGGACAGGCTGTTGAGAGAGCAGGCTTTGAGTTGCTGCAGCTTCTGTGTGTTGTGCTGGGGAGGCTGGACATGAGCATTCTTCTACTATGGGATCCCATTTTCATGTTGTTTTCAGAAGGGAGAAACGGGTGCAGATGCAGAATAACAAATACTAAAATCCTAATCCTACTGCACATGCCTATAGATCATACAAAGCTAAGGGTTACAGTTTATCTTGTAAAGTGTATGTTTCTTGTGTTTTCCTGTACAGTCATCCTAAACTCTTAACATAAGTTTTTCTTAACTCTTACATGTGCCATATTGTTTAAATCTTTAATTTGCACAACCAAGTAGCAAGAGTGCTGCAAGAAATATACCAAACAGAATTTCAGTTAAGTCAATCCCGTAAATTTCTTCTGTAGTTAATTGCCCACTGTAGTAATGAGAGCACATAACTTGCATTTCAACCCCTCAGAGTCAAATCAGCCCTTTTAAGCGCACCTAGATGGCAGATGCCTTTGCTGAGGATGCTCCTACCTCCAGAAAGGCTTTATATTGAATCCCAAAGAATAAATTTGATTGACCTTTATTTTTTCAAGTTTGGATAGTGTATCTTCTGTCCTGCACTCATCTGACCTGGAGTGAATTGCCTGACTTTGTATGGACATATTTTGTGGAGAGACTGTAGTCTTCTAGATTGGACCTTTATTACAGAGGTCTTACAGCAAGGAGTTAAACCAGGAGGAAGCCCTTGGGAATGCAGTGGAAGAGAGGATAATCAAGAAATATACTTTTTTTTGAAAGCAGGTGGTGAGTAGCAAAAAGTGTGTAATCTCCCTGGCTGGACAGGACTGGGGTGGGAATCACCTTGTTCTTGTCTACCTGTGTAGGTTTTGTACAGAGTGACAAACTGTTAGAACTAGTGAAGTAACCATGCTGGTAGGTTAAAAATAAACAGGAAATGTGTTACTAAATACACTGTGAGTTTATTGAAATGGGATTTTGTTTAAATAGAAATAATTCATGAAATCGGTGATTCTTAACCTTGTTTTGCTGCTTGTCAAGTGCTTTTTTGGGGCAGAAATGAGCCTTTTCAGGCTCAGCATTGAAAACATAGGTCTAAAGCATTTCATTTCTGCAAAGGGTTGTGACTTTTTCTCGGAAATGGTGGCATTGGATTGAAGTATTTTTTTCACTGACTGATGGTACGTTTCCACATGACCTAGGCTAACTTTTGTTTTCGGGATTTTTTTATGCCAGTGGTATTGTTGAGGAAGCCTGAAACCCAGGTGAACCGGCTGAACAGAAAACTGAACTGGACCTTTAAGTTATTTCTTTGGTTTTGATGCCTGGTGCCTGTTACTGCCACCAGTGGTTAAATGGCCTTTCGTTGACCTCTTCACTTTCTTTGAAGGCTCTGTTTGACTGTTTTCTATACTGGTATAAGAGGAAGTTCCTGAACAAGTTTACATGATTTACATTGTGCTACATATCCCTCCTTGTTTATTTTCCTTAAAACTTCTGACTAAAAGTATGTGACCATGTGGAGTGCAAAGAACTTGCAGACTTTGTAAATCAGGGGCAAGTTAAATCTATGCTAATGTTTCATAAATAGATGCAGGTATCTCTTTTGGGTCTAAACATAGGAAGCCTGGGTGTCTAGTGAAGTACATAACTTTTATGTTAGACAGCTGCTTATATAATACAATATGAAATTTTTATAAGTTATCTGGGCACTATTTCAGCAAAGTAGGTTAGCACATGCTGAAATTCAGCTATACAAGCAGTACCTATATTTCAGCATAGAGTTATGTGTTCAAGGGGCTTCTAATCAAGAGGTAATGAGTTTGAGGGAGTTTGGTTTTGTGCTTTTGTTTGGTTTGTTGTTTTTTTTTTTTTTTTTTTTTTTTTAATTGAAAGCAGTCTGAACAGAGACTTAGTTGTGCTGTATTAATTGTTTCGGGTTTATTCTTGATGTTTTTGTGAGTAAGGTTTGTTTGGGGGTAATTTTTCTTTTTCTATGCAGGTATTATCTGAACATTATCAGTCTTAAGTCTTAGTTAATAATTGATACTTTGTCATTGAACAGATTTTCCACGGCAAGGAAGAAAGTTGGAAAGAAGGGTGTTCTCATAGAAACATAGGCTTGTCAGTTTAGTCTTCTGCATGGACAGTAAAGATATGTTGGGTGATCCTGCAATGGGGTTCCTCCATGGATTGCTTGACACTAGGAGACATCAGATGTTTCCTAAATTCTGCTTAAGTGTGCTTTCCTCTACTCTGGGCTCTTGCAGGTGATAAAATACAGTGTATAATAAGAGGTTTTCTTTCTGACTCTGTTTCAGGGGATTTTGATGGTTTTCAGAGCTGTGAATTTGCACAAAGCTGTTTTGTCTCAGCAAAACTGTTTCTGAGGCGTAACATTACCCAGAGAAAAGTGGGTATCCTGGGGTTTCCTCAGGTAACTTCTAAAGATATGAACTCCAGAGGACTTTGCCTGTTAGCTTTACACTGGCAGGAGTCAAACAGCTCTGGGTGACTTTTGACAAGCCTAGAAAATAAACTCTCAGGAAAGTCTGGGTTATACTGATGGATATTTTCCAGTGAAATGGTTTCTTTTGAACATTTGTCTGGAGTAGTTTCACAGGGCTACTGAAATTGCTGACAAACTTAGAGCATCTGTGGTGTTTGTCCTTATCCTGTTTGCTGGATATCTGCAACAACAGGTGTGATAGATCTGTGTGGCAGCCTAAATGCCTGTGTGTCATGTAGCTGCCTCAATAGCATGAAAGTTTTGTTTGTTGGGAGTGTCTAGCCATTGGCTTTGTGCTATTTTTTCCAGATATGTTAGTTTCTCATTGTATAAACAAACTATATGAAGGAGGAAAGTTGTGCTCTGCTGTCAGAAACCTTGGTGGAAGCTACTGTCCTATGTAAATGTGTGCAGCAGGAATGACAGCCTGCCAGGGAAGTGCTGCAGGGCAGGAAAGCTAACAGTGGCTCCTCATGGCTTTATCCTGGTGGCTCCTAATGGCCTTCTGACGTGTGCTGTGAGGTATTGGATCTCAGATCTTTCAGTAAAGCGACTGTTCATGGTATACACACCCATATTCACCCATTTCTTAGTTAGCCAAGAGTACAGGCTATTAACAGTTCTTTTATTAACCTCTTCACCCTCCTCACTTTCAAAACCAGTTTGCTTAAATTCTCAGTGACTTGGCTAGGATCTCTTGCACAGAAGTGTCTCCTGCATGTGTCTTCTCTGGTGGCCAAGCCTCTAGAAGTGTTAAGTGAAACTTAATGAGAAGATTCATAGGCCTTTCTCTGTGCAGGTATGTAAGATACTGGCTATGATTTCAGTATCATCCAGTTTCTTAACTGGGGAATTCTTTTCTGTACTGCTAGCTTTTCAGCAAATGGTACACCTGCAGGATCTATTACATAATTCTCAACAAAGATTAATGTCTGAAATTGTATTTTGAGTATTTCAGATTGAATTATCATCTCTGCACATGAAAGTACTTATCTCAAAGTGATCTAATAACAAGTGAAAGCTTTTTTTTATTTCTGTCTTACCAATCCTGACGTTTGTAGGAGTATGGAGAAAAGTCATCAGATGTTAACATGAGTAATATGTATCAGGGGTAATAACTTTCATTTTGCTCCATCAAATAAGATGCTAATTACATTCTAAAAGCATTGTGATTCTCTTATTCTCATGGTAGGTTTTGTTTCTTGTAACACCAAGTGTTGTTACAAGAACACTTTTGTTGGTTACAGTAGAGCAAGAACTATTGCAGTAATGCTAATCATATCTTATTATTTTTAAACCCAGTAGTATGAATGTGATAGAATCCCTGCATTTTTTCAGTCTGCTACCTGAAGATTTAACTCATATAGCAATTTGTACTATGTTTACTCAGTGAAGTATGACAATGTGAAATACACAGTTCCAAAATAAAATAATGTCCCCGCAATCTCTTTCTAGTTACTTTGTGCCTGTTAGTGACCCACTATTACAGAATTTAAGAGGAAATAAGTGGTTTCAAACAGCCATCTTGTAAAATCTCAGTGAATGGAGAAGTGGGCTCACTATTGGTTGTGTAAAATTAATCACATCTGGAGCCTGTAGATTTAAAAAGTTGTCGGTTCAAGATATTCTGATAATGTGAGATGGAAAAAAATAATGTGCAAAACCAAAAAGTGGAAAAAGAATTTTTTTTTTAATTAAAAGACATGAGTAGAGAATACTCTTAACTTTATTACTAGTTCTCACTGAAGGAAAATTTGATAGACATGTCCAGAGAAAATTAGTGACTGGATTGTCCTAAACAGAAGAAATTTTTGTCTACTATCTTGTTTTTCCAGAAAGTAAGCAATACTCTTAAAATTAAGTCATTGCTTTAGTGGGGAAAAGGGAAGATTCAGAGACACATACAGTTTGAAAATACAATAAAAGATGGAAGTTTTGAAAACAGGAGAAGGGTAGGTTGATAGTTTTGAGCTTTATTGAATCCTTTGATTGAGAGTTACTTTGGTGTTTGAAGTTAGCTATAGTGTCTGCAGGATGAGCAGCATGGTTTTAAAAGGATTATCTTATGAGACAAGTATCAGTACTGAGGAGTGAGTCTGTGCTGAAGTTATACATTGTTGACCTAATAATTCTGACAACACTTAAAACCACTAATGGCTAATAGGTTTATCATTCTTATTTAAACAAAGACTTTGTGAAGTGGCTTTCTCAGTGAGTAGCTACACAACATATATTTAAAAAAGACCACCACCAGCAGTGGTCTAGGAAATTGAGTATTTTTAATGCTAATAATTTAAAAAACTCAAGGCCAAACTGCACACCACCATTAAATTGCTCAAATGTAGGTCTGGCCACCTACAGCTGAATTTTAAATTCCTCAAGTTAAAAAATTGTTTATGACCATAGTGCTAATGTACAGCAAACTCAGCAGCTCTTCTCTAGTGAGTGATAGGTGGTGAAGTCAGTGCTGTAGGACTTTTTTTGAGGAAGAGCTGAATTAGCTAAAAAATACTTCCTCCCTCTTCTGCAAGATGGAACTGCACAGACCCTGCCCTCTTAGTTTTTCAAACTGGGCTATTTTAATTTCAGCATGCATGCTGATGTTCAGCTGGTTACAAGTGTCTAATTATTGTGATTATATGCATGCAGACTTCATCACTTTTTTTTTTTCCAAATGGAGCTGGCAGTGTGAGAGAAGCTTGGCATTTTATCTACTGTATAATTTGCTTGTTTTTATGCTTAGTGTAACAGCTTGCTGAATGAGTGCTGGAGTGAGACATAGATAAACAACAAGGGGAGGGTGGGCACACAGGCTGGCAGGTTCCAAGGGGTCATTACACGTGTCTGAAAAGACCTATCAAACAGGCAAGGGAAGACCAAAATAGTGAGGACAAATTCAGAGGTAACTTCTGTTTGCTCACATACACCTCTTGACACCTGTGTCATTGGTTTTTCCCCCATTAATTACCTCATGGAGGTAATTTTGCTGTGGGTGAATGGCATCATTGATGAAGATGGCCCCACGGTGGCTGGTGTGTTCTTGGCTGGTGTTTCCTTGTGAGTAGTGGCTCCTTCGGGTACACAGGCTTGTGTGTGGAGGACATCCATTACCTGAGCTCATGTGCCTGATCATTTTTCGAATGGAAACAAACAGGGTTGGTCGCATTACTCTAAGAGCAGACCTGGCTGCTACCCTACCACCCAGGCCACTTCTTGCCATAAGGAGAGGGGGAAAAAACTTTCCAAGACAACTTTATGTGGGTAGAGAAGAGTTCTTTTACTTATAGGGTTTTGGGGTACAGAATATAAAGGAGTATAAAAGAGTATAAAAGTATAAA
>JAWWEE010000074.1:90619585-90716560 GCA_035221455.1 Xenops minutus | reverse complement strand
GTTGCTGGGCTTTGCTTTCTTGTTTTGACTAACATGGTATCTAATTGTCTTAGCTCTGGTACATGTTTCTCAGGCATCGTGTTCCAGCTATTATCTGTCCCTTAGACAGCTAGCACAGGGTTACAGATTGCTAGCTTCCCTGAATGCAAGAAACTACATAGAAGTATAAAAATCTACAAATTCATGAAAACCCTATGGCATCACACTGCAGGCTTGTTTGCTATGATGTGGTTATCACCATCTCTCTGAAAATACAACGTGGCTTCAGTCAAAAGGAGGGATGTAAATAAAGTCCTGTCTGTTGCACTGGGACAGAGTGAGAAGCAGAAGCACCCCTAGGGTCATCTGCTATCAGGACACAGTGGTGTCTCATCCTGTGGTTGCACTGAAAGAGGGTGCTGCCCAGATGCCTGGCTTGACCCAGCTGTGCTGCTCTTCTTCTATAGCCTGCGGATGCACAGCAGCCCCCACACCTCTCCAGCCTGATTGCCTGTCACAGAGTGTGTGCTTGGCTTCAGTTTTGTGTTTACTTCTTTGGGTAACTGCACCTGATTTACAGTTTAGATGGAGAAGTTTATGGGAGGCCACTGCCATATATATTCATTTTAACAGCTTCCTTCTGTCACAGATACCACCATCACTAGATGCCAAAGGCTAATGGTTTTGGTTTCTAGCCCCACAGAGAGCTTGTGACCAGTCCACATTTGTAGATGGGGCTGTGCAGCTCTAGTCAGACCAGGAGTTAATCCTAGCCAGTGCCTCAAACAGGGGTGAAGGCTCTCCAAGGCCATACTTGCTGCTGCTGCTCTTAATCTGCATCATGGAGCCTCCCTGCTGCTTGGATTCGTTGTCTCCCCTTTGCCATGCTTTGCATACACCGAGGCTGTGGGCTGATGCAGTGAGATCTGGGTTATCTCAAAACTTGGCCAAATTCTTTCCAGGCTGAATCGTGGCAGGTAAGAATTCCGTATGGATCAACTTACTACTTGAGAAGCTGACTTACGTGGGGTCTGTGGCAGGACAGGAGGCAACTTCCATGACTTGTGCTGAGTGCTTTTATACCCTGCTTGGGTGGCTCGGCATTGCTTGACTGCTTCTTTACACTCTAAAGACCATACTGTAAAACAGCCTATCAAAGGCTGTTACAATCAAGTGACAGTGCAGCATTGTTACAAAACTAGTGCATTTCACCTGCTTTTTTGGGCACATCTCATGACAGAGTAGAGGGAGTTGTGCTGGGAACTTTCTTTCTCTCACTGAAGAGAACATTTCAAACCTGTGCAGCAGGATCTCCTAAATTCTGTTTTATTGTTTAACCCTTTTCTGGGTTTTGAGTTGAAAAGTTTGTGATGTTTGTGGTTGTTGTTGAAGCTGTGGCTTGGTTTTATTTGTGTCCTGATTTTGTAGCTTTTAGAGTAAACTTTGGTGACCTATCCAAGTTTTTCTTTGCAAGACTGAAATCTGTGGTTTTGGAGAATAAAAGGGGCTCAGATATTGATATCAAGATGTGGGTTTTATGAAAAACATTAGATACTATGAGACTTGGCAGTAAAATGGTGAAAGGTAGGTTCATTTCACAGTTCTGCCTGAAGTGAGCTCATCGAAATTCTCAGTTACCTCTAAAAGTTCACTAGGTTGCAGTAGCAATCATTGGCTTGTGGTGATATCGCAGATTATTCGCACTGTGTTTTTAAATTTCTTGCATTACAACAGGAAATTAATGTTTTCTTATCTGAAATTAAAAAAAATGCCAAACAAACCCAAACAGTATTTTGGGAAGAATTCCCAAAACGATAATTCTGAAATGCTACTCTGTGTGTGTGTGTGTTGAAATGTTGAATTTCAGTAACAGTGTTAAATTTAAAAAAAAAAATTAATAGTTTAAGGTACTAAATAGAACTAAGGCACATGTCTACTGTTGTGAGTAAAGGGATAGAGGGCAAAGCAATTGACATAGAAATGTCAGTCATTTTAGTTTACCTACATGTCTTGTGAAATGCTGAGCTCATGACCAAAGTGTTTTCATTGTGTGTGTTTGTGATTTTCTGATTTGTTTTTTTTCCAGTTCCCCTCCCCCCGCCCCCCCCTTTTTCTTTTTTCTTTATTTCAGTTAAGGATTCATTTGAAGTATTTTTAACACTCAGTCTCTTTCTCTCTTATGCCCCCTCCCCTGTTTTGTTTTTTTTTCATCTGCCATATGGTACATGTCTTCTTGCAAGATCACTGGGGATAGAGGATATCTAAATATACTTTTTTTCAGTTTTAGCACAGAGTGGCTCTGATCTTAATTGGGACTTGAATGCTCTTCAGAATAAACATGTTAAGGAATGTGATGCCATTTGCAAAATGACCTCTTTATGGATATGGGAGATGCTTTGAGCCTTCAGCAGAATCAGCATTTTTCCAAATTGTCCCAGTATTTTGGCTGAATAATGTATCAGCCAAAACCACGGGATATTAAGTAATATGGTTATAAAGCAAGTGTTTCTGCCTTTTAATCAGACTGCATATACATAGCATATTCTCATGTTCTGCTGTGACTTGTATACCTCCTGAATAAGGATGTCAAGGCAGATATGTTTGGACTGCATTTAAAAATCTAGAGCTGAATTAAGACATTTCAAAGAAATAGAATAAACACATCTGAACTGCCTTTTAAACTTTTTTCCGCACCAATAAAAGTGGTTCCTCCCATTGTGTATGATCTCTCACACGCGTTAATGCTGCGATATTGAAGGAGCCTGGTCTTTGGGAAGTGGCTGGCTTAATGGAGACTGACCCATGGATTTGTGCTGCGTTGTCTTTTGATCTTGAGTAGGAGCTGTGTCTGCCACTCGTCCCTGAAAGCAGGTGAGCAAGAGCCATAAACGGAGGCTGCTGGAATTGCTGGGTAGAATCAGAAGAGCACATGTACACTGCCTGAGTATTTCCTGGGTAGGTGAGAATAAGCAGGATGTTTGATTGAGCCGTGTTCTGTCCTGGTCTGAAAAACCCAAGAGTTTTCAATGCGATCTGTTCTGTTGTTACTTTTAATTATAATGGGGTCTGGAAATCCAAAAGCAATTATCTACAGTATTCAGTGTATTGGCTAGGGATTCTTGGGCAAGCCTAAAGCACAATAGCTTGGATACTAGAAGCTGTACAGTACAGAAAGGAGGGGGTGATAGTAAATGGTGGCTTCATAGTACTGTAGCTGGGCTGCTTCCTCATAATAGTTCTATTTTTCTATAACCATCTAGGCTTAACTATATGATGCTCAAGGCACTATCCCTTTCAAAAGCTGTGAAATAGACAAAGTAAGGAAAGAGTATGAGGATACTCTGAAGTACGGGGACTTGCTTGGGTTTATTGGAAAGGTTCTGACTAAACTGGGGTTTCATACATCTCCATCAGGTTCTGTTAGACAATACAGCCCTTTTGTAGCTTGTTCCCTAATCATTCAGTAGATGAAGGACATGAGAGGAAATAAAACATGGGAGGAAATAAAGTAATGCCGAAAACTGTAAGCCTCTTGACAGAGTGGTCTGTATAGCAGTTCAGGGAATGGCAAGCAAGTTTCCCTTGTCCTCTCGGTTTTTGGAATGTGCTGCAAATCACTACGGAAAGGACATTAAAAAAAGGTTTATTATATGTATTTATTTTCTCTGTGAGATCCCAAATGCAGCCAAAAAATGTTTAAACTCTAGATTACGATTATTGCAGCAGTACGTACCTACCCTTATGCCTAAATTTATAGTATTTCTGTGTATGCAGAAGCATTTATATCTGGCAATTGTGTGCTGCTTGAGACTGCACAGTAGTCTTTCTTTAACAGAACTAATAAGAGATGGGCTGATAAGAAATAGAAATCTACTTGCACTTGCTAGATGAGCATGCTTTTCCTCTTCTTTACCATCTTGTGTTTTTACTTCCTCTGTTAGTGAATGTGAACTATTTTTAGTGACTGTGAACTCCTTTGGATTTGTAGGTATTAATTTCATTATATTACACTTTCCTGGCAGAAGTTTCTTCTGCAGCAGGGAAATCTAGAAGTGTAGTGGGGTTTTGTTTTAAATATTAGTAATTAATAAAAAAAAAAAGTTAATTTTAAAGTGCATGTTATTTCAATGTAGAGTTCTGGGCTTAGTGTTTATATAAAGGAAACAATAACTTCCAGTTTAGGAATGTTATTGTTCCTGTTACTGCAGTTTACTGGAATAAATAAGATCAGATTTACTGACTCACTTTAAGGATATTTTTTTTTCTTCCTTCTAAGTTGAGCAAATGTTGTGGGGTTTTTTTGCTGTTGATTATATTCTATTACTGCTCACATCATACTTGGCAGCTAATTCTGTCCTCCCTATATACCATGCTGTTCTGGATCCATGTTTGTGGGTGGGTGTTTTTTGCTAGCCATTTTTTCAAGACTCAAATCTTTTTCCTATCGTTTCATCTACCTTTATCCACCTTCACAATGAAATGTGTTAGTGCAAGGACTCCTGTGTAACTGCACTGGAATATTGAATTTTGCTTTTTATATGTATCTGACTTAAATCTGTAGATTCAGTCTGTGAGAACTGAACGCACTGCTGGACCTACCTGCATAGAGCTGGGACTGGTTACACCTACAGACCTCCAGAGTCCCAGGTGTCTAATAGGACTGCACAAGAATTTAATAAGCTAAATTCCTCCGGACTTCCACCAAAGACAGCCAAATAGTAATAGGAAAGGCCAGTCTGTGTGGAGTAAGGAATCTGGGCATGTGAGTAGAATTTAGATATCTAGGGGTTTATCTTACAGGAAAATCTAGATCTCACAATGTCATTATTAAAATTCACTTCCAGTAATTTTTATTAGAACACCCTTTTTCTCAGTGAGGCCTGTGATTGTTGCATTTTTGGCTGTGTAATGTATTAACTAGACTAGTACTACATGCTCTTTATCCTCCACTGCTTTGAGGAGGTGTGCCAGATGGTGCTGCCCTGAACCCAGTCCCAGAAATTGTTCCTGCAGAGACTTGCAGTGCCTTCAAGATTTGCTTAGAGCAAGGAAGCATAATATGGTTTTAAACAAACTAAGCAACTTTCCTTCCCCTCCCCCAAAATGGATCTTTTCTGGTCGCATTGTCATATTTAGACATATTTAACTGAAAAGTTAGTGCAGCTGCAGTCTTAAAGTCTTCTGACATGTTTTACTATATGACTACCTATTTTAATAAGTTCTTGTGAAAGAGAAAAGAGACACCTGTATCAAAATCTGTTAAAATATTGATCAGTGGAAGCAACCCTTGCAAGACAGGACTGATTCACTGAGTCTGGTTCCTGCTGGACATAACATAGTGCTCAAATATTAACCAAACTCCTTGAGGTTCTTGCCTCTCCTGCACCCATCTGATGTCTTCCTTTTCTGTGGCGAGGAACATTCAAATTTCTGACAGATGCTGTCAAAAGTTGAACCATATATGGTTCTGGTGCCAGCTAAAATAATTGCAAATTTAAGTAATTCTTGACTGTTTCAAGATTTACTGAATCAGTAAGAGCGACACTGAGTGCCCTCAGAATGCAAATACACTGAGCTCTTTCTGGCACCCTCTCACACAAGTTGTTGCCTCTCCCCTCAACCATTTACTGATGAAGCCTTTAGACTTCATGGTGAGGATTTTTGTCTTGGTGTGTGCTAGGGGAAATGTAGACTTGTGCAGCAGTCTGGTCTTTGTATAATCCTCATTTTGTCTCTCATAGCAAGTTTCCTACCCACCGTAAAGTTCTTCACCCCCTCCTCCAGTGTCCTCAGCAACACTGGTTCATACTATAGGATACCCAGCTGTGTTATAGATAACATTTCTTTCATCTGAAGCTAATATTTCTTATATCTAGGAAATGAGCTACTATGTTGAGAAATAATGTCATGTTGGTCTGATGCAATTTTTTCTTTGGTGTTGGCAAACTGATGTTATGTTTTATTATTTTCCTTTAGCCTCCTTCTTTAATTATGCCTCCCATTGCAATATGTTCTAATGCCGTATGTTTCTTCTGAGGTGATTTTTATGAGCAGTAGTTGCCTGGATGACTTGGTTTGTTTTTCCCCTCGTCTGCCTTGTTATTTTTTTTAAATCTAGTTTCTCTGTTCATTGAATATTTTCAGATCATGTGCCACCCTATATTTAATAGTTGTATTAAAGCCCTTGCAGATAGCGCTGCAATTTCATTTGTCAGTTCTTTAAGAACACACAGATGACAATTACTGAGGTTTTTCTAGTTTTGAGTGGATTAAGCTCTTTGAGTTTTGCTACTGTTTTCATGCTCTTTGCCTTACAGGCATCTTGAATTTCTCAGTCTGTAAAATAAGAAAGTTAATTCCATTTCAAGACTTGAAAGTCAGCTGTAGGGCATGTTGATGTTGGATGCTCTGCACAAGTGTTGTGGGATGCCTAAGTGAAATTTTCATTTAATTGTTTAAAAGTAAGCATAGTAATGCCATGGAAAAGATAAAACTCTGTCTTCATTTCTTTTTTCACCCTAATGGAGTATTTCTCTTGCTCTATATGGAAGTGTGCTTGTTCATGCTGTGTGGGAGTGGCAATAATCCCTCTTTGCAGTGATCACCCCATCATTCAGTGATGTACCATCTGACAGGCAACCCTGCCAGGGTCCTCGTCCTATTGCCTAGGAGGAGGATTGTGATGCTGCTGCTGCGCTGAACTCTTTCAATTAAAAAAAAAAAAAAAGGCAAAACCAAAAAAGGGCAATTTCTCTGCTGTCTCTCAGGATTTTGCAAGGACAAAAGAGGCCAAAACACATATCTGGGTAATGAAATACAATATTTCTCAACAGACGATAAACCCTCAAAGATGCTCTTTGAGGGAAGAAAGGCTAGAAATGGGTTAGATGTGAATGAGGAGAGAACCAAGCTGACTCACTTTGGTATATTTAAATGGTTTGTGCAGTTTCCAGTTCATGGCATGTTAAAATCCATTCAGATTCATAAACAGCATTTTCCCAGATAGTGAGGTGAGTGAAACCATCTCGTCCCTGGTTTCCCTGGAGAGCTACAGAGTGGGGAAGAACACATAAGATAAGAAGAGCAAGCCACCACAAAAAAAAAGGCGTATTTGAGGAAGAGTTGTGACTTTGTGTGGTGACAAGTTCTCTTAAAATAAAAACATTTTAAAGAACTGAAGCTCAGCAGATGGCCACATAATCTGTTGTTGAGACTGTAAAGATGGAGGCTGAGGGGACTTCTGGAAGGACTTGACACATCCTGACAGAGGAGCAGTACAGCATTTCTCCTTTCCTCAGGTCCTTCCTTGCCTTCCATCTGCCCTTCCCAAGCATTAGAGAGCAGATACAAACCTCACTAAATTCAGGCTGCTGTTAACCGAGGGAGGCTGGAGGAATTTGAACAAGTACAATTTTTGAAGTTCATGAAACATCAGCTCCCTAGCAATGATGTTTTTCTACTCCTTTTTCCTCCAAAATTCCTCTGGCAGCTAGGACTGAATCTTAAAAACTTTTAAATCTAAAAGAATTTAAAAATTCTTAAACTTTTTAAAATCTAAAATCATTTCAAGATTTTAAAACACAGACTTGTAGAATCAGCAGGAGTGAGGAGGCAAGGACTGTCCTTCTGAAGAGGAGAATTATGAAGTGGGGATGATGCTATTGCCTAAACAACTGCCTGCACCCAGACCTTTCTCTTTGGATTGGTGTTGGGGAGGCTTCTTTGACTCTAATGTTTTTTGTCATTGCCGAGCCAACTTCTTTTAGCCTTTCAGAGAGCAGAAAAGGAAAACCTCGCTCACATTTTGAGGAATATTTGAAACCTACTGTTGCCTCAAGCTTTAGCTTCCTGTGCTGTGCGGTAGAGTGTCTGATAATGAAAGATGAAAGCTTTCTATTTTTGTCCTGTGAATGTAGCTCATGTTTCATGGGCCAGATTGGTTGATTTTTGTGTCTTCCTTTTCAGTGCTGCCTTTATCGTGGGGAAGGGGGAAGGAGGGAATAGCAACTTCACTGAGATGCTAAATTTAGAGTAGTTAGAAAAAGTGAGGATGTGTATCTGGGGTCTTTCCAGCTTTTCAGACTCAAGGCACCTATAGAGTCTGATTTGTGACTGACCATGTCAAGTTGAAAAGGCAGTGCCTGGGCACCAGAGGCCCTTTTGTCCTTCACCCCACAGAGTGTCACATGTGTTAAATCTGCACACCTTGTGACACAAAAAGAGTTTTTTCCTCTCTTTGACATTTGAAGTATACGCTGTCGATGGTCTGTTCTGATCCAGACAAGCTTAAAATACGCTTTTAGAAAAGTTATGATTGATTCTAGGTATTTTACTTATCTATGGCTGGTACACTAAAGAGCTTGATATAATAATTTTTGTTTACATAAAAATATTCTCAAAGATGAGGGACAGTGAATTTGTGGGTTCCTTTTCTAGCCATACATAGTATACAGATGATGTTAAATAGAAGGAGGGAGTGCAAAAAAAGGACACAGAGGCCATGATGTTCTGTGTTTTGCATATGATGTATTTTCTGCCTTAGATTTATCTCGGAAATTTGCTTATCTAAACTGAAGTTATTCAAACATTTTTACTATAAAAGTATAAAAGCAAAATATGATTTGTATTTTCTTTCTCTAAGACGTATAGCCTATCCATGGAATTAATATCTTTTTCTCACAGTTGTGTGTACTGTTCTACCACCTCACTTTTTTCTCAGATGTTAATATTTCCACTTTCTGTTTTAGGATGATGGATACCTTCATTAAAAACATGTCTGCACATGTATTACAGCATGAAATACCATTTCTGTTCACAGGATGTTCCTGCTGTAGGAATTTTTCTGTGGAGGCAGAAGCCTTGCATACTTGTGTGTGCAGTGTGAAATGCTTCAGAGCAGATAGTACCCATGCTCTTCCTTCCCTCTCTTTCTCCCTCAGCTGTTCACTTTCCAACCTGCCAGCATAACTCCTCCACAAGTGTGATCTGTGGGAGAGAATAACTGCTTAAGCAGTTCTGGCAGAACTCAGGTTAAGTGAATGCTACTGGATTGCACCTGCTTCTGAGCACTGGCACAGCTAGACAGTGTTCCATGCTGAGAATGCCTAAGATCCCCTGAAAAACTAGGCTGTTTTCATTACAATATAGTTAAGGTTGTTAACATTTATAGTAGCTGCTGCTTTGTGTGATGGTGCACCCAAACTACAGCTTCAGAGTCGAATGGCAAAGTTATTTAGTACCATGCTACCATGTTCATTATGAACTGGCTAGCACCATTAGCATATTTACAGTAAGTTCTAAATTTTCTGATGACATTATCCAAACGACCATGTTGTGAAGGCAGGTGTCAAGTTTTCTTTAAAAAAAAAAAAAAAATCATGCTGGTGCTGCTGACAGAAGACAGCAGCTTCCAGGTAGATTTGCTGGGTTGCAAGTGAGTGTGAGAAGAATTCAGCTTCCATGTACTTTCACAGAGCATCAACAGCTGCTTCTCAGGCTCTGTGTGCATAGTAGAGAAAGGAGTGCTCAGCTGCTTGGGCACCCTTTCCTGCTGAGAGAGGTGGTGTTCTGTGGAATAAGACATGTCTCACATGAAAGACTCTGGGAAGGTTTTTTTTTGCCTTCTTAAGTGTACTTTATTCTCTAGAAGGAAAGAGCTGTGCTGGGGCATGTGCAGTCATCAGAGATTTCATTGCTTTGAGTAAGTGAGAAGTTGCATGGTGGTTTGGTTTGGGTTTTTTTTTGTTTGTTTGTTGAGGTTTTGGGGGTGTTTGGGGTTTTTGGGGGATTTTTGGTTGTTTTGGTTTTTGTTTTGTTTTACTTTTCTATGACAAACTCCCAGGGTAGGAAGATGAGAATAGAGCACAAATGATAAACAGCGAGGGTTTGTATGAAAGCTAACTTCATCTTTGTTTTACAATATTAGCTAAGTGCTTGTTTTTACTTGGTTATAAAAATATGAAGCTTCTTACATTTTGCTATTTCATATTTACAAGGCAGCATAAAGGGCATCTTACAGTGTGTCTTTTTGATCCTGTTTGCTATAATTCAGAGCACTGTATTCATATTTACATGTCCAGAAGACCTAAAAGTATATTTTAATCCCAGTCAAAATGACAAAAATTAGTGTATTTTGTATCTCTGCTTTTGGAGTACTCTTGAAGTGAGTTGCTGGCTTTGTTTTCCATGTGCTCAGAGACACAACAAGCCTTTGTACAGTGGGACCTTTGTACACTTACTCTCTGCCTCTCCCCTGCTGTTCATAAAGCTCATGTACGTGGTCTGATACACGCTTGAACTTGCATCTTGGTAAACAAAGTTATGTTGAAGTCATTGATGGGAGTCAGAGAGGGAGCATCAAGTGTGTGGCTTATGTGGAGGATGCAAATAAGGAAGCCCTGTGCCCTGCAATGGAGGGACAGCATTTGTGAGTAATAGTGTGTTGAAAGCGTGCGTGCATGTGAGTGTAACCAAGTAATTGTCCCCACGAAAGGAATGGCAGAAAGCTGACTACATGTCTGGCTAAACAGTTACTGAATCTGTTTAAGCTATTGCAGGTGGATCGTTCACAAAAGTAATCGGTTGTTTTCACAGAGTCAGTTATGTCTGCATTGCTTTTTTAGCATGAGATAGAGTTGGTTTGCAGTACATTGCAGGCTGGTTTTATTCAGCTTCATACCTGCAGCTTTTGTTTTTCCATGCGTGCAGATTTTTATTACATTTGTGGAACTCAATGTTTTTCTTGTTAAATATGTCCATAATAAAAAAATAAAAATTCCTCGATGAGCCAGGTTCCTGGTGGCTGCAGGGTTGCTGGATGATGACCAGTGGGGCTCGCTGACTGAAGATAAGAATTGGAAAGTCTAGAAATGGGAAATGCTGGTACTTGGCTACACACAGCTAGAACTGCTTTGTGAGCAGAGTCTGAGCACCATAAAACATCTGGTGACAGGTCTCTGTTTGAAAGATGGTTTTGGCTTGTAATCCACAGCCACTTTTCCCTAAGTTATAGAGCAGACTTCAATTAGTGTTTGCATTTGGTTTGGTAGGCGGCTCTTATTTAATGTTGCTCAGTATAATTTGTGCTCTTCCCTTTTTCCTGTCTTCCTTCTCTGTTACAGTGTTGTGGTGCAGTTATTTCTCTGCTATCCTACTGTTTTCTGTTGGCTTTCTTGTCCTGCTCCCTGCTTGGCCCCACAGGGGAGGGGCTCCGCTCCTCCACTTGTGCACTGTGTAGGTAACTGAAGCTGCCTCTTAAGAGCAGAGCAAGAGGAAGGGAAACACTGCTATTGGTAATGGTATCTATAAGCTCAGAAGTCCGCAAGGTCCCATGCTGCATCAGTGTGATGTTTCCAGTGTTAAATGGGGTTTCCCAGAGTGGGCAAGAGCGCTTTTTGACTCAGAAGGAATTGATATTTCTTATCAATCAATACCTGTTTGTTAATGGTTCCACCTTTATGACAAGTTAGATTTGTGGAGGGAGAAATTACTGTAGGAATCAATGCAGAACTATGTTTAAGTGGAAACACCCACAATCATTAATGAATTTTCAGTGTGACATGTCTTTATTAAAGGAAGCATGCTCCTTTTTATTTTTTCCTAAGAGGCAATAATAATGAACAGCAGCACCTGTAATATCAGATAAAGAGTCTAATCAAAGGCAAAAGCCGTGTCCAGCAGTAAATGACTGTTTTGTTATTTTATTTTTTGGTTTTGTTTGTTTAGATTTTTTAGTGACACCCCGATCCTGTTTGTTTTCCCACAGAACTGAGGGAGAAATCATGACAGTTCAGCAAAAATTAATGCATGAAAAATTTGAAATGTGTATTTAATGTAAGAACTGTGAAGCACATTTGGATGGAGAGATGGTGCTGCCTGGAATGCTACTCTGTAGGAAGGAGATTTTATTGCTGCCCTGTTAAGTGAGTTTTTCGAAATGTTTTCAAGGTTTTGCAATAAGTTTTGCATTCTGTAATGTACAGTGGCAAAAAGCAAAGAGTTGAAACATTCTCATGAAAACATTTTTATAGTTCAGAGGCACATTATTTAGTACATTTGCTTACCAAATTTAATTGTTTCTGATGAAAATTGGGAAGTTAATACTTACATGACCCAAGGCAAACAACTTTGAAACAAGCCCATTCCTGAAGTTTTCAGTTTTAGCAGATGCCTCAAATCAGACAAAACTTCAAATACCCATGACTCATGGCCACCAGCTAGAAGTGTTTTGTTGTTCTTTTATGTTTTGGGCAGTGAATCATGGCTGAAAAGCAGTAGTGCTTCTAAGCAGTAAGCAATAGTGCTTCTAAAGGTAAAATGGATATAGTGATCTTGCAGACACCAAATGGAGTTCATGCACCCCTAGTTATCTGTGAGGATGGACTCTGGTTTGATGTTGTGGATTTACTCATAAAAGATGACCAAGTGGTTCATAAGGTTTATTCTGCTGATGTGTTTGACCTCCTCTGGAGTCACTGGTGACAAAGAACTGTGAGTTTCCACAGTTTGATACTGGTTGCAGGCAGATAAGTCTGTTGATGTTATGATCTCATTAAAGATAAACCATGGGATTGTGCAATGAGCTGATAAGGCCTGGCCTGATTCAGCATGTTCTTCTATTCCACACACACCTACCAGGATTTGCAAAATGTGCAGACCACTGTTGCTCCCCCCTGACTCCTCAGCCAGGTCAGCAGTGCTCTGTCATATGGTTGTGTGAGGTCCAGCCTCTCAGTCAGCCTAGTTCAGCATCTCTGCCATCAAATTGTGTCCATGTGGTTTCTGACTTCATGGATTTAGGATAAGTGCCTTGCCATCAGTGCAAGCTCACCTGATAACAGCTCAGTCTCATGAAATGATAGATGTTTTGCAAAACCTTGGCAGTAAAGAAGGGGGTGTCAGCGGTTTAGTGCAGTAGCCATGGATCTGGAAGAGACGTCTAGTTCTCACCTGCTTCTCCAGGTAAAACACTTCTGCCTGTTTGTAGTTGGCAGTGGCAGCCACTGAATCAGGCTGCGTGCCTGCAGGTCTGAAGTTGTTTCTTCCTGCGTTGGAGGAAATTTTATGTTATGGGGTAGGTATTCTGGCTGCACACGTGTGACTGGCTCTCTGTGCCACCCTCAAGACCAGAGGTGAGTAGGGCATTTCTGCTTCCTAAGCTGCCACACACGAGCTTCCTCTGGTTATGACAACATCTAGATGCAAAGGTGTAGGGATTCGCACAGCTGATTCCAAGTCAGGGGTGGAAGAGCGTAGCTGATAGCTGGTGTGTCTTTGTAACTATTCTCTTGGGGGTACTTCTCTGCTTAGGCAGCAGGTATCAGACAAGCCAAAGCATGCAAGTTAGTTGGCCTCTGGAGTGCAAGCATTTCACGGTTAGTGGGGCAGCTGGGCAAATGACTTAAGGTCCCTGGTGCCTCCTTCCTCAGAGGCACGAATTTGATATTGTGAAGGGTGTGGACTCTAGCTGACTTCCCCAGTGACTCTGCTTGTCTGCTGACAGTGTTGTAGATGGAAGATAAATTGCTCATCATTGCAGTCTGACAGCTGCCTAGAGAGCAGAGTAGAATTAATTCCTGAAGTTTTCTTAACCATTTCGTTTACCTGGGTGGATTAAGTTCACTACTGCATTTTTAACTCCTTTACAGGAATGAATAGTAATGTATTTATCTCCCTTGTTTGTTTCATGTACGCTTTTCATCCCAGATAACACAGCAAGTATGTTGTTGTTTATCTCTCTCAGGAAAAAAAAGTCTAGATTGTTAAAATAACCTGGAAATGTGGTCTTACTCAATTTGGTAGATGCTGTTGCCTTGGGCTATGACTCATCCCATTAAGCAACCATGAAAACTGTGCAGTTTTCCATCTTTGCTCTTCGTCAGTTATATTACTGTTTATGTTATGTATCTACAGTTATTCAGGGCAATAGTGAGTAGGGTATTTGTGTATTGCTAGTGTATTTACACAAGGCTGCTCTCTGAAGATTTTCATTTCGTCTTTTAATGTATATATTGATGGACAGCTGCTGTGTAATTAAAGAAGAAAATATTCTATTCATTCTGCAGGAAGGTTTGCTTACCTTGTATTGTGTCATTAAATTACCTATTGAGGTGTTACCCTGTGAATCTGCTGTAATAACAACAGGCGGTTGGGCAAGCAGGTAGCAAAACAATAGCCTGAAATAAAATACTTTCTGGAGGCCTCTCAGGGGTGGTTATGAGACAATTCCTGAGCTTTTAGTTGTTAAAAGTCTGCTTGGTGCTCCAGCCGGGTTACAAAACATGTTTTGTCTGGCAGTAGTATGGATCAGTGAGCCAAAGGGTTATGAACAGTTTAAAAAAATTCTTCCTGACAAAGTCCGGGCCCTTATTTTGGAAAAGTTGTTGAGAGAGTATGAAGGAGGTAGGGTTTCTCCCCGGTCTCCATCAGAGGAGTTTGGTAATCACTTAGGTAAGTGGGGTTTGCTGTATATATTTGTTACTTCAAACTTGTATTTCTCTATTTTGTTTTTCTACTGGTAAGATTTGTTATTGGTTGGAGAAGGCTTCTTAGTTGCTTGATTTAGTATGGCCACAGCCTTTCAGGAGGGAGAAGAGTTGGGGTATGGAGTCCTGGGAGAAGGGTCAGGGAGATGCAAGCACCACAGGCTGGGACCAGGTCTGAGCAGGAGCAGGCAAGGACCCACCAATAAGCCTGGGAGCTCAGAGGGGTGCACTGACAAGGGCTGGAGCACAACCAAGATGTGCAGATTCCAAACAATGACACTGTGACCACCTTTGCTATTTTTATTAAAATTGTATCTGATGCTCTATGAATGTATAAAAAAGAGACCCTGGAGAATGTTGTGCATTAAAATGTCTAGTTTTAGGCTGTAATTTGTGAGAGTATTTTTCTGAAGACAAGAATAATTTGTTTTTTTTCAGGATGTCTTTTATTTATTTGGTACCCTGAACAGGAAAATTCTTTTATAAAATGAAAATTCATTGCTGTGTACAGTTCTGGGACAGGTTCTGTATGTTGTCATGTTGTTCCCAAGGGAAAACAAACATAAATATAGTTACACCAGTGTTAAATGCTGTGACTAACTAATATTACATACTGTTTAAGATTTTGTGCAGCCAAGCATGTTATCTTTTACTGAAAGAACATTTACTACAATTCTATTTTAGTAGTCTGAAAAGGACTGCTAAGTGTACATGACGAACGGATTGCTTCTTGCATTATTGTGAAGAATATTGTAAGACATTCTTGACAATGTTTTCTGCTCCTTTAGTACCAAAGAAGTCCAGTAGAAAAAAAATAATCTGTCTATACTGTTTCTGTATTTTCTCCCTCCACTGTATACCTCTATGTATGTATGGGGAGGAGGATGGATGGAGAAAACATCTAATATGAAAAACATGCTTAGTTTATTTTCCCCTATTTACTTGCTGATAACTTTAGAAGTAAGAGGACTACCAGGTCTTATGTTTTCATGTTTCTCTCTTTCTATTTAACCAGCTGAATAGCTGATCTCTGCTTCTTATTGTATTAGATAGAGGCTTTTACCTCTTTTAGTCCAAGTAAACACAATGTCTTCTTCCATGGTGCTGTGAAGTTTATTATGTAGGTGACCTCTGATTTTTAATTTGCAAGCAAAACAGACTTTGTGTGAGCATATTCAGGCATATTATATTTTCTGGTTTTATTTATTTGTAAAAGCAGCGTGAACCTTTTAGAAAACTGTCTTAAGTACAAATGTACTCATCTTGGCTGATGCAATAACTAAATGGAAGCAGAAAGGACTGTTTGGAAACCACTTGTGTATCTGTGGATAGCAGGAGTGCCAGAATTGCAGCCAACTTGACCAAAATTACATACTTATATATGTTAGGGCATATGAATGAAGCATGCTACCAAGTTAATTTGCCCAAACTGGGAGCTGGTTTTACAATGAGCTCTTTTTTTGCTTCAACCTTCTTGAGTTTGCTTTTTAATTCTGTGAATTAGCATTAATGCACGTGGGAGGACATTTTCTTTGGATCCTGCATTAAATTATTCTGAATTGTGTAAAAGCCCTGTGAGAAGAGCTGAATGTCTGTCTCCTCATCTATCCTGTTAATGGGCTTTACACTGTGTATTTTTGCACCTATTTGAAGCAGTGATACTAGCTTTCCAATTACTGCTCAAGTTCTTTGACTCTGCTGTTGAGTAGTTATGCAACATGTCTGAGTTGCTTCCCTTTTCCAAAGAGTGAGCAAGGACTGACAGGACAAGTATTGGCTTTGTGTGAATTAACTCTTAAACTGAAATTCGGAGCTCATGCTATGGATACTTTGAACAAGTCCCTGATTAATGAAGATGAGAGTCTATTGTCTGTTAAAGAACAGATGGGTCCTAGCACATGTCAGGAGAGCTGGATTTTGTTCTCATCCTTCTGAAAAGTAGCATTTTCGGTTTTCATCTGTTGTAGGAATGAGTGGCTTTTTTTTTTTTTTTTTTAAATCTAAGGTTCATCAGCCAAAATGGCATTAATTTTTCTAGTATAGGGATTAAAGAAATACATGAACCCCCCTGGGTGGGTTTGTTATGTTGCTACTTGCATGCCCAGTGATTTGCCCTAGTGGCCTCCAATGTCTTTTTCTCCTTCAGGGACCTCCAACATGCCTGTGCTGCTGCCCTCAGAACAGGGACCAGCTTTTCCAGACTTACCAGCAGAGGCACCTCCAAATGAGGCATGTGTGTCTGGTAGGATGCTCGGGTGTGAACTGCGAGGCAGTAGTTACCGGAGGGAAGTGCTGTCAGGGCAGGATCTATACACCTAGATCACAGGATGACTCAAAGTCATCCAGCTGTGGTGCATCACTGGCTTGTTTGGATGCTTAATTACATTGCTCTCCCTCTTCTGTTCTTTCCTACAACAACAGTACCCATCTTATGTCCGGTCATTTCTAAAGAAAAGCTAGGCTTCTCTTCTCTCTTTGGGGGTTTGTCCTGTTGACCAAAAGCAAAAGGCTGGTAATTAAAATCATGAAACTTGTTCATCTCTTAAGGAAGGCCCTCCTTCCAAAAAGAAATGGCTAGCAGGCTCTGGGTGAGTCAGCTGTGCCAGTTTTAGGAAGCTTCCATTTCTGTTTGCCACCTTCCCCTTTGGCAGAAATTACGGCTCTCCCAGCTGGGTTGGTGATGTAGACATGGCAATACATGCCTACATTGGGTGCTGGAGAACTGATTTGGTATGCATGCATGTGGTAGCCCCCAGCCTGGCTGAGCAACCTGAGCATCTGTGTGGCATTGTGAGTGCCCTGCAGTGTGATGGAATCGGGGGGAGGGTGGGTTAGCTCTGTGGTTACGCTGGATTAGATGTAGAATGCAGCTGCATCCTAAGACTGTGTTTTGGCACGTGCACAGAGGCTTTTCACTTCTAATTGATTTCCCTCACTTTCTTGCCTGCTTTGTGTAAGTGTGACCTAGAACATGGAATGCCAAGGCTGATGCAGCGCTCCTTGCTCAGCAAGCAGTTTTATGTATTTTTCCAGGGTGTGAATTTAGCTCCCTTTTTTTAATTAGATTTTTCCTCTTGTGTTGAATGATTTAGATTTACCTGCTGCTTATTGATAGTTTAGTGGATGTACTTGGATTTTGGAAGAGAGCAGTTTATATGTCTAAAAGAGTAAGAAAGAGGAGATAGATCCTGCTTCTAGTGTGGGTGAATCATCAAATATTTTTGTGTGACTATGTGGTTAAGAAAAAAGGCACCATGTATTTGTGTGACTGTTACAAAACTTGGTGTCTTTTTCTTTAGTGTTCCAAGTTGTGTATGGCTATTGCTTTCCTAATGCTCCTCCCACCCCATAAGCTTTAATTAATACTAGGGTAAGGCAGAGATAACTTTTCAAGTCTCGACTTCTTTTTGGTGCATGTCATATATAGATTTGTTGTCTGTATTTTGATAACAAAATTGTCTTCTAAAACTATACCAGAAATGCACCAGTTCTACAGACTGGGGAGATAACATTAGCTGTAATTTTTAGGTAATTGATTTGGGTTTCTTAAAAGACAGTAGCTTTTAAGTCTTATCCTTTCCTTCATACTTTTCAGAGAGACTCATTTGTTTGTAGTTCCGAAAGGTTTCTCCCTTCTCTAGAATTTAGCAAATTAAACACAAATCACTATGTTTTTGTTGCTTCTTTAAAATTGTTGGTTACCTTGTATTTGCAGACTCTCTGCATTAATTTATTTGTTAGAATGAATTACTGCTCTATTAGAAAAGCAGTATTAACTTAGGTATATAAATCACAGGAGTATATGCACTGCCGGGGATAGTATTTCAAACTAAGAATCTGGGATAGAACAGCAACATCTTGTTTAAAGGAAGTATGATTCTGCAGCCATCTGTGCATTTGCTACTGAAAAGGGGTATGTTTATAGTGTCAACAGAGTGAATTTAGAGAATCAAATCACGTTCCATGGTAAAACTGACCTGGAAAGAAATATTTTCACAGTTTTATGTTGTCACTGTTTTTCATTCATTGCACATACACACATCCCTGGCTGAGATGTTTTTTTGTCTTGTTTGTTGGTTTCAGAAGCTTCCTGGCTTTTCCTAGGAATTATTTAGTGTCCCAGATCTGCCAATTACTTGATTCTCAAGCTATGGGCATGGGAGCAGAGGGACGAACCTTCAGGCAGAAACATGGTGCAAATAGCACTGAAGCAGCTGCAGACAAAAGGGCAGGCTGTGCATTTTCTAACATAAGAATTGACTGCACTGGAGTTGCAACAAAGGCATATGAAAGGTGACAAATTTAGCCCAAGGTAAACTTGCCTTTGGGAGAGAGCTCAGTCCCTGGTAAGAGTCAGGTGTTCACAGCTTTTAAATCAGGACAGCTTGACTTGGCACAGATTAACCCTTTTGTGAACCTCTATCCTCAGTCTCTTCAACCCACATGCGTTTGAGTTTCTCTGGTCATGTTATCTGATTGCATTTGAGGAGCAAAAAAACAAAACTTGGTAAAATATTGAAGGCAGATATGGTGCATTTCTCTGATATTTGCAGGCCTGGTCTGATCCAGGTGAAACCATGGATGCTGGACATCTGGAGGTCACGGCCACTCTAGGTTTACATGAACTCAATAGCCAGAATCCAACCTGGCTTGCATGAGTTGCATGTCAGGAAGCGTAGCGTGTCTCAAGCATATCGACTTAGTGAGCATGAGCAGAGCAGCTATCAGTAGAGCAGGCAGTAGAGCAGCCCGGGCTTTCCAAATGCATTCAACTTGCTGTGTATAAGTCTAATCTTTCTTTTTTCTACATGGAACAAATATTCCAGAACCGCAGTTGAAGCAGTTGGTCAGCCTCAGCCTGATTTTTCTTTGTACAAGTTCTTCTTCAGTATCTGCATGTTGTCAACAAGTGGCAGCTTCAGACAATATAAATAAAAATCAGTGTCCTTACCAGTGTGGGATATTGAAGTCTTTGGACTGGTTACATAGCCTTCTGGAAGCAGAAACATGGCAAAGACCACGAACTGAGTGATGAGGAAAAATTCATGTCCTCAAAACTGGATTACCTCAACATTTGTCACTTTCTGCAGTGCTTTTACTTTGCATTAAAACCTCTTTCTGGTTTGATTGCAGGGAAGCATCTGTTTCACGTTCCCCTCCTCAGGAATGATATGGGATTGTGAGCGCTGAGGCTTGGCCCTGCCTGGTTGTGTCTTACATCACATCTCCATTCGGTGACATCACTTTTTCAAAGCCTGTTCCTGTATTGCAGCTATTGCTGCAATGGCTCTGTGTGGGGCTTCTTGAAGCCCGTGGTCTATAGGCTTTGACCCTTTTGGTGGGAGTGAGTACCAGTGTTTTCAGACATCTCTGTTTCATTCGTCATGTGTTTATAGTGACATGATCATTACAGCCAGGGTCAGATCACATATCGTGAACCTTGAAGAGCAGGAGAAGGTTGTGTTTTTCTAAATAATTTACTGGGCTTCAGAAACTTCATGGAATTAATTGATTTGTGCCATGAGTAGGTCAATTACATACTTTGAAAGCTGTTGTGTATTTGCATGTTCCTGCAGGACAGGTGAAGCTTCCTCCCTCCCCTGCCTGCCCCCACCCCCTTTTGCCTATTTTAAAGCAAAATTCTTCAGACTTTTTATTAGCAACCACAACAGATGCTTAGCTTCTGAAACTGCTCTGAGGCACCAAACTGAGGAGCTGAGGTTACAGGCCCCATGCTGATACTGTTGGATGAAGCACTGTGGTCTTTATCATGCAGAGTGGGCATAAAGATATATTAATTTAAAAGACAGATGTTTAGCATCTTTTCTTGAAAAGGTTATACCTGCTTGCTTCTGTCACCTGCATTTTTGAATTAGGTCCTTAATTGCATGTCTGTGTATGATAATAGCTTCTAGGAGTGGCCTCGTTAAAAACATACTTTATGATAATGATGATGTGATTGAGGCAAAAAGCCAGATTTTGCTTTTTCTTTTATATGCTTTGGATAGTGAGCACTCTTGCATTTTTAGCTTGAGCCGGGTAGTACCTTCTGGGGTTTCTTTGTCACACTGGAGTAGATGTCAACAGAGTGTCTCTTTGTTTCTGTCTCTCTTGACCACTACTTAAGGACAAATCTATACCTGAAGATAGAAGTTCTCTTAATTTCTCATCTAATTTATGACCAATTGGGAAGTAGGGACTTTGAGAATTGGTGGAGCTCTGAAATGCAACTGAATTTGAAAAGTCATTCCACCACAGACACACTGACAAGGATGTTTGCTTTTCTTTGTCTCCATTTCTTGATGCAGTTTTGTGAGAAATGCTAGGATTTAGGAAAGGAAAAGACATTTATATCCAGTCTGTAAGAAAATAAAAAATGATAATGTAGACAAGTTGACTGATGAGAGGACGCTGACACAGAAGAAGTAGAAGATAAGGCTGGGGTTTGTTTCAGCCTTGCAATTGTGGTAGGAGGTTGTGAGATTCGATGGCTGTACTTTATGGACATCCTTAATGCTCTCATCTGAATAATGAAATTAATGTCCAATAATGCAAGTATTTGTGTATGGGCAGAGCTCAAATCTTCAGTGATGTTCTGATGTCTTCTGATGCTGTGCTGGGTGAAATTTTGTGCAAACGTGCTAACAAGACAGTGATCATTTCCTTGTGGTGTGTTTGGGAACTTAGCCAAATTCAAAAACTTTACGGTAATTTCTTTAAAACTTCTGATTTTAGTTGTACAGAATGTCTATGTTGATATAAGTATCAAAGCTCAACAAAAGGAAAACATATTTAGAACTTTAAGCAATGCAAGATCTTGAGAAGAGATGATAAACAAGAAGTGGGTGGAAAAGTTGTGATTATACACATGATTCAGCCATTTAGGCAGCACAATTAAATGACGTTTTGCTTTCTGACTTCTGTGAGAAGACCAGCAAAACTGACTGAATGTAGGTGAATTTGTTGAAGTGGTTGATGGATGATGTATAACTCCACCAAATCCATGTTACTGTGGATTTAGGCTAAGGACAATAGTCACATTTGAAGCAAATTTAGCTAAACTGGTGTGTGTATATTCATAACATATATAATTTTATAAATGGTGTAAACTTAAAGTTGCACTTACAAGCCTTGTTCTTGCAAACTAAACTGAGATGGACTGTACGTTAACTAATACTTCACTTGTGAGATCTTGCGCTACTTAAAGGAAGTATTAAAATCCCCTCTGAAGTTAATAGATGACAAGAAAGGCAACAGTAGCAACTGGACCGTGTTCACCGAGGAAGTGAACATTTGTATTAGTTTTACTAAGGGTAAGGACTTGCACATTATTGTGGAATACAATTTATGTTTGGTTTTGGTTTTGCAGTAAAAAACCCCTCAAAAAAAACAAAGAAACCACAACTTTTTACAAAAAGCAGGAAATAACACCAATACTTCTCTGAAGTGGTTCAATCTGCTTGTAGCATGGGTTTTGTTTTATTTTGGTACCGTCTAGTTTAGGAACATAATAAAGATATGTATATTAACACCTTATGCCAGAGTCAAGAAGGTAATGCACTGACAAGATAGCATGAAAAGGTTTTGTTTGTGATATGTTGAATTTCAGCTGAAGGCTTCCTGGTACATCTCCAGTGGTAGGTGAGCAAGTTGGTTTTCAGACATGCTATTGAATAGGTAGAGATTATAGGCCAGGATATCCCATGCTTAAAATGTGTCCTGTCTTCTTGAAATTGTGTCTATGTTTTTATTTTCCTCTGTTTTGATTACCATCTGAGCTGTGTTGATGGCAGGGGTCTAGTGGTGCTTGGGAAAAGCCTAGAAAAATGCATCCATGCTACAGTCAGGATACCTACTGACCTGTCTTATTCAAGGAAGCTTTAAATTTCCTTAAAACCAGGGTCACTTAAAATACTGTGGAGTTGGGTCTAGCCTGAAAGGTCTGCCCATGGGATGGGGAAGTTTTTAGGCAGTTAGCTCCCCTAGAGCACTATGTTCCTGCACCTCTGATGCTGTTGGTAGCTGGGCTGGATTGCTGCTAAGCTGACCTTGGTTTGTTGCAGTCACGTGTTGCCTGCAGAAGAGGCTGCCTTTGGTTGTGCTGGGCCCTTCTGGATGTTCAGTGCTGGTGGCAAGTGGGTCTTGGTGGGCTGTGGGGGGAGTGGTCTCACCACAGTGCAACCTGCTGCTGAGCCAGCTGAGTGCCCACCTTTCCTTCTTATTTGTGGACCTATACCAGCTTTCTCTTTTTTAGAAATTTCTTTAAAAACAAAACATTGATGTTTCAATTACAGTTTTTGAAGCTGTGTTCTGTCTACCCAGAATGATTTTTAGGAATCAAAGGCTTGTCTGCCTGGAGAGAGAGTTGACTGTAAACCTACCATCCAGATAGAGCACAGGCTGTTCTCAGGTGTGCCTTCCTCTTTTGCAGACTGTACTATAACTCCATATTGAAAATTAGGATAGTCGACAAATTGAAGAGCTTGCAAATCATTATTCTAGATAAAATTATAAAGCCCAGAAGGGTCTTGTTCACTTGACACTTTTGTAGCTTTCTCTGACAAGCTGAGTCAGTTGTAAGGTCACAGTAGTGAAATAACCTTTTAAAAGCTCTCTTCCTTCCTGTGAGACTCTTGTGTTCAGAAATGAGCCATGGTTAAGCAGCATCAAGCATATGAATCAGTGCTTACAAAGCCCAAATTCACAAACAAAATGATTCTGAGAAACAGTTTGATTTAGAAGACCTTTGCATCAGAATCTTGTGAAGGATTTTTGGAGAGGCAAGCTGATTTTTTTCCCCCAAAATTTTCAGAGGCAGAGGTAGTTTACAAACCACTGAAATTTTCTGTATATCTAGAAGCTATCTCTACTGAGTGTTGTGTATAAGTGTAACAGTTGTTATATTTAAATCCTAAATCTAAAGAGCAGAATTATTTGCGTTCAGTGGACTGTAATTTCATTTTCTTTGAGCATGGTTTCTGACTTTTTTTTAAAATTTGGCTGTTAGAGATTGATATTCTCAGATAAATGGGGATATTTTGTTGCTACATGCATTTTCTCAGATTAATATACTGTATAAGAAGCTGTAAAAGTAACACAGGCAATATTAGTGTGATACATTTAAGAATCCTCACAAAACCAGAAATTATGAAAATATCTTTTATATTGGATAGTAGCATATTCATTTTTAATAATGAACAACATTAGATCGTTGACATCATATGACTTAAAAAAAAAAAATAACAACCCTCCATTAGTGGTTGTGAAGTAGGTTTTGCCCAGTGCATGCAGCTTGTACTTCTTAGGGCAGACAAGACTGTGCATTTTAGGAGTGGGCTGAAACTGCCAAGTATTTTTTTGCAGCATGTTGGAGACAAAATTGCTTGTCTGGAATGTGGCAATTCCTGAATTTCTGTCTAAGGGGAAGCCAGGTGTAATCAGCTGTGTCGCTGCCCAAAGCTGATGTAGCCTCTGGGTTTCCTGCCTGGTAGGTACAGAGTGGGAGCAACAGGGAGGGACTTCCAGCTGGGATTTGTAGTCTGGTGTAGAATTTTCTAAGAAAGAAATCTATCCAGCTTCATGCATCAGTGTGATAAGGGAGTGGGGACACTGTTAACACCTCAGGTATTTAGTCACTCTGACTGTAAGAGTTAAGTGTGTGACAGAGAAGCTTTTAAGGATTTTAAATGGCCAAGTAGCTGGCTCCAGCACTTAAGCACCATTTCTCTCTTGAAAGATTGATGATCTTAAGATATCAAAATATATGAAGATAAAGACTTGCAGTGTAGCTCAGGTGATTAGGGATGGAGTGGTTGTCACAGTTGTGTTAGTTTCAGCAGGTACTTTGTATTTTATAGATGATAGAGATGGAAAAAGGGTTCCATGGGGAAGCAAAAGGAAGAAAAGGAATTCAGAGTGCATACAAGGACAACAATGAGGCTCCTGCTGTAGTGTAGAGGAGCAGATCTGGAGTGAACCCCTCTGGACCTAATGAAATGGGTGTTGTCTTGCCCCTTTTTCTTTGGGAAAGAACTGCCTAGGCTTGAAGGTTTTTATAAGTCTCCGCCCATTGGTTGGGGTTTGTGTTTCAATTTGTATATACATGGAGAGTATACAAAAGACTTAATTCTACAGATTGATTAAACCGACATCTTTCTCTGGCCCTTAGCTCTTGAGGTGGTCCAGGGTCAATGTTTTTGAAACAGTGGTTTATGGCAATGGCTATTAAGGAATGGGTTTTAATGTGTTATTTATTTTATTTTATTATTAAGTGGAGCTAAGTGCATAGCACTTTACTAATTGAATCTTCATTTAATTGTTGGTAGCTAAAAGCAAAGATGGAGTTTCTTATAAAGTGCTTGCATTGCACATCGCATTGCTTTTCCTCTGTACCTGAAGTTTTTGTTTTCCTTACTGGTCTTTAAAGTTGTTCATTATGGTTGCTGTGACACACTTAGAAAGAAAGCAATCCTGTCACCAAGGATCACTGCAAAATATCTAATCTGGCATTTCTAAGTGATGAAATTAAAGAAGATAAGAATAAAAGCACTGCAATAGCAAAATCTATTTCCAGCTGCTTCTGCATAGAAACAGTGTCATATACAGCACACCAAAATGCTTCCAGTCTTAACTGCTGTCCATAAACATAGAAGGAAGCTCTGTGTAGAAAGACGGAAGATGTATGGATGTTCCTTGTTATTAACACCATGGATAAGTAATGGGAGAGTTTTTTAAAGGACACCTGTATGCTCTTTTTATGATGGACAGAAATAGCAGAAGAGCGTAAAAAATTGTTGCTCAGAAAATGCTGGAGCCCTTTGAGTTACACTCTAATGGAATATTCTCAACCTGTCATTTAACCAAGTATTGTGGGGCTAGAACATTGTAAAAGCCTGATAAGGTACTTTGTAACCTGAATTGTGACAGTGAATCTGTATAATGGCTTTATATAGATAAGAGTGAAAATGGGAAAAAAATTTGAAATAAGGGTGTATCACACTAATGTGCTAGTGACCTATTTATGTGTAGTGTAGGTATAGAGGTGGAAAACCCCCTTTGGGGTGATACACCTGACTGATGAGTTATTAGTGAAGGTATGTGGTTTATCCTGCACGCCTTCTGCTCCCTTCCTCTAACTGGGCTGGGGTCAGCCCAGGCTGGGTCCAACAACTTTGTGTTGTTGAAGTGTTCAGACTTCAAATGACTCAGAGCAGGCTTAAATAACATGCTAGGTAGTCTTCTGGTATTTAGTGCTTTACAGCACTATGGTTTCTTTGTTATTGGGAATTGTGTGGTGGTGAGCAGAATGAGAAGGAAGTTTTGCAGTCCACGGGGGATTGTGTTGGCTTTATTTCTCTATATTGGACATCTCTCACAATGCCATGAGGCTGTTCCATGACTGACTGGTTGGAAGAACAGGGGAGCAATGTGCACATATGCAATATATGGCTGTCCCTCCGCAAGCAGCTCTGTGGTTAATGGAAATGATAGGATTAGATACAAAGCTTTTCAGTGTAAAGTCTCAAAATCAGGGGAATCCCAGTCTGCACCACTGGTGACTAAGATACTTCAAGTGACAGGGGTTGGAAGTTGAGATGTCCATTGCTCCTGTTGCTGCCATTAGTTGTTTCTGGGCAGAGGTGAACATCTGTCTCCATTTCTTCTGAAATCCCACCTTTACTGTAATAATGGGGTTGTTCGCTCATTGCAAAACAATTGGAGGGTTTTAGCAAGTGTTCATGTTTCTTTGTGCTTCAGGTGTTAAAGAAGCACAACTTAATTCATGTGTCTTTTATAAATAGTTTGCAGGGGTAGGATGCTGCCTGTAGGAGGTAATGGTAGTGTTGTTAGAACTGTTGGAGGGGCTAATGAACAAATTTGGTTTAGTCTAGAAATTCTATGTGAATTTGCTGATAAATCTAGAAACTATTATTTCTTCTCATACTCCAAAATTAGGGCCCTTTTACTCCAAACTTCTCCTTCAAGCTTTGCCACTTCATTTTGCCTTTTTGTTTTAGGCAAATCTCTGTGTCCATGCCTTGGTTTTCATCAGTTCTAAAATGGGGATACCTTTTTCTTAACTGTCTTCTAGGTAGGACTTTTTCATTGTTGCCTCTGAAGTAGAAACTGCCCTGCAGATTTGAACAACTCTCCAATAGCTAAATAACCATTTCTGTTAGAAGGGTCCTCTAACTTAGACTGAAAGGGAAATTTGTGTAAAGCACTCCATTGTGCCATCTTGTGGTGTCCCCTGTCTTTGGTACATGAATTTGAAAGATGTTTCTGTTCTCTTTAAACACAGCAGATTTATTGCCAGCTGTTTTGATATCCGAGTTCACATTTTTTGTAAAAAGCCTTTCAACTAAAACCTATTCCTCATATCATCCATTGCCATCTAGAAAATATGGAAATTGGTGACCCATAACAGATCAGGCTTGATTTTTTAATGCAGTGTGATGACAATAAGGACCAGTAAAAGGGTGTGCTCTGCACAGCATGCCCATGGCAGGCAGGCTCACTCTCTGTCCGTGGCTCCAGTAAGGGGACCTTGTTGAGGAAGCAGTGACTGACTTCAGGAATGGTAATAGAGAAAGATGCAGCAGAGCAGCCGTTCATGGTGATGGCTGAGGTAGTTACTTGAGCTGTAGAGCTTCCCCCTGTATTGGGCAGGAGAGAATTGTACTAATGCAAGTAACAGCTCTCCTTAGTGCTGCTGGTCTGCTCTGGGATGTGTTTTGGTCTTTGGCTGGCCACACAGGCACCAGCAACTTAGGCAAGCCTGGGAATGTGTTCAGCTTGGCTGAGGGAGGGAGAAATTCTTTTCTTGTGTGTGAACTGAAATACACTAACTCTTTCAAAAAGGTTCTTCTTCAGCTCCAAAGACTGTTTCAGTACTGGTGGATAAATAAGTAGACATTTGGAACAGGAGTGAATAAGATTTGTCAGTGATTTTATCATACATGACACTTTAAAAGTAGCCGAGACCAAATGGTCAGAGACAAACTGAGCCTCAGACAACTGAGGGGGCTGTGTGGGTAAAGGTGGTGGTGCTGCAAGCCCTCAGGTCAGGGCTGAACTGGGCTGCTTTGCTGGTGTCAACACTGGGCAGAGAAACCCACCATATGCCAAGTGATACCACCATTTCAGATGATGCAGCATCCGTGTTTGTGTTGTGCCTGAGCTAATCAGCTCTCCAAAAAGCCCTTCAGGATGTCAGCTAGCCTCTTTGTGTAGGGAGGCTCAGTGCTTTTAGCAGGAACTGCCTCGCTCAAAACCAGCTCTAATGTCTCTAACGTGGTGCTGAAAGGGGCCTTTTATCTAATCGAACTCCAGTTGCTTCAGAATGAAGCATTTACAGCATCAGGCATGCAACCCGGGAATGAATGGTCAATCCGATAGGGACTGAGAGAGACTGGATGCTCTAACAGGTATTGATTTATCTGTATTTTAACCAAACAAAAATGGTATTAGTGCTGCTGCTTTACCTCACATTATTGTGTGTACATTAGATATTGAATCAACAGTAGCAATGGAAAGCCTATGATAGAAATCATAAAGCAAGGGTGGAAACTTAAAAATGCTGTTGTTCTGGATTGTAGTGGTAATGAGGAACAATAAAAATAGGGATGGTATAACTAAGAGGTATATACAGAAAAGGGACTGTCTTTTGGATTCAAGGCATTCTCAGAATGATGGCTACCGAAGTAAGAAAACATGTTGCAAATGCTTCCTTTCTCCAGTAAATTATAATGAAAGAGCCTGAATCGATTTTGAGGCTGAAAAAAATGGTAATGCTGGGGACAAAAGAAACTATGGTGGAAGTAAAGGTACAGAGAGTGTATTTTAAGAAGTAAAATTGTAACAGTTGATGAAAAAAAGTACAAGGTTGGTTGTTGGGGGGACTTCTTCAGTATTTTTTTTCAGTGTTTGTGTCAATCAGTTTCCAGGAAGAGGAAAACATTTGGCTAATCCATCATTTTTTTTGAGATTTCAGCAGAGGGAAGTTTCAAAACATCTGTGGTAGTGAGTGGAATGAGCACCATGCAACTTCTCACAGCCCATGAAATGCTGGGATGGTTCCATTTTATTTCATGTTTAGTCACAAAGCCATGTATGCTCACTGTGTTTTCCAGAATTCTGTATTCCTGGGCATTTAAAAAAGGGTAGTGGTGTTTTTAAAAAGGCTTTCATTTGGTTGTGAATTTAAACTGCTTTAAATATAGATAAGGTAGCTTGAGTTGCTGTGGTCTGTCTGGCAAAATAGATGCAATTAGTACAGAGCTGAGTTACTCTAATGACCTTCCCAAGAGTGACTGCCAGGTAGGGTGGCTAGATTAACCCAGTGCAGCCCTGTTAATTTAACTTACAGTGCTAAAATGGGTAATAAGGCTAGGATTTGACAATAAATGACAAATGCATCTGTATGTTTATGTTTTATTGATATACCCACTGAGGATCTATGTTCAAATTTATTTTATTTACTGAAACAGATTATTTATTCTGGTAAACAGAAGATCACCTTGTAGGTCTTGAGTCTCTAGACTAATAATTTGCAGGGTAGGTTTTTGGTAAAAGTTTCCAAATTTCCCACTCATTTCATGTACACTGTAAGCAGTGTAGGGAGTGTTATGGAATTTGGAATAATAAAAACATTAGGAAATCAATTCAGGTATATGTGTGTGAAATGGAGTAATTTAAAATTCAAATCATAATCCTATTTTATGCTTGAAAAAGACAGACTGAAGCTGCTGTTAACTACATATAATTCTCTTTTATCATTCCTTCCATGAAGCAGGTTATGTGCTCTGTATAAAATTTGCCTGGATGTGTTTGCTGCCTTCATACCAGTCTCTTGCAAACCTTTTGGCTTGCAGGTGTATTAAAGTATGAATCAAATCCTGAGTCTTTCTTTACCCTCATGTGTTTATCTTTTGATGGGATCTTTTAATTTTATCAATGATGGAATACTACTTGTGACCAAACAAAATGGTTACGGAGGAGTGGGGCTGTGATGTGTTATGCGGAATGAGTGAGATCATTTTCTTATCAGATGATAAGGTGAATTATATACTGTGCCCAGCTGATATTCCTGATCATTTGTGAGCAAGGGAACACTTTGTTCAGAGTTGTCCCTGGAATCAGGGGGTCTGCTCCTCTGAGTCTCTAGTCTTCTCAGTAAGATGCTTGGGGGTTGCTGGAGAGTAATGGTGGCTACTTCTGCTTTTTAGTTTCTTCGTATGAAGAAATTAAAAATTCCAGGAAATCTGGATGCTTCTGAAAGCCCTAGATAATTGTACAATTAAGCACAGACTCATTATTTATGTCAGAGGAATGCACAGAGACCTGGTCTTCCTTCACAAAATTAACTCACTTCTTAAAAGAGAGCTTGAGCTGTCAGTGAAAATACCTCTGGTGCCTCTGGCTTTGGCGCCAGCATCACATTTCCAAGGGAAGGAATAGAGCGATATGTTGTTTTAAGTAGTCTGTAATACATGTTCTGTTGCTCTTGCTAGTACTAACAACCATGAAGAATCCTATTGACAGAGACACGGGTGAGCTGGTGTCTTAATAGATGTTATTTGTTTATGCACTGCAGCCTTATCGAAGAGGTGGAGGTCACTGAAAACCGTTCACATTTCACAGGTTATTCAGCAAGTCTTGAGCTGAATCAGGGTGCAGGCTACTGTGTTTCTAGACATGAAGAAAAACTGAGATGTTAAAATGCAGATGTCACATAAATTTTTTTAAATATTAGGAAAAAAATCAGAAAGCAGTAAACTAAAGCTGATCCTGTCAAAGGTCAGGATGCATACTTATGGATTTTAGCAGCTAAAATTGTAATAAAAGCCTCCTCTTAGCCAATTCTGCCATTATAAAAAAAAAATCTAGTCCTGCTGTTGCTTAGATAAGACATTAATTTTGCAATAATAATTGACCTTGTCTTCAATTGATTTTAAGTGAAAATCAAACTTTTACTTGTTTGTGACAGTCTCAACTGTGAAAACTGTAGAAACCTCAGTGTTATTGGGTTACAGCATTCAGGCTTTTTTTTGTACTATTTTATTGCTCAATATTAGCTTGAGTGGGGAGTATGATCTTATAGCAGGCCTCTCCTTTGTATATAAATACATCTTAAGGTAAGTGGATAGATCAGCTTTGTTGGTTTTAGAAAGATCACTTAGGGATCATTAATACATCTACCACAAGAATATATGCTGACAGGTGCTCTGTTGGAACATCCTTTTCCAATATAATTCTGTTAGGGCCTTCTGGTTACCCGGTTTGCATTTAACTTTGTTATTTGAACTGCTCATGTGTACTATAATCATGTTAAGTCGACCCTGTCAATGCTTGTAAAGTAGCTTGAACTCATATATGCAAGCAAATGTTTTCTAACAAGACTGTGACAGGATTTTCCTGCAGTCAGCTGTCCCACTGTGGTGGCATACACACGAGCACTGATCTCTCTAATGTTGTAGTCCACTACCTAGAAGGCAAGTAAGGAAAGCAGGTCTTCAAAAGGTATCCTTTTCCCTCACTGTCTCACTTGTGCACCTGAGACGTGACTAGAAGCAGATCAGGAGAAGCTGTTGCAGTGGCCCTGCCGACTGCCCTGGAGTGATGTTTTTGGCTGTACCAGTGATCACCTACCCCTCTTCAGAGCTGGGTAGCTTGTTTGTGGGTGGGTTTGTGAATAAGAGGGGCACTCTATTGATAGTGAAACTATTTTGTGAGCACACAGGAGTGTGATCTTCTCCAGGGGCTCCCAGGAGAGTGGTGTCCAGCTGTGCATAGCTGCCCTGAGGGAAGTGGGTGAGGGAGGGGAAAGATCTAGGTTTTATTACTCTGAGAGAGAGCTGCTGTCAGGCCGGGGAAACTGTGGTTGTGCGGTGGAAAAACCCCTCGAGTGAGCCCTTCCCCTTTCTCTTCACTCTGGATTGTGGAAGACATACTTGGGATAGGTGCAGCTAGGAGGAGAGCAGGAGAGACTTGTTTCTCCCCCACACGTGAGGAAGGAGATGAGGCACGTCTGTCTGACGGGACCTGGATGTGCTAGGCAACAGAGAGGGATTCAGTGAAGGGTTGAGGCATTGGTTGTTATACAGTCGTTTGGTGCAGCATCAGTGGTAGCCAGGTCACTACCTCTAACACATCAACCCTGAAACAATCTTCTAATATCCAACACTTGTGCTCTTACGTTTTAGCAAGATGTGATTCAACTGAGATGCTAAAGCTGAAATGCTAACTCTGAAGTGTTTGAACAGCATTCAGAGCTAGGTGTTGGGTTCTCTTCTCAGGCTGGCTTTCCCTCTCTGAGTGAGGAACACATTTTTTTTTTGTCAACCTGATCACCTGATGATGGATACTTGCTGATCAGAGCTGAGTTCAGGAGGTCCTAGCTGTGTGACAAGTTCTGCATGTGCTGTGGGATTTTGATGTGGGTGTTCAAATCGAGTTTGTTTCTTTTGTCTGGAAAAAGATGTAGCCAACAGTAAGTAATTCTGTAGGCAGGTAAATCAACAAGGAGTTCTGTAGTTTTGCAAGATGAGTCATCTGTTCTGCATAGTGTAAAATCTATGAGTGGGATGTGTTACTAAAGATTGGAGTGATATGATATAGAATAATTATATTTTGGTTGGCAGTAGCTTCCAAAATACTGGTTTTGTTGTGTTTTCTTCCCACAGTTACTGGTCTCATTAGACTAAATGCACTTTTGCCAGAGAAGAAATGCAGATGTTATCAATGAGAAATCTTTGCATTCTTACTCTAGAAATGCACCAAATGTGTCCAAAAGAAAATGTTTGCTTGCAATCTCTTATATCACCAATAATATCATGCTTATCTTGTGTACTTTTTATGTTTAAGTACATCTTCTCTTCTTGGTAGGCATTCTTATCCTTGTTTCTTTTTAAAATGTCACTAAGATTTCTATTACATGTTCTTGAGAGATTAAATACATTTATTCAGTTCAGTGGTGTGCTAAGTACACCTGATCAGATTGCAGCTGTCTCTTCACTGTGTTCTACTGGTTCTGATTTCAGTTTTGCTTCCTTCAGTGTGTGACAGTAAATGAAGTCTATGCTCACTCTGCTAGAGGCTTTTTCCCTCTGAATTTTCCTGTAAAAAAGTCTTTAATAATATTAAATATTTCTTACAAATTCTGTACTTTATTTTTTCAATAGGTGTTGGCATCATGTCGGGCATTTCTTTTAACATCTCGGATTCCCACCAAGGTAAAATCACTATGTTTTTATAATTATTCTGGGATTTTAGATACAAACATGAGCTGCATAAACTAAGTAGCAAACATTTAGCATATTTTAGTTATACTTGCACATCTGTTTAAAAAAAATAATTGAGATAAGTTGCATGGTCTTGAGTTAGCATGTTGCTTCCATTAGTGTATGCCTTAAATGAATTTGTCAGTGTGTGTTGTGTGTGTATACATATATGTACACCATTTCAGAGGAATTTTAACTTCTGGAAGTGCAGGTGGCTGAAGAATTATGTTGTGAACTCCAACTTGAAGAACTGTAAGATGAGCCTGATTATCTTTATAGAGGGACAGTTTATGTGCAAACAAGCTGATGGCATTATTCCCTCTAGTGTTTGTAGTGTCAAATAGGATTATATTTGATTTGGAGGTAGAACCTGTGTTGAGTTCTATTAAATTCTCATGTTTTCTTATGATTTCTGTGGTTCGTTTTGAAAAGCATCTTGGCAACCTGCCTTGCCAATGCTGGTGAATTACTTTTTCTATGCCTGTGACAATTCATAATGATTGCTGTAGCAGAGAAAGATAATTTCCTTATGAATAAAAATGACTGATGTGGAAGAACATCTCTTGTCTAACTTGGAATCAGTGAATAAGAACTTGGCACATGCCCTATTTTGTTGTATTTTACACATAAGTGTGTTAAGTGTGTGTGTGTATATATATGTTTTATAGAAAAAACCCAGAAAACAATAAATTGAATGATTGATACCAGTTTTTCAGTTGTGGTCACTGATAAATATGACTGTCCTTACTTATAATTTGAAAATACTAACTGACAGGTAGAATGACTGTCGCTTTAATTGCTGCTGCGATTTATTTTTCTTGGTTGATCACCCTGTCCCTGCAGCACAGATGTCTCTGGTTGGTTGTCTGTTGGCTTTTGGGTCACTGCAGTTTTCAGCCAGGGCTTTTTAAGACAGGATTTGGCATCTGCTTGCATGGAAACATAGATGCAGTTAATGAAGAGTGTTCATCAGTGCAGTGATAGCAATAGAAGGAAAATGATGAGAAACTGCTTATGGTTTATATGTAATTAAACTTTGTACATCTGAACAATTAATTATTAGGAGGGTTGAAAATGCATTTCTAGCAGGGTTAGTGAAACTTACTGAATTTTCTGTCTGTAGTGTTTTGAAAAGCTGCTCAGAAGCTTTCTGAGCTCAAGAACTTCCCTGTAACTGGTAGGCAGTAACTCCTAGAAAGACAGCTGAGAACATTCAGCAAAGACACATTATTTCTCTCACAAAATTGAGGGGGGACCTCTAACAAAATTGAGTAAGCTGAGAGACGGCAGTTCTGAGTGACTGTTATTGTTATATTAAATTCCAAACTTCACTTTTCCTGAAATGATGCCATTGAGATGTGTCTGCTAAACAAGGATCAAAGTTGAAAGGAATTACTCTTGATTAACTACAATATCAACTCACAAAGATATTGTAGAGCAAAGATAGAATGGCCACCTCTTAATTTCACACTCTGGCCTAATCCATTCATCCCCCACTAATGTAGATGGACTGATAGGGAAGGAAGGGCATCACATAAAACCTATTAGTTCTTGCTAGAGCCTAAACAAAACGTAGTTGCAACACTGGTAAATGTTGGATATGTTGCCAAACCCACAAATAAGTGTATAAAACATCTGTGAGAATGTACTTCAGATTTGTCAATGTATTTCTAGAGCAACTTTCACTAAGTTGTGGTTGAAAAAATTGAAAACTGAAATAAGCTGTCTAGGTAACTGTAGGGTTGCTAAATGAGAGGCATGCACGGCCTTCTAAGAAGATTTTTAAAACATATGATTTTAGGTAATAAATGAGATTACAATTTTTAAGACCTTGTAAAAATTATTTCTTAGGTAGGTTATTATTTCTTGAAGTAGATGATGTTTGGAATGTGTTCTACCTTTTTGCTGCAAAGCAAGGGCTATAAATTAATATTTTTAAGTAGAAAAATGAACAAAAAATTAACTGTAGAGATACTGTCACATTTCCTGGTATTTGTTAATTCTAGTCAAGAGGATTTTTGCAAAGTGAATTCTTGAGTATGGGTCTGTATAAACTTTTCCCAGGAATAGAAAAGTATTTTTGATTGTGTCTATGTATGTATATGTTTGCACATACAAAATACATTATTAAAAGAAGAACCTTCGATCTGATACTTAAATAATTTCCAGAATATAAAGGATTTCAATCACAGAAAATTTCCTCATAAAATGTCATTGTGATTTAGGTAAACAAATGTTGAATAGTCTCATAACTTTGATTAATTTGACTAACACTTCTGTATGTGTAGTCTAGCTTACTCCAGTAGCCAACAAGAGCTGCTGTAGGTTTTGTTTGGTTTTGTTTTGTTCTTGTTTGTTTTTTTCTTTCTGGCCTGAGCAAACTGGTCAGGGCTGTCATCACAAAAGATCGCCAGCCTTAGCTTAGACATAAAGCACTGAAGAGAAGTGGATGCCTCACCCTTGGGGAAAATGCAAGGTGTCAGTGTGGTCTCTGGGAAGATGCCTGGGCTGACTCTTCCTTTGCTGCCTCTGTTCCCTGTGCTTGCTTGCTTCGTAACCAGACACAGTGATGCCCCCAAAACCACCTGTCTGTTGTGGATGCAGCCCCTACAGCAGAATGTGCAAAATGAAGCACATGAACTCTCAAAAACTTCAGAACAAGGTTCAGTCACTAAATTAGTTCTTTGGCAGAAGGTGAACTTTGCACAGAAATGGGAGGGGTATCTTCTGCTCCTGACAAATCGTGTGGGCAGCTGAAGGGAAAAAGATTCAGAAAACAGGCAACAAATAACAGAGACAGTAATAACCAAAGTTTTCTGGAAAGCTTTTTACTGGTTGTTGTGGTTGAAAGCTGGTACCTCTGCCCCTGACTTCCTGATGTGCTGTTGCAGCCTTTAAAGGGAGAGAGTCTCAAGAGCTGTCTGGGTTCTGAGCACCACAGTGGCCATTCAGGGTTGACTTCTTAAAAGATTGTCACAAATACAGAAATAGAATAATATGGTGTTTGCCAATTAGCCTGGGAGCACCCTGACTGTGAAAGTAGGATAAGATAAAGTACAGGAAACTTGGTGCAATTCAGACAGACTGCTCAGTTACAATAGTTTTAATGATAACTAAAAGGAAATGACCAGGCTAATGTCTTGCCCTGTAGTTATGATTCAGTCCAAGAGGTTTGTTTCTTTCTGTGTATCTCAGCTGTCAAAATGTTTGTCTACATAGCTGTGAATTCAGATGTTAGTACACTCCCTGTAGCCCTAGATTTGTCCTTTCCCACCTTCTTCAGTGCTTCCATTTGGATTCAGTATGTTCTTCCCTGCCTATTCTGTCATCCAAATAGCCCACTCAGACAAAGCTAATGTATTACTACTTCTCATACTTTCAGACATGCTAAAGCAGTCTCAAGCATTTATGTGTTTATATCTGTATCTATTTATATATTTATATATGGTATTTTTGTTCATCCCTTCAGCTTCTGTGCAGTAAAATTGTTCACATCTATAATCAGTGTAACTAATATAACTAATGAAAGAATAATTGTGAAGCTGTAAGGATTGTAATTAATGATTGTTCAGTCACAAGAGTGCACATCAGTATTGTATTAATGATGCTTTTTATAGTAAAATTTTGTCGCAAAATTTATCATATGCTTATGTGCTTATAGCTTGCAGTAAAATGCCCAGTGTGGTATTCCTATAACCTCTAATAATAATTTGTACTTGTAACAAGCAAATGTAAGTATTCTTTTAGTGAAAAATGTGTTCAGATAAAATATTAACAAGTATTTGGTGTGAGTTACAGAAACTGATGTCAAGTATCAGTAGCCTTGCTCAAGGTTTTCTTAACCTCATTGAGAAGCCATAAGTACTCTTTAAAATAAGGTGATATTTGCACTAATCTGGCATTTTCTTTTTTAATTACAGTTAGAACTAACTTTCAGTTACTTGGAAATCCAAGGAGTAACTTCCAGTAAACCGGGTCAGGTGAGTGTATTCTAGATAAAAGATACTTGTTTACTCATTGCTATATATGTTCCAATCAAGGAGGTAATGCCTCTAATGTGCTGGTGTCCCCATTCACTGAACACACTGTGCATTTGCATTCTTGTGTTCATGCTGCTCTGAAGTCTTAACAATAATGATAAGAATTTAAAGAGTCAGTCTTAGGAATGTGTTGTGCAGTGGGGTGATGATAAGAAATAGATTGGGATTTTTCCTGCTTCAGTATGGGACATGTTTTCATATTATCATAAGTGGATATTTTTCTCAGCGATAATAAAGCAATGGTGGCTGGTATGCAGTCATCACCACGCAAGCTGCAATGGCTTTTGTGGTGTATACCTTTATGGGGGAGCCAAAAGCTACTCTTACATTCCAGGCAGAAATGCTTTTCTTTCAACTATTCTTGGTGCCATTACTGTATATGACACAAAATATCTTTGACAGCAAGTTATGTGCCCAAAAAAGTGAATGTCAAAGAGAAGGTACTGAAAAGAAGAATGCCTTTAAAGTGTTTTTAATTCATAAGATGAACATGTTGACAAGATTTGACAGTTCAATTGTATCAAAAGTCTTCCTGTGTTTCATGTGTGTTTGGCATTTAAAGAGCTTCTTAAGAATAGGAGCACCTGAGACACTTCGAACTCTGAAAAGCTCTCATTGTATTAATATGTCATCCTTCTAACCTGTCTTTTGAGGTTTCCCTTAAAGGAGGAAATAAAAAGGTCCAGGAGTTTTAATAGGGAGACATTTAGTAAATTCTGTGGTTTTGTGGCTTTTTTTATTTAAGGTACTAAAATGTCAGGGTAGCTATTGGTAATTATTCCTGGAGGCAGTAGAGAGTCACTATTGTAGCAGAGTTTACAAGAGATTTTCAACAGCCTCACCAAGCATACCGTTTTCCTAAAATAATTTTAAGGTTTTTCATATTTACATTAATTTATGTTTTAAATGAGTAAGGCTTATAGCTGAAGGGAGGCAAAATGCTAGATTATTTCTTGTGGAGCAAATGGCATTTTTGCAGTTTTCCTGCAAACAGCATGTTATAGCTGTAATACCAGAAGGGTGTAATTTTGTGCTAGGTGTCTTGCAGAAAGCCATGCAGAGCTTCCCACTGTAAGATAAGCAAACAAATGGACAAAGTAATACAAGAAATGTTATGTTAATATTGGTGAAAACAGTAGTAAGTTTCCCACTCATTCATCATCAGGGAATGATGGCAACAGATTCAGAAAGGAGTTGAATTGGTGGTAAAAGGTGTAAAGATTCTCAGTATGCTTTAGGGATAATATAACCTCTTTTATAATTATCCTGGTGATGACCCTAGAGATGAATCTGGAACCAAAAGAGCCTTGGGAACCAGTTTGAATAAAACCAATCCTCTGCATCATATGGCAGAGTATCCGCTTTCCTAATGTCTATCTACACTTTATGTTCCTAATTTTACCTTCTTACTGTGAGTGCATAGCTCCTCATCTAAAAGAGATTATGACTTGAACTGTGTTAACTATTCATGTTGGAGAAAACAGAAACATCACATTGCTTCCTGTGATGCAGCCAAAAGCAGCAGCACACCTGATGTGTCAGTCATACTGTAATCTGATTTGATTCTGAACACTCCATACCTCACAGAGACGGGTTTCAAAAGGCTTTATTTTTCACCCTTGCTGAAGCACATATCCCCCAGACAGCGGGACTGTTATGTTGGCTGAGTTACTGCTTCATCTAAACTGAGACAGTATATCACCACAGCATTTTCTTAAACAGCATGGAACAAAGCAGCAGAGCTTTTCCAGAGGATCACAGCCACTAAAGACTTTTACTTTTTGCTGGAGGAAACAGGCACCCTGCTCATTCAATAGTTTCCTGTCAGGCTGCGTTTGCTTCTCCTGGTGTTCTGGGACATGTTTCAAAAGAGGACAATGCTGTGAAAAGTTCTTGGTTTTCAAAGTGTCAGCTGAGGTCAAGATCCTTTGAAAATTGTATTCCCGTGGGAAGCAGGGCACTGTTAGAAAAAGCAAAGTTTGAGTACAGGGGTCTTGTACATTCAAGAGCAACTTTCATAAACTTTACCTGGTGCATTGCCGTGTCATGTCTTAAAGAATAACATATTCCTACCAGCACCCAAAGCATTCAGCTGGCATTCAAAATGCTCTCCTTTTTCAACGCGTGTGAATTATATGATAGCCAGGTCTCACCCTCTTGCACTCCTATTTATAGTTGATTATGGAAACTGAGAAATGCAGCATCTCCATGAAGATGGCATCTTCAGAGGACGTGAACGAGGTGCTTGCACACATCGGGACCTGCCTCAGGAAGATATTCCCTGGACTCTCACCAGTGTAAGTATCCTTTAGGGCACCTCTAGTGGGAACAGATTGTGCCGAAATGGTGACAAGCCACCATTTCTTGTGTGCTGATCTCCCCACCCTGACCTCAGAAGTGCACTGAGGATATGAGGAACACCTTGAGTCAAGCAGGAAGTTTTGTCCAGGTATATGGCAGAACCAAGAGGCAGTGCAAAGCACAGGTAGACTATGTGTGCTCTTGTAGGGTCATAAGAGCCTTTAGTTTGAAGGGGACTGCAAGTGTTTGAAGTCTTAAGTTTTCCTTTTACCTTGTTGTCTCTCTAGCCTCAGTACTGCATGGATTTTGGTTTTTTTTGTTGTAACTTTCTCCCTTTTTTGTTCATTTTATTTGCCCTCCCCCCAGAAGTAAAATCAGAGTTGGGAGAGGAAGGAAAAGTTCCATTTACTTTTACTGTTTGTGAAACAATGCACATGAATGTGAGTCTTTTTAACCTAGTTCTTCAAAACTGAACCCTGCGCAGTCTTGTCATATACTTCTCATGGTTTGACTGAGTCCTTGAATCATAAGTACTCCATTTCTGCCCTTTTTTTTTTTTTTTTTGGCATTGCTCATGCTTTTCATTTTCTCTCTTAACCTGTGCCTGGATTTTATCTTGCAGCAGTTCTCAGTAGTTTTTAATTTTCTATTTTTTCTTCTCTCTGTCATTGTCTTATCTTCTTCACTCTCACCAGATCATGTAACTCCACTGTATTTTCTTCAGCTCCTGATTTTCAGTATTATTAGAGAAAATGGCCTGTGGAAAAGATTTTTTCCTGACATGTTGATTTTTATAAGTGAACTTTAGTATCAGACTTCAGATGTGAATGGCCAGGCTAAACTTACATGTTTTATTTTGGGTACATGTCTTTATTATTCACCTTTCCTGTAGGTGGAGTAGGAAATCAAGTTCATAAACTCTGGATAGCAGGTGGCTTGGTGTTTTTGGTTTTTTTGTTTTTTTTTTTTTTGTTTTTTTTTTTTTTTTTTTTTTTTGCTTTCTAGTCTTTTGGTGTTTTCTTTTTTCTCCTGTTTCCAATTTTCCTTTGTCAGTGTTATTAACTGCCTTAATAGAGATTGAGCTCTTCCTTAATAGAGCGTACGTACAACTGAATATTTATGAGCAGGTTTGCTATAAAACCTCACTAATGGTGTTAGAAATGCAGAAAAAAAGAGTGAAGAGGGCTGCAAGGTTATGTGTACTTGTCTCATTATGAAGGCCTTGAGCTTTGTACATGTTTTCTGTATGCTTTCTTGAGAATGTTGCTGAAGCATTTGGGGTAGCTGTATGGAGTGCTTGCTTCCCAGAAAAGAAACCAAGTTGTTTCCTCTCAGATGGCATAGTTTTCCAAAATGAAGTCATTGGAGTTGTGCAGGTGATGTAAGACTAGAATAGGCAAGAAGGGGGAGAGCATTAATAGCACTTACTAGTTCTCTTCTCCTCTGCCCCCCACCCCTCAGCCCCCATCCTCCTTTATGCAGTTCTGTAGTTTATGAGGCATTCTTGTCATTCAGAAGAACAGATAACTTTATTTCTTGAAAGGCAGGAAGGGATTGTGTTTCTTTTTTTGTCTAGGGAGGAAGAATGCTACCAAATTACAAAGACTGGAGCTGCTTATCAAGTGGGTAACCTAGAGGCCAGATGTAGCTGCTCAGCTCTTTGCACCATGGTGCCTTTTCTGCATAAAAGCAGTGCATATACAGCAGTGGTTTCGGGGTAACAATACTATATCTCTCCCCTATTTTGGGCACCCTGATGTTAGATGAGGGCCACAAGTCTCCTTAGCTTGAACGATCCTGTCATACAAAAGGGCTTTGTTTCTCCAATAGTCACAGAGTTAGTCAAAAGAGAGAAGAGACAAATAAATGTTACTCCTGCTGGGCTGCATAATGATGTGTGTGGCTTTTAGGTAGGAAAGAGAGTTGTATTAAAAGTAGTAATTCTTCCTATACACTCATTTAAAAATATTCTTAAAATAAAAAAAGATTTATGTGTTTAAAAATACTTTCAAAGCCATGGATGATGTTTTTCCCCTCTTCTGCATCTAGGAGGATTATGAAAAAAGTAACTATGGAGCCTTCAGAAAGACTGGCTAATCTCCAGGCCCTGTGGGACAGTCAGACAGTGACAGAACTTGGACCTTGTGGTGAGAATGAATTTAAACCCTCAAATATAAAAAGGCTGGAATTGCAGTGTCAGGAAGTTTAATTCTATTCCTGGCAGAAGCTTGTAAAGGTGTAATTAGTTTTAAGGTGTAATTAGAATGAAGCAGACTTCTGGTTGGTAGATGGAGGCACTATATTAAGCTTTCTTGCAACTTACCAGGCAATGATAGGATAGTCTCAATTTCTTTCGTGAGCACAATGGAAACTCTTCTGAGAGAAAAAGAGAGTGAGTTTTGAAAAACTTTAAGTATTAAAGTATCTTTTTAGCTTGTTTTATTTGTTTGTTATGCTTGTTTGCTTGTTTTACTATTAAGTAAAATACTGTCTTGGATTGATTGTAGGAGGCTTTTCACAGATGTATGCTTGTGTTTGTGATTGGCTTGGATTTCCCTACAGAGAAGAAGTACAGTGGGTAAGTACGTCTTGTTCTGCAGTTCTTTTCAGCTAACTATATAAATGATGAAAGAACAGGTAAATCATAGTGCTTGAGAAAACCCATTATAGTTCTCTAAAGATGTATTTGATGATGTATTTTTAACAGGACGTTGATACAATTTACCTGACGCAAGATACCAGAGAGTTGAATTTGCAAGACTTCAGCCACCTTGACCACAGGTAAATCATATGCAGTAACCATGCTACTGTTCATGAAGTGGGATGGTCTCATAGCTGTTACTGGAATTTGTAGACCTGTGAAATGACCATCTGTAACATTTTCAGTTTTCGGCACAAAGCTGCTGTTTTTGCACAAAAGCCCCATGGAAACCACATTTAATTCAGGAGCCTGGGAAGATAAATATATTTTCTTAGTGGAAGCATTCCAAAAAGTTACCAGATAGATACTTTTCCTGTGAAGGCAGATATAGGAGCTCAAATTCAGCAGATAAAACATGCGACTACATCTGGTGGGCAAAGCAAAAAAGGAAATTATGCAGTCTTTACTGATGCAGAATCTTTTTCTCATGATGTACACAGTAAAGGAAATTAGTTTTTGTCAGTAAGTCAGTAGAAGGTTTAAGTTGTTCAAATGAATTCTAGCCAGTAGTCTCTTCACTTATAATAAATGGCATCAAAAATGTGTACTTCCAGAAAGGAACTAATTGAGGATAATTTTACTGGGAGATACTGAAACTTAGCTAAGTGTTGTATTTAGTTTACTGAATTTAGCTGGCTGAGAAAATTGGATTCTAAGAAAGTTGAATCTGAAGATTTTACAGGTAGGAGAAAATGGAATTGAGTCTTAACTAAAATCTATCATTATTCAAGGAAAGTTACAAGCTTAAGGAACTGTAAATAAGATAAAGTGTTTGTTTCTTTGGGAAAGCCTCATGAAAGAATCTGTCACAGGTACAAGGTTAGAATATTGTAACAGGAAGGCTGAACTTGGAGGTAGGTAAATAAGAGTATTTTGCCACAGCATTCTTTGCAGCTTTCAGCTATTTAGTATGTAAACTCACAAAATACTCCATTCAAATACTTTCTCAGCTTCTGTGATGGGTTTTCACAGTCTGCACTGAATCCCATGGCAAAGTTAATGGGTGCAGTACCTGTGTTGTCTAATTCTGCAGTAACTCAAACAAGACTACAGGGCTGCAACTAGTGCATGATGGATGTAGCCAAAGACTTTCATTGCTTTGACCTTGATGAAAGAAGATAAGGGGAGGAATACTATTTAGCACAAGCAAATATGGGACAGGAATTTAAGAATGCTTTAAACATAATTCTTGCAAGTTGGAAGTGCTGAGATGACTACAGGGGGCATTCTTGGGGAAGTGAATTACAGATAACCAGCTTCAATCAGAATTAAATATTGTAACAATTTATGTGGAGTGAATAATATTACTAATTAGGAAAGAGTAGATAGAAGTATTTTAAATATTTAGAATATCTCAGCTCGTTCAAATGAGTTTGGCTTTTGGAAAATGAAATAATGGGTTTGTTGCTTTACAAAAGCTTTTATTTGAAGTATACCTTAATGAATTGATGGCACTGAAGAAATATATTTGTGTTTTTAAGAAAAGTCTTTATTAAATGTCTCATGATTATCTAAGTCCAAAGATTCAAACTGTCTTGGAGCCATTTACACGCTGTGGAATCTGTCTTATGATGAGAGTTTCTAGGCATTGTGGACTGAATTGAGGGGCATTTTGGATTGAAATTTCAAGACAACTAACATTTTTAGGAAGCCAAAATCTTACGTTATTCACTAAAAATACAAATTAGGAATTGAAATCGCAGTCAATTCAAGAATGTGTGTGAGCATATTGCAATATATTTGAGACAGTGAGAATACTACAAATTCACAGTATGCTGTTATGCTTTGGATTTTGAGAACTGTTGTATATTTTTTCCATCTAATTTTTGGGATTGCCAAACCTATATAGTTTATGTTGTGGGATAGCTGTGAAGCAAGTAGGAAGGGCGCATCAGTTCTTTAAATCCAGGGGCCATGCATTGAAAAACTAAACAATTTGTGTTTTTCCAAGTAAAGCGCTTCTGTTAAAGGTCAACATAAGATGGCATGAATTATAGATGAATTTAAGTTCCCAGAGCATCATAACATGGCTTACTGCATGGGAACATGACTTCCAAGGTTTCATCTAAGTTATTTTGTGCTGTGAACCATATAATTGTTTAACAAGAAAAAAAGACTCCAAGTGAAAAGGGCTTATTTAATTCTGCAGCGTGATTTTCATCTTTGTAGCATATATTTTAGCTTATTTGGACATTCAAAAAACTGTAATAAAAGTGTAATTGTTTAGATTTTTTTTTCTTTGTGCTGTTTAGATTTCTTGCCATCTTAAATACACTGGGGGACAGAGATGTTGAAAAAACCTGAAGGCATTAGATAAGCTTAAATGTGTTGAAGCTTGGAGAGGTTTTCTGCATTCTAGAACAGAATCTGTTTTTATTTAAGATGGCATAGATTTATCTTTTATAAATATTGCTGTATTCTGGGTGGTAATTTAATAAACTAATGAATATAAGCAACTCAGTGTAATTCAATGAGGGAGAATTATGAGAAGGCCTTGCTTTTGGAACTGGTTGTTAGCTTTGTTTCATACCGTATTGCAAAAGAATTCAGGTCATTGCTAGTACCACATCTAGAGTTTTAATAGAATACACTAAATAAAGCAGTGTATAATTTGGAAGAGAAAAACTCAATAGCAAGAGAAGAAGTAGAGGTAAATTCCTAAAAGGGACCCTCATTGGTCAGAAGCATCTTCAAAAAATGGAACAAAAATAAAATAAAAAAAAATTAAAACAGCTTCTCCTTAAAATCATATGGTAGAATGTTATAAAGCAAAGTTTCTAGATAGTTTCTAGCTGCTGCAGGACAGGCAGGGGTTCCACTGTCTGCAGGCATGTTGGAAGGAAGGGGAAGGGGGGCGCCAAGTGGGGTTAGCCATTGGGGTTCCTGCAGGGGTTGGACCAAACAGGCCTTGAATACTGCAAAAGACTAAACTACTAAAGAAACATTGTTGCAGCTGGATGGGACTATTTTAAAACAAATCAACCCACCTGACTTGCAAGTTCTCATCTTTAAATATTTCTTGGAAGTGTCATATCTTTCCCACTGACTTTGAGCACGTGCTGTCCTTCAGTGGTTTCCTTCCCAATCCAGGGGAGAAAAGGGGAGAAAAGTAAGGCTTCAGGCAAGTTGCGTCTGCAGCCACTGTCCTGCCTTGATGTTACTGAGCTCTTGACAGCCCTCCAAGCTGGCTTACCAGCTCCCTGTAGTGTAAACACTGGTAGACAGGGGTCCCTGATCATAGTCGCTCTGTTCCTTCAAAGGCACTGGGCTGCTGCTGACAGCTGAGGTACAACTGCTGGTGTTGTCTCTTTTGGGGGTGGTGGTGCACAGCACGAACAGCTCTGCTCCTCCAGTGTGGTGGTGGTACTGTCAGCCTGTCCAGTGTCTGCCCTGTAGCATTCACCACCATTCATTCACCATTTGGTTACCACTGGGTGGATAAGCCAAAATTTCACAAAGCACAAAGCTGCTGTTTTTGCACAAAAGCCCCATGGAAATCACAATTCCACAAAAATTACTCTTACATTCATTCCACTTCGAAGGTAGAGGCGCTGACAAGAGGGATATCAAAGTTACTAATTCATTACCACCTTTTCTGGTCTCACCAGGGGGCCACAGAGAAGGAGCAAACCTCTGTGTGGACATTTCTTACTCCCATAGCAAGGTTCCTCCCTGCCCAGCCAAAGGGGCAAATATCTCTGGGTTGTTATTTTTTCTTACCTGACATTTCACTGGTTAGTTATTGCTTTACGTGGAGACAAAATGTGTGTGTGTGTAGGAACAAAAACGTGCTAGACAGAAATAAATCTATACGCTTCATGAAGCTGCTAAGTCTTTCCTGTGCCAGTGGAAATGAATTCACTACAAGACTTAATGTGTGCTGTAAACAAGATGGAAAGATGGCTTAGTCCTTGAAGGGACACCACACACAGGTTCCTCTGCAGGAGTGTGAAAACAGTCTATTTGCATGAGCTTCTCGGCTGGTGAGCTACTGCCTTTTGCTGCAAAATGCTGCACCTTCTTACTGTTACCTTAGTGATGGGCTTGTACTTCCAAATCTAGCAACTGCAGTTCCCAATATAGCCTACTGGATGCTGGTCCATGTGATGTTGCCTTGTCTCTTGGCTTTGCTGTGTGTTTAACAACCGCCCTGAAGTGTCTGAATGTTTGTAGAGGAAAGCTGAAGGGGAGGAAGAATAAAAAGAAAATGGGAGAAGGGGATGGCGTGTTGAGTGCCAACATGTGTATGTCCTGAATGAAGAGCCGGGGAGGAGTTGGACTGTCTTGTAAAAGCCAATACTTTTAAATTTCTTCCTGCAAAAACTGAGGCTTGAATGGCACCATTTTGCTGGTTTGATAAGTTTAATAAGTATATTACAGCTCCTTAATTCATTATAAAAACAAGGGCTCTTTAAGCATCTGTTAAGTTTCTGTCTAGGTTGTACATATGTATTTAATATGTAGCATCAAAATGATCCAGGTGCTGCACTGCTAAATGGTGTGATAGTGCTTGATGAATAATTCTACTGGGGAGTGGTGTACAGACATGACATTTATCAATGTCTGTTATTGGAGAAACTGAACTGATCACGTTAAGAGGCTTGGAATGAAGAAAATGGGAATAATTTAGAATTTCATTTGTGAAATCCCTTTTACAATTAAGGAGGGTTTGTGCTGAATGTCGCATTATCCTTTTGCAGGTCTTCTGCTTCCTGGGGGAGTTTAACTATAGAGATGAGACAAGGAGGTGTTCTCTAGAAGCATTCAGTCATGGAATTATATTAAATCATCAGACTGCCAAAAAGCTTTTTAGTGTCATGCTAAATTATAATTAGAGGTGATTAAGAAGCTTAAACATGTCACAGGCTGAGGAAAAAGTTATGCTAAAAGTAGGAATGGCAGCCCAGGCAAATTCCTGATTTTAAAATTCGTGGTAGAATGGATGTCAGTTGGCCAGTCAAAAATTTCTATTAAAATAAGAGACAGACACACAACTGCTGCTGTTTCTGATTTTTTAGAATGCAGAACTTTCTATAATGGGGGTGGTAGGCAATTAGCATTGCAAAAGTATGGGGAATGAGATATGGAAGAACACTGAAGAGATGGTTTCAAATGACAGTTATATGAAATGTGTGTAAAAGTGTTTTTCTTTTTCTAGAGACTTAATACCTATAGTTGCTGCTCTGGAGTATAATCAGTGGTTTACAAAGCTGTCCTCCAAGGATCTGAAATTAGTAAGTAATAAATTTAAACAATATACCTGCTTCTATCAGGCTGTGCTCTGTTTTAAGGGATACTTTTACATTTTTCAAGGTGAAATTTTTTTAGGCGAGTACAACTGGGCAATCTATTGACTATTTTTTTCCCCTCAATTATTTCAGGAAAGTATCAACTGTTGGATTGTCAGTTCACACCATTAAAACACTGCTAGGAGTCAGGCCTTGTCAAAATTTCAAATAATAAAGTTTGAAAACTTCATTGAGTGATTACAGTAGCCCATAAAACTATTCATTAGGCATTGCTGACTCCCTCAAACAATGTTAGGTGACTAAATAGGAAACTAAAGCAGTGAGAATCTTAGTTGCTTTTTGGAGGTGAAAAGAAAATGCCAGGATTCTGGTTTTTTTTCTTGCATATTAAGAAGGTTTTTCCATGTAATTTTCATTGCAACTGATTTTCTCTCCCAGTTGTCTGAAGCTAAGGCTGTGCAGTAATAAGTGTATAGTCATCTGTGGCATCGGTATTTTTCCATATCAATTTTCTTTCTTAAAAAGCAAAAAGAGAGCAAATCTAAACAAGTTGTGCTATGGAAGAAAGGGACAAGAAAATCAGTAATCAGGTGATGTTTTAAATATATCAAAAGACATTATTCCTTCTAAACTTGAAAGTTTATAGTCACAGGTAGAGTTAGTGGTTTGTTTGAGAAATTGCTTTCATGCTTGCATCCAGAAGCTTTTGTCTAAAAATGAAGGTCAAGTCTCATCTTGTTTAAATTGATGCAGTTTTACTGATCTGAAAAGCTCTCATTACGTTCCTAAGCTCCCATTTTCCATGAAAATTCAGTAGAAACTAGCTTATGTGATTCTCGGCAGAAGAGTAAGCAAAAAACTTTTCTTTCTTGCTGGGACATCTTACTCAAACCTATACATGGAATGAAGCTGATGGTATTTTTAGTGCTGTTGCAGTTTGCTGTTAGAATCAGTGTTGTTAAAAGGTACAATGCAATTAATCAGTTTCTGCTTCAGTAAAATGGGATAGTTTGCTTAGTTAGAAGATTGGCTGGTGTAGTCTGCTTAGAACAAAAACTGGCCCTATACTGGCCCTATTATCTGTCTGAGATACATCTATGAATGTTGGGGATTGTTTTTCTCAGCAACTTTTTGGGGGAAAGCCAATAAACTTTGTCAGTCTTGAAAATGCATCAGTTACTTAAAAAAAAAATTAAAATCTTCCACACCTTCCATTTTGAGTCAAAAATGAGGAAAATGTGAATTTTTGAACAATATAAATAGTTGGACTGTAAATCCATGCCATAAGAACATTGCCAAGGGTCAGTATGAGGTCAGACATATCCGGAGGCCATTGAATGCATTGTGCTTCATGAGTCCCACTCTGACATTGTGTTTGGGAGACAGTACCCATAGTGTTTTTATAGTACATGCATGAAACTTTTCGCTTGCGGCTACACTATTGTAGAAACGTTGTGATAATATTCTGAATTAGTAAAATAGGGAAGGTAAAAATAGAAGAAGATGGCTGAGTTGACAGTCTTCACAAAAAATTGTCACCTTTACTATATAAAGGATTCATAAAATTTTATGTGTGTGGTAGAGCAGGTTTGTTTTGTTTAAGTTTTTTTTGGAGATTAAATTAGCTTAAAAGTAAAAAAACCCAACAAAACAACAACACTAAAATTACACAAACTAGAAACTATGGGACTGTCGAGGTGTGAATGTCACATTGTTGTTTTTAAAGGCAGATAACAGAATAGTTTCAGCACTTCATGACCATGACTAAAATTCAGCTTTGGATATCACATGAACACTGGTTGGTGTGTGTTGTTGGGGGCGAGAAAAACAACCCAAAAACTCAAGTCCAGAAGCAAAATAAAAGTTTATAATAAAAGGGGATGAGGTACAGAGTTCACTGCAAGGCTTTTGAATCAAGGCTTTATCTCTCTCTTTGAATGGAGACAGCAAACGCTTTTGTTGTCTTATTTTGTTCGTGATACTTGCAAATATCCATGCCAATTCTAGAATAACAACAGTAAGATCATGAGATCGGATTTGCATCTGCATGGTTTGGAAGAATTCATACTAAAATATACTGACCATTAAACACCACTCCTTGGCAGCCTTTGGAAGACCTGTAACTAGGGCACTTTTGCTCCTGAGGTTTTTGAGGGGTTTTTTTGTCTGCCTTATATCATCTTTGTGTTTAGTTGTCATTCCTGGTCAGGTTTTATTCTCCTTTGCATTAGTTGCTGCTTTCTTCTGTAGCATTAGCATGCATATGAACAAGATTTCTTTAAAAATTGAGTGTTTTTTCTGAATCACAGGATTTATGTTTTTTTGCTGTCATTGTAAAAATTCTGCCCCTTATGTTTAGGTGGCCTGATTCATTAATTAGTTGCTTTTAGTCTGCCTCTTGCTCTCTGAGTCTTTTTCAGAAGTCCTCTGTTGCCACCTGACTCTCTCTTGGATGTTTCTGATATTTTTACTTACTGTTTATGTATGACAAGAGGAAGATCATGGCCTGGATCCTGTTACGACGTACAGCTTAACTCAATAACTGTCTGTTCCATGTTTGTGCTCTTTAACACTGTTCTGTCTTTTCTGTGGCAGTCCACTGATGTCTGTGAGCAGATACTGCGAGTGGTGAGTAGGTCCAATCGATTGGAAGAACTGGTATTAGAGAATGCTGGGCTTAGAACGTAAGTAATTCCTTTGAAATGTTGCTTTAGGTACTGCTTACTCGCAGTAAAAACAATGAGTGTTGTGTGTTAGGCAGAGTGAGCATTAAAAAAGGTTGTGCTCAGTGTCTGTCTTGTTCTGAGGAGCCTGTAGTCTCAAGCTTTTTATCAGCTTTTCCAGAGGTTACTCATGTCCAAGAAATTCCTTTTAAACTGATGGTTTTTAAGATTCTGCCTGGAGAGTTGGGTGAAGTGGAGCAAAATGATTGAATGAGTGTAAACCCTAAACCAGTTTGCACTGTTCCTCTCCAAGTATGGCTGCCAATAGAAGTATGAAGACTTTCTATAATTTAAAAAACAGTGGTGTAAGTTTTGTTAAAAAAGTATATTTTTCTATCATGTTTCATTCCCAAACAAGCTGGTATTATCTTAGTGTGGATTGTGGTCTGTTCAAATATAACAGGACTTCTGCCTTAGTAACAGAGTTTTTTTTTTGTTTTTTTTTTTTAAAAACATAATTAAGTTTAATGGCTTGCCATAGTCTAAAAAGAAAGATTCATAGAAGTAAGCCAACAATTTAATCCTTGCATATGTTTTAAATGCAGTAAGTTGTAGCTACTATTTATTTGCTTTTTTCTCCTTCACAAGAAATAGAAGCAAAGTTGAAGTTACAAACTAGCACATTGGAAATATTTGTAGTTTGTTGTAATGTTAGGGTAGCATCCAAGAAAATGTAGACAAGATGAAGTCTAGAACTAATGAATTTTTATGTTAATTACAAAAGCTGTGGAAAGGTGGGAGACAGAATGCTGTACTGAGTTACAAATAAAGAGAAGCAAGCACAGGGCAAATTTTCAGTGTGCCTTACACTGTCTCCTCTTCCATTGTTTGGGTCTTTTTCTTGTTTCTTAAAATGGACTTTGCATTGAAATACATTTAAAAGAAAATTGCCTACATGACATGGAAATTTGAGATCAAGTTTGGAATTGCACCGAAACTTTCTGATCACTAATAACTGGCATTCAAACATAAGCCCCTGATTTTAATCTCTTTTTTGCAATATGTGCCACAAAATCCAGTGATAATCATTTATGTTAAACGATACATTGACTACCTTTGCACATTGCCTATCTTATCACAGTTGGATTAACTGATTTCAGTTTTAACAGGACTTGGCAGATAATTGTGTGACTTTGGTTTCCATGTCTCCATCTACATGCAGAATGTTTGGCATTGTGCCTTGGTGTGTGTCTGTTCTGATCAGCACTGTCTGTTTTTGTCAAGGATGCATTTGTCAGCTTTGCCATTTATTGTATCTGCTTGCTGGGAGGAGATCCTGTTGTTGCTGGGCATCTTCCTTCACACAGCTTACAGACCAGTCATTTTTAGTGAGCTGTGACAGAATGCCAAACCAGGGTTAAGAAAGAGCTACCATGAATAAAGCTGTAAGAAATAGCCTGATCAGCTTCAAGAGCATATTTCTTCCTGCAGCAGAGTCATCTTAAGATAATTCCATTCTTTTCTACCTCCAACTACTCATTCCTGTGATTTGTTTTGGGCCACAGTCTCATAAACACTTGTCACGTTCCCAAATTATTGTGCAATAGCAGTAATAAGGACTCAGGACTAGGGAAGTGTGAACTTCCTGTTGAGAAAAACAGGATGTAAAGTGAAAGCCTCTGTTTGATAAGATTTGTGCTAGTTTAGATTCTTTTGGAAATTTTATCCCTATTGCTATTTCTTTAACCAGACATAGAGGGTGAAGTCTAGATTACATTGGAAGGCTTCAATGCATATACCAAACACTAATGTTTTGGTAAGTGTTTTAATTGAGATAGGTAATGTCCAGATTTCGGGGAGAAGAGAATCATTCAGGATGACCTGAACAAAGGAGCTTGAAAAGAGAGTTACCTCCCTCAGGTATTTTAGAGAAATGGGGCAATATGTGATAACCAGAATGTTCATTTTCATGAAACTGCAAGACAGGCTTTTCAGTCTGCAAAGGCCTGTTTGCAGAAGGTGGTGTAAGCAATCTAGTTTCTTGTATTTATGTACTCTCTGCAAGCTGGCAAGCAGAATTCCCCTACATCCTTTCACACCTTCCTCTGCAGCCCTGTTCCAGATGGAGTGGCCAGCTACGGCACAGGGGACAACAAAGATGCATGTTGCTGGTACCCAAAGGGCCTTTGACAGGGACATTGAGTCTTATCTATCTTCTTGATAGGCTCTGAATGTCCTTAAGACTTAAAAGTGTTATTTCCTCCTACACGTATCCTCTTTTTTTTCTCTTACAGGGGTTTTGTCTAGACAGATCTCAAGGAATTTTTTTTTTTTTTGTCTGAGATTTCCAGTATTCTTACCCTTGATGAAATAGTCTTCCTCTGCCATACATATAGTTAAACTGAATCTTTTTTGTGGCTTTACCTCCAAGCCTGAATATGCCCGTTTCAAGCAAGTATGGCTGTGCAAGGCATAGAAAGCAAGTTTGATGCTTTATAGACAGTTTCAGACTTATATTGCATGCTCTGTTCATGAAGTGTGCAAGCAAAAAAATGTAATAAATTTTATGACATGAAACAAAGAGTGGACAGAGAAGGGGAAGGGATGTTCCCCAGTGAGCAGAGCCCAGGTGCCTCTGTTTATGGCAGAAGTTGCACAGAGAGTTGGGGAAGTTGTATTAGTTTTTTACAAAATGAACCTTGGAGCCCCATGAGCCCAACATTGATAATCCAGCCTTGATAATAACTGCCTTCTGGTGGCAGTTGTTTTACTGTGCCTTTGCTAAGTAGTTCACACACACTCCTCTTGTCCAAAAAGTTTAGGTAATCCTGTCTATTTTGGTGGCAACAGTGGAGCAGAATTTGTAGACAAGGCTAAAGGTACTGTAATGACAAGAATCTGCTATGAATAAAGGAAGAGGAGAAGACTCCTCAAGAAGAAAGTAGGGTTTGTGTTTTTTTAACTGGAAATCTCATTTTTCTTGGCTGGACATAGGGAGCTTGATTCCTTTGCCTAAGGGCAGCCATCTAGTGCCATTTGAAATGCTGGAGGATTTTCACAGTGTTGGCAAATGTAACTGAGGACCTACAGGAGATGTGTAGTCTTCTGCAGCAGCAGGTGGTAGTAAAGCAGGAGACTCTGAGGCCTGTCAGGTGACAGAGTTTCAAGCCAAGAATTTCTTTTTGTTGAGTGTTTGTATTCACATGCTGTTTGTATTTTAGGGAAAGAATATGCTTTTCCTAAAGGCAGCCCAATATTATGCATGTGCAGAGCTGGACCTAGTTCTAGCTCCAGAAGTCTTGTTTAAGGATGTGGTATTTCAAAGGGAAACTAAACTCCCCTGGAACATTTCTGTACTCCAGTACAGTTGGCAGCCACAGATAAGCAAAGCTGTTGAAGCTATTGCTATTCACTCTCCACTCTTTTCCAGATAGTAGAACAGTATACTGCTTCCACTGTGGTTCTCAGCACAGAGACTGATCTACTAGTTTGATGGTAGAAAGGATCTATCCTGAGGAAAGAGGGCAGTGTTATTTAGCACTCTGGTAACTCTCCTCCACTGGGATACAGGAGGAAAGATAATGTACTTCACGGCAGAGAAAGAGAAGGAAACCCAAGGCATATTTTTGATTTCCACCTTGGTGTCTAACTTAGGTGAAGTAAGAGCACTGAAATCAGTCTCAGTTTATCTAAAGCACCCAGTAGGTCTAGTCCCTTATTACATGGTATCTTCCCAGTAGGTGCAAGGACAGGTTTGAGTACTGCTCTTAGAGCTGATAAGCCAACAGCCTTCTGACTTAATGCAAGGAATGTGTCTCCACCAGAGTCTGCCAGTGCGGTTGTGCAGGAAAACCCAAACTAGCTCTGAACTTTGTGCTGTGGGATGGTGGTAGCTCAGCTGCAGCAAAACACTTTCAGACAGGGCAGTGTTCCCTTACCTCACAAGGCTACAATGGTTGATTGAGGTTACTTCCAACCTGCCTATGCTGCCTAGCCTGGCTGTTGTGAGCATTATAGAACAGTTATACTGTCATGTCCCTCAGGATCTGTTGCTGGGACTGTCGTCAGCTGGTTATGTAGTTTGATGCTTCTCACTGTAAAAAGAGGCAAGCAAAGACCAGTTCATCAGTGTGCTGCTGTTCTTTTGTTCTTTGAGAGAGCTCTTTCTGCTCTTTTATAAGGTTAGAAATACTCCTGGTTTTTTGACCTTCCAGATATGCTGCAAAGCCTGTCTGTTTAAGTGACTTGGTAGAGAGCTGCTTCAAGAGAGGGAGTTGCTTGTCAGTGAAGGAGGTGGTGGTATGCAAGTTGATGTGTATATCCCGCTGTGTGGCATGGAGGAGATGGAAGATATGCTCAAGTTTTCAGTTATTCTGTGTAACTCCTATTTTTATACCTTCTGATCTCTGTCAAGAACATTTTGGGCTTTGATTCAATGTTTTCCAGTCTCTCAGGTCACAGAATAAATAAATAATGAATTAACCCTCTGTGAAAGAGCAAATTAGACAAATAAGCATTGTTTAGAACCCTGAGGAATCAGTCAGTGCTGTGCAGTAGCATAGGCCAGTTGTGGCTAGTAATCCCTTGAAACTTTTAAATCTTTGAATGTGCTGTTGATAGGGGAGATAACAGGATTCCTTCTCCCTCTCTTTTCTTTTCTTGCAGAGATTTTGCACAGAAACTAGCCAGTGCCCTAGCCCATAATCCCAACTCAGGACTCCATACGATCAACCTTGCTAGCAATCCACTTGAAGATAGAGGTACTGTAACATTTGTTTTTCTCTTTCTATGAATGCAATATGCATTATTGCTCTTCTGTTCAGCTTTGAATAATAGGCTGTTGTTCTGCACATAATGCTACTGTAAATACCTGTTGTTCACAAATTATGGAGAATCACTATTCTTTTTGATTTATACATATCCATTAATATGTTGAGAAATATTTAAATGTCTTAAACCAACCCTGGATTTAATTAGATTTCATTACGTTTTCATAGAGGTTTCTTTTACAGGAATATAGAACACAGTGATCATTTAGGACTAGAGAGTTAGAAAAAAAAAAGTGAAATGCATTTTAAAAGGCAGTGTAATGAGGTGAAAGATGAAGCAGAAGGCAACTTTGTTGCTTAGATTATATTTTTCTGATGGTTTTGGTTTTTTATTGCAGTCATAATTTCATACTTATTTTCAGTATGGAAATTATTCCTGTTTTTTCAGCTTTGTGCTAGCCTATCCTGTTGCAAACCCTTGATGATGTTCAATAATACTGGCATAACTGGCATTCTTATTCAGCAAAATGCTGTTAACTCCACAGGATATAAAATCAAGTTTAACATGTTTAGCTTTTCTCAGACTAGGCATTGCTAGGCATGATTTCAGTATATATCAAGTCATTCTCCTCCTTTGTCTACTCTCCTTTCACCCAAGAGGCATTTATTTTTAAAGTAAGGTTACATTCTTTCAGTCTGGAGTTGACCCTTCAGCACTGCCCATGTGAGACTTCCTTTTGCTTCACTTGATGCATTCCAAGCACACAGTGTTCTGGGATCAGACTATCTTGTGCTCCTCTTAGGCCAGAAATAAAATAAGAATTCTGCACAGTGAACCTTTTCTGGTTTTATTTACTTTCTTGTGGGGAAATCTTTGCTTTCATGATTCAAAATGGAAAAGCTCTTCATCTTGATTACAACCTGATGGACTTGAATGTTAACACAGAATTTTGTAGGCGTCTCTTCTTCCTTTCTGGTTCAGTGGTTTGTTGTTTTTGTTTTTATTTTTTTTCCTTTCCTCTTCTGTATCTCTTTTCTTTTTGACTAGAAACAAGTATGACAATAGTTTTGTTTTTAGCCTATTCAGAGTAGGTTTTTTATTTGAAATTGTTCACATGAATTGCTTTAACTTTTCTGATTACTTCTTGCCTGCTCATTACTGCTTGTCCTCGTTAAGAATCCATATCGCATGAAAGCCAGTGCTTTGCTGAAGAATGTTATTATTACACTGTGCCGTAGGCCTTACTGCGTTCTACAAAGATTTCTGTAGTAAGCTGGAAAATAGGCTGTTACATTGTTGATTCTGCTTTTGAAGAAGTGTATTTAGATTGTGTTATTTGAAACGTTTTTTTGAAAAGAACTTATTTTTATCTTGAAAGCAAAACAATTGACCGAACATTGAGCAGATAGTCCACAGTGCAGGTGATTTTTTTTTCTTTTTTAAATATATCCATGGGTGTGCTTTCTTTGTAACAAACCTGTAGATTCAAACCATTCAGCAGTATCCACATATAAGATACAAATGAAATGCAGAAGCTATAACTTGGAGAAATTAGTAGGGTTCTTTCATTATATCAACCTCTTCTGTCAAATATACAATAATGATTTGACCTGTTCCTTAGAGAGTTAGATGTTATAGAGTACTTAAAGAGGAATTAACTATAATTGCAACTTTAAGTGTGCTGTGCTCTGATATTCACTGAGTCCGAGGTAGATGGGACTTTAATTAAACTGGAATGGCAGTAAATCTTTCACAAGTGAAAGCTAACATAGTGGAGATTCATATAAATGTATGGATTTTGGAAAATACCTTTTGAAAAATCACCTGTAGGAACTAGAAATTCAACCACATTAGTGTGCAATTATAAGGCAAGTAACATAGAGTTGTATGTCTTCTGGAGAAGAACATATTTTTCCTTGTTTGAACAAAACCCCTAAACTATTATATATGGTTGAGTAACAATAAGTAAAGGCATTCCCTTATTACATTAATGCAACTGTCTGTATTCTAATAGCCTGGGAAGTGTGTTTATTTTAACGTGGCATGGGACCTGGCTTCAGTTCAAATACAAAACAGTGTTTTTATGCAGAGTTTTTTTCTGAGACCAATCTCTTAATTTGTGCATGGCTTTTCTTTGTGGTACTGTCAATACTTTTGAGGATAATACCTGTAAAGTTTATTATCAATCTTGTCTTTAAAAGTCTAGCCATGCTAAAGTGAAGGGAGTTTAGCTTTTGGGTTTACTAGGATCTGAATTTAATCTCCTGTTTTGTTAAAAATAATGCAAAACAAACATACTGAAGCCTAGAAGTATTCAAATTTGAAACTGTGTGCCTGGATGCAGTTAGCTCCACTTTTGCCATTAGAACTCATCTCTGTTACGACATTAGCAGAAATGGGTGGCTAAAGAGCATTCAAGGGCCAGAGTGACCAGAAGCACTTTTTCTTTTCTGTGTCTGATCCTGTATCTTGTAACTGGGTGGATCCTTAACCCCCAGTGCCGGTAAGATGTTAAAATTATGCAGCTTGACTAGAAGATAACTAACCTGCAGGTTGTAAGCTAAATACAAAGATGGTGAGTGGAAATTAGTTGCTGCATGTCTTATTCAAAATGCTAAACAGCAGCAATTACATTTATGATATCCTTAGTGATTCTTATTGTACTTATTTTTTCCTCTTTTGCTAGCATAACTCAATTTTGAAAGTATTGTGACTAAACCAGCTTAACAAATGTGGACAGTCAGCTACAGAATATAAATTCTGAAGTTAACCTATGATAAATTGATCCTCCTGCTTCAGAGTAGATAAAACCTTATTTTTTAAATAGTAGAGCTATGAAATAAAATTCTATTAATATGACTTAATTAATCCTTACTGAAAACTGGTGAAGTCATTTGGATACCCTTGTGCTTTACACCAAATGATGCCAAGGCCTCATGGGTCTAATATTTTGAAAATATTATTAGCCTAATTAGCTTATTAGTCTAATATTTTTGGCAGTATTTGGCAATTTGTCTTGAGCTGCACAGATGTTGCACCTATTATCAGCATACAGAACATGCTTTCATAGAGAGCATTTAAAAAAAAACAAAACCAAACCTTCCACAGTATCTGCAAAGTACCTGGATCTTTCAGTATCAATTATAAGTAAAGCATAATAAAACCAATGTAAACATATGTATGGGATGTACTAGCAGACTGCTTCATATCTGTGTATGTGGAGAAGGGTATCAGCTTTTTAATTTACCACGTTTTGAATGAAGTAAAAGGCTTTACCCCCTTTCTCTTTGCTCTTTTCTCACCTAGTGAGTTGCTGTAGAGAACTGTATTTCACACCTCAGGTTAAGCCTGGAGTTTCTATGTTGATTTATTCTTCTAATAAATATTTCATGGATTGGTTACACTGTTATTTAGGATGTGCCTTCTGAATCAAGTTGCCATCCTTTGCTTAAATGGAGGATTACATTTACGGAGTGGAGAACTTAGATACACTGAGTAAAAGGCTTTAATGAAAAGTACCTTTTTATGGTGTTTTTTGTTTTGTTTTATTTTGTTGGATTTGTGCTGAGATAGTCCAGTTTGTGTCAGCGTCTTAATAGGTTCTTACTGTTTAGGATTGCAAGCAGTTGTAGCATTTCCAAGCCTGTGTCCTGGCTGGTAACCTGTAGGCTACTGTAAGGGAGATAAGTGGCCATTACAACTTAGTGGAGGTTTCAGGCTCCAAGGGTTTACCTCAGGAAAAGAGGGGAGTGTTAGCTTATGTGGGTGTCTTTCTTGCCTTGACAGCTCTTCCTTTTAAAAGAAAATAAAAATAGTCTGAAAATTCATGTGAAGTTCCACTTTTGTGGTTTATTTTGTTGTTGGATTTTTAAATTTATTTGTTTTTCTGAACCATAAAGCTTCCAGATTTTCCAAGTGACTATTTGATGTGTGTAATAGCTTTCCTTTGACTTCTTCTCAAAAGCATGTGTGTATTATAGTTTTTAAACTAATTAAGGAGGATTACTGATCATTTCATGTTCAGTGGTTAGCAAGGAAGGGATCTTGATTACATCAGTCATTTCAAAGGTTTATGGCCATAAGAAGACCAGGCCCACACGCACAGTGAGTGCAGTTCCTCCTGTTATTTCACCAGTGCAGTTTGCTCCTTGGAAAACATGAGATCACAGTTAACCTGCAAACATCCGTTTTGTCTTTGCTCCTCCAACAGGTGTGTCGTCTTTGAGCATCCAGTTCGCCAAACTTCCAAAGGGACTGAAGCATTTAAATTTATCTAAAACCTCCTTGTCACCTAAAGGTATGTTTTATAAGTATACCTTATTTTCTGTTCTAAAACTGTCAGACTTGCGTACCAATATACTTTTTCTTACTAGATTATAAACTAGTCAATTCTCTAAGTTATGCATTTTCTCAACAGGGCAGCTGCTTTTTTGCAGTCCTGTGTTGCTGAACTGTGGGCTGAGTTCTGTATCCCTTTCAGCACTTTGATAAACTCTTAGTCACGTCTGTGAGTGTGGGATTTAAACCTGTATTGTAAAGGAAGACTGACATTAGAATTGGCATAAACTATGTTTCGTATATGCTTCGAAAAATGGCTGGAGCAAAAATGCATAGGGAAATTTCCAAATGTTTTACATACAGTTATTTGATGAAAGCAAGCATTGTGACAATGGCTGTTAAGTGGCTTGCTCTAATTAAAGACTTATTTGTCTTATCATTTGCAAATTCCTGGTTTGATATTGTAATTGAAATGTATGTACATTTTAAAAGCAATAACAGTACTGAAACACAAGGCAGAAGTTTTCAGGAGTTTTTGCATTTCTGTTTTACAAATAGTAGAAGCAGTGACCACTCAAACAGACTTCGCAAGCCCAGGTTTCCTGTATAGGCAATGAGTGTTAAACATACTAAAAACACACTGACATTATTGCTGCTTTTTTATAGATGTTGATGACCTGGAAAAGATGAGTGAGTTATGGTCTATGAAGGATTTTAGTTGATACCAGGTAGAAGCCATGCCCTTTTATACTCTTAAGTATTGCTCTGTGAAGTGCAGATTCTGCGTTCTCCTTAGATTCAAGTATTGACCTGGGGGTATATGGGTGGGGTCAAGGACTTCAGTTGTTTTAATATGAGTGCCTATAGCTCTTGTTATGCTTAAGTAAATAGTAAACCCTAAACTGAATTGAGTCAATCATAATTTTCACTCAAAAGACTTCATTAAACTCTGGGGTTGTTGTTTTCCATTGTTAACTCAATTTTTGGTGACAAGCAGTTGATTAAGAGTCTTGACTAACCGTACATGTACTCGAAATGAGATATTTCTGAATTTGACAGAAATTCATACAGTTCTGATATGTTCATTCATCCTGTGCTTTTCTTCATGTGATCTGAGTTGTTTCAGAAAGTGCTTGTGATGGTGGAGTCAAGAAAACACTCCAGCTACGCCTCCATTTTTGTAAAGAATAAATGCCAGCTTGATGAGGTTCATTCACACGACTCTTGTCAGTGAAGTTATGAAGTTATGGAAAGAATTCGGAAGGGTTTTAACACACTTTTAAAAAATGATCTTTAAGCAAAATCTGAAAATATTTTCCAGTATGTCTAATACTGATGTCACGTGAATGATGTCCAGACAGTAACATGTCATCATGACTGTTGTCCCATGGCAGCTTCTCAGTGTTCCTCAAAAAAGTATATGTGATGTCTTAAAATGGGAGTTCTTAGAACCCTCAGGACCTGAAGCAACTCAGGTTGTCTGCAAAGGTGTCTTAGTCAGATTTTCTTTCATTTAAGAAGACGGTACTGATTTGGTTTTAACTTGGCAGGCTGTTTTTGAGCTTGTAATACTTTCTGTGGGGAAACTCTAAAGGAGACTTTGGATTCAGTAGACTTCCAGGTGCATGGATTTTTTTTGCCCCAGCCTTTCTTTTTTTTTTAGCTTTTCAGAAATTCTATACAATTCCTCACTGGTTTTGACCTTATTTTAAAAGTGCTTTCTATTTGAGTTAAGTTTCTAAGATTGACAAGTGAAGTTCAGGTGGTAACTTCCCAACTGATCTTTCTTCAAATATTGTATCTCAAAGTTCCTGAGAGCTATTAACACTCTGATCCTCCTGAGAGTGGTAAAAGAGCATACGAGATTGTCTGCAAATGAAAGTGAGATTAATGTTAGAGTATAGCATGAGCTAGGGTGAAGTTCAAACATAAATTTATTGATTTGAAGATTCTGGTTAACTGGAAAATTCTAGTGTACTGATTCAAAGATAGGGCTTGCTTTTCTGAGCCCAGGCTAGGGGCTAATTAAAAAAAAAAAATCTCTCCTTCGCATTGTTTGCCTTCACTGATGCGGCTGATTTTGAGCAGTTGGCCCTTTTTAAGCATGAAACAAGCAGCAACATTATGAATTGTTTGATAGCTCTTCTTGTCCCCCAAACTCAGACACTGCTCCTGAATTTCTGCATTCTTGATAATACATGCTGAATTGCCGATAGTTTAATCCTGGTTGTAATCCCAGCCAACAGCTAAGTACCATTCAGCAAACTGGACAAAATTCCATTTTTTTCTACTTCTTGTTGCTTATAAATGTTGAGAAGACTCACTAAAGTGATTCCAGATCCATAAGCTCTAGCGGTTCAGTAGAGCTCTTAGTTCTTTTGAAGTTTCAAAAGGTATTATTTTGCAATTTACCTTTAGCAATAGGGTGTAGATTCTACAACATGATGTTAACAGAAAGAAAAATGACACCAAGTGGAAAAGATTTGAGACTTGACAAAGATGTTGCTGTGCTTCAATTCTTTTCAGTATCAAAAGCCTCCTGAGACCAGGAGCCATACTACTAACATGGGAGACTTTCTTAATATTTGAAAGCTTGGAAAACTAAAGCACTGACAGGTATTTTGCTCTCCAGTAGCTTGCTAGCTGCTTCCTCCACATCCTCATTGGTAAATCACTTTCATGATAGTTTTTACTTGAAGACTGGAAATGTTCCATCCATTGAATGCCAGTCCATTTTCACTGACCAAGAGCTTTGAGAAATGGCTGAATATTGTGTAGTAGATCAGCTGCCCGCTTTATAGCTTTGGCTGAGCACTGAGAAAAAAACTACTGCATCAAGTAAAGGACACAGTGATGCTTAGCATGTAAGAAACACATCCATGTAGTGCTTGAAAGGCAGCAGTAGCCATCTATAATAAATTGAGAACATGATGATAAACTGCAAAGCTCCCAGATGAACATTAGATGAAAGTTAGATTTGAAGGAGTCAGAAACAATGATGTCCTAATTTGTATTTGGAAAAGCTAAAAAATTTCAGTGGAAGAAAGCTCTTACTGGTTTGTTCCCAATGTGGGCTTTTTAATTTTAATGTAAAAAATGTGTTTGTTCTGATCAGGAACTGAGAGTCTCTATGCATCTCTTGATATTTTAATTAACTATTTTTATGAAGTTGCATGCAAATACATTAATTGAAATATTTTTAATTTCTAGGTCTCATCAGTTCCTTTTGAAGTTCTGGCAGTTACAATTTTTGATACATTTGGTCTTCCACAGATACTTTCATCTACTTCCACAGATACTTTTATCTAAATATTATTGTTTGCAGGAAGACACTGGCTCAACATTAAGGAGTAAATTGTGTTTTTAAATTCTGATTCAAAATGGCATTGCATATAACACACTGTGGCTTTCCCAGTGCAGTTGGGAGAGTGTGGTCCAGTCGTAACTGGGCATGCAGTGGCAGGGAAGGGTCTCCTACCTGCCTGGTGATCTGTCTTCCTCTGTTGTAGTACAGTGATGGTAAGAGGAAGTCATTAAACTTTTCTGTATGTCTGTGTTCACTGCAATTGTGCACTTTCAGGGTCTGGGCTAGTTCTGTGTGGAGTCAACTAACTGGAGTACTGACTTTTTTTTTGGCAGGGGTGAACAGCCTTTCCCAGTCACTGAGTGCCAACTCGCTGATTGCAACCACACTCGTCTATCTTGACCTCTCAGGGAACGCGCTCCGCGGTGATGATCTCTCAGTAAGAACTTTCTTCTCGTTTGGGAGTTAATGAGTAGGTGTTTTAATTAATTGTTAAGGGAAAGGCAAACTCTTTTTGCTTAGATCTGGTTTTGTACAGTTTTAGTAGGAATAGAAAATAGCATTTTTATCTCTGTTCTTCAGAGATGTATGTATTATCTCTATTCTTCAGTATGTAGTCAGAGGATTGTCCACACAACTGAAAAAAACCACATAATTTTACTTCATGCTTTTAGTCTTTTAGGCTTTAGGCTTCTACTGCTAAGAAAACTGCAAGGTTTCCACTTTTCTTCAGTGGACTTACCATGCTCTCTGAATTCTGTTTGACTAAAACACAATTAAAAAAGCCTCATTTTTAGTGATAAGTCTACTACAATTTTTTCATTGAAAGATTAGAAACCAATTATGTCTTTTGACGTGGAAAGATTTAATTTCTGGTTTTCAGTATTTTTGTTTGTATAAATAAATCTGTGCACCTGCTTGACATATGCCATTGAAGCCCATGATTCTTTGAAGAATTTGATTCTTTTTTAGACTCCTTTGTTCAGCTTATCAGTTGCCACAGAGGTGTAGCTCTGTTTTCTCAGTAACAAAATCCACTTACTTCTCAATTTGTATATATTTACTTTTTGACTATTACATCTGTATTTCTGTCTCACATCAAAAGTTGTATGCATGTAACTGTCAGGCGTTGAATTCTAAGTATTGAACATCTAGAATGTTCAACTGCAATCACCCAGTCTCATAATTTGAAGTGCAATCAGATATGGCTTTGTGACTTTTTCACATATCTTACTTGTTTCAGATTCATCAGCATACTCAAAGAACTAATCTTTTCAGACAGGAGGTGAAAGTTTCAGTGGGAGAACAGGGGTTTAAAGGTAGCAAACAAGTAGTTAAATGTTAGTAAAGACACACAGTGAATTACTCTTTGACAGAATAATGTAGTAAATAATGTAAAAACAAGAAATGAAATGTACAGCTTTGGTCGCCAGTACTTAAAGAAATCTAAGGTCTACACCTACAATTTTAAAAGAGACATAAATGCACAAAGTGGGGCTTTTCTTAGCCTGTCAGAGACCTAGAGAGATGGTTCAAAGATAAAGTTCATTAATACTGAGGTCTCTTAATCTGTGGAACAGTTTTGCAACAGGAGTAAGGAAATCCTGTTGTTTAGCAATTAAAATAAACCCTAGCAAAGTACAGGGGGTCCATTCTTACATTGTAGGTATAGGAGCTAAATGACCTAATTTTTAGAAAGATGGATCTATTTTAGAAATGTTAAGCATACACTGTTTGGCTGGATTTCATGTGGAGTTGAGCTTTCCACGTTTCTCTGAATTAGGTCATACTTTTATCTTTCTGTGTTGTTCTCTGAGACTAAAAAGAGCCCAAAATGAAACAGTGCATAGTGAGAAGTTTTAGATATGCTAACATTTACATGACATATCCTATACAGAACTGAAGCCATCAGTGTTAAAATCTTGTTACCTGTTCTGTAAAACCTTTCTCCTTTAATCCTGTATTGCACAGCTGATATTAAGAAATAACTATGGGCTTCAGGTGCAAATTAGTTGCTTCCCTCATGCTTAAAGGGCCTGGCTTGAACTTACAAACCAATTAGCCTTTCTGAAATGTAATAGCAATCTGAGTGACATTGTGGGATATTTCTAAGTAAATTTAATTAGCATTTGCTGTGAAAGCTAATTGCAATAACTCAAGAATTATGTATTAAGAGAAATCATGGGTAAATGTAGTCTGAGCACCATTTTTCCCTCATTATTTTAAGAAATGACAGCCTTCAAAAGTAAAAAATTGTGTTGATTAGGTGAAAAGAAACTTCAGACACACCTCTTGTAGTGCAATTTTGTAGTAAAAGCCTCAAATGTAATGAAAAGTAGTTATCCAGTAATTGTTGTCATAATATAAAAATTAACATGGGTCATTTTTTTTTCCCATTAATTACAGAGCCTGTACAATTTTTTGGCCCAGCCAAATGCCCTTGTTCACCTGGATTTATCCAACACGGAATGCGCGCTAGATATGGTAAAGACCTTTTCTGTGGAGCGTCAAATACCAAGGAGACATTCCCTACCTTATATCTCTCAGTACTTTCCTGGGTTAATATAAAGTAAAATTAATCTTCCTTATTTTGAACCAGGTGTGTGGAGCCCTCCTTCGTGGATGTCTTCAGCATCTAGCTGTCCTTAGCCTCTCCAGGACTCTTTTTTCTCACAGGTACAGTTTAAATATCATTACTCTCAACTCATGCAATATTTTGTTTTATTATTTCTTACTCTCATGTAGCACCCTTTTTTTTAAAAGAATAAATCAAAGACTTTTTAAAGAAGTCTTAGAAGTCTTAATGCTCTATGAAATAGGTATTGTTTATTCTAAGCAAAATATTTTCTTTCCCTTTCTGCTCTTTGCTAAAGGTCTTTAAAATAAGCTACCTTGCCTAATATGTGTTTTTGTGGTCCTGATGCAGCAGAAAGTCTATATATATATCTTGTCTCTAAGAGGCACAGCATCAGACTTTGAAGTCTGACTGACTTGACTCCTCTTTAAATATGATTTTTAAAGTTTGTACTTTTCATGATTTGATGATGGTTACAATTGCTTTTTTTCCTTTTGTTGTCCTTTACTGGGAGGAAATCCCTTCGAATGTCTCTGAGATTGAACATTTACTTTTTAGAACACTTGCATTGTAGGAAATATTAGCTTCCATTTTCTTTGAATTAGTGCCTTGGGTCCGTATCAGAGATGATACATAATTGATGGTAAGGTACTCAAGTATTGAGTAATTCTTTCTGGTGATGAAAAAGCACTTTCAGTGTTTTTGTCATGTCATGTTGGATCTTCTCCTTGTGAGAAGTAACTATGTTCTCTATTAACCAGACCTAAATGATCATTCTTTGTAGTTCACCAAACAGAAGGTAGATAGTAATGTCTTCTGTGCAGCAGCGCAGTGCTGAGGATTGTTTGTTGAATCAACATTTTGATGACATTATAATTCTAAGCTAATTGAGAGCCACTGATTACAGAATTGCTGAAGGTAGAGCAAATTAAACATGTAAAAGATCGTTACACTTCTGATGTCTTGCATTCACTACTTATTGGAGTGACGAGTGTCTAGATGCTACTTCTTAATGAATTTGTTTACTTACAGAAAAGGAAAAGAAGTCCCTCCCTCCTTCAAACAGTTTTTCAGCAGCTCACTTGCTTTGATGCAGATTAATCTTTCAGGAACTAAACTCCCTCCTGAGCCTCTAAAGTAAGAATTTAATTTCATTTTTTCCTGTGCCCTAAAACCTAGTTTGCATTGTTGATATGTGAGTGCCTCATATGAAAAATGAAGGGGAAAGAATTTGGCTTTCTTCTTTTTTTCCCCATTGTACATTATTGATATTGAAAGACTGAGTTTTGTAATGGTCACACATTCAAAAAATGTGTCAGTCTCACAGCTGAGGCTATTAATCATGTCTTGTTCCATGGGAATGTCACAGTTGTTTAGCTTCCGTCAGCGTTTTTTTCTGTTGTATTTCTTACTTTGTGGCTTATGAACAAAACTGCTCCACAGTGAATTGGGATTATCTACTTGTGTGAGTGCCATTCCTTTGAGTTTGCATTATTGCAGTGGCTGTTATGAAACCAAACCTGTTGCAATATTGGGGAGGAGAAACCCATTGCATAGAGCTATGCTCTCCTTTTGGCAGAAGGGGCAGTTGCAGCAGTTTCTCGGAATGCTAAATGTAATACATCTTTTTGTTGTATATCACCCATCCTGTGGCTAAGAGGTTCTGCAGGCTGAGGGAAATTATGAAGCACTGTGTCACTTCCTCTGATGTGTGTGTTTTTGAACTGTGTTGAAGTTTTCAGATATGGAATTTTAATGTGAAGATAGGTATAGATAGATAGGTATAATCTAGATAGGTCGTTCTGTGATCCTGGCAGAATCATTGTGTTTATTGGGCTAAATTGAAGAAGGGGCTTTTTCCAGAGTGTCATCTTTCTAGGTAATATGCATTAGTACCTAGACATGTTCACACACTGTTTCAGAATCCTAGTCTGGACATAGATATAAGTGTATATGTGTGTGTGTGTGTGTATGTATACTTGTATGGTTGGGAGCCTGCCTTCTGAGGGAGAACAGGGAAGGGAAGGGGGAGGTATCTAATGAATGGGAATTGATGGCAAAATTGGAGATGTGGGATATAAAGGAGTTAGTGGATACCAGATGGAAAGCTTTTGATACAACCTGGGGCAAGCTAAGGGAGAGAAAAGTGCCAAGTGTCACAGAGGAAAGACTAGTGTATGTTGTTTTGAAGTATTTTTGCATAACACAATTCATTATTGAAGAGGACAGAACAATATCACAGAATCCCAGGCTGGGAAAAGCTGGAAGGGACCACAGTTCATCTTGTCCAACCTCCCTGCTCAAGCAGGGTCCCCTAGAGCACATTGCACAGGATTGAGTCCAGTTCTTCTTCAATATCTCCAGTGAGGGAGACTTCACAACCTCTCTGGGCAATCTGTTCCAGTGCTCAGTCACTCACACAGTAAAGAAGTTCTGCCTCATATTCAGGTGCAACTTCCTGTGCATCAGTTTTTGCCCATTACCTCTTATCCTATTGCTTTGCACCACAGAGAAGAGCTTGATGCTTAAGTCAATGCACTGGACTGAAATCCATATTCATATTCTGATATTTTACTTTGTTCTGTGTGATGCTCATTGTTGCTGTCTTGCTTGCTCAGACTTTGCTAGGACTAGGAAGGTGTGGTACAGATGTGTTTTCAAACAGAAGGTGATTTTTGAGAAACACATTGGTTGTTTCTAATTAATTTAGAGCTATTGATTCTGTAGTGGAGGGCAGCAAGGAACTATGTTTTATGAAGGAAGAAAAACAGAGGATGTATGTGACTACTACAGAAGACTGTATTGATGCCAGAGGAAAAAGAGAATATGGGGATATATTGAATATATCCACAGAGATTAGAAAAAGTGAGAATTACCAAACATTAAGGTTCATATCTAGCTCTTCTCCTTGGCATGTTGGGTATCTCCTGGAGTATGAGCAATTTTGGCAGGTGAATGTTCTACAATTGTCTGTGCTCATGGAAGATGTTATTGTATTAATTTATCCCAAAAACATGGGACCCCTTGATCTGCCAGCTGTTCAGGAAATTATATCTTCCTAGTACTTTTCAGCCAAAACCTGTGTTAGCAAAACACTCCTGCTGATAATGTTTAAGATAACCTGGCTCAATATGAGTGAACTGGGTTAGTGGGATTTACTTACCTGACTGGTGTTGGTGGAAGTAAAGAGGCAGCGTTGGGGAGTGTAGGATGAGCTGAGAGCAGAGATCTCTTTTGCTAGCCCAGAAAGCTTAAGAAAGGGGCGTCTTTCCCAAGTCCAGCTGGGCACAGGTGGTCTTAAGAGTGTCCTTGCTACTCTCAGCTGTCTGGCATTTTGGCCTGGGCTTCTTTTGTTCTACTGGCGGTGTTCACTACTGCCTAGGATGTAGGAGAGAAGCTGTTAGTACTTTTTGGTAATTTCCATTATGTGCTTTTTCTCTGACCTAAATTTTTTCTTCAGTCTGAGCTGAGTATGTTTTACAACACTGCAGAGAGCTATGATCTGCAGTACCCCTTGCTTTTCCTCACAAATCCTATATGGCTTGACTAATCCACTTCAAAAGTGTCCTGTGGAATTTAATCTGGTGTTAAAAGGACTGAGGATGTGCTGTATCATGGGACAGCTGCTTAGCCTTTTAATCTTAACTGTAAGAAATGACAAAACTTCTGCAGAACAATCAAGATCATAGAGTTTGTTAAAGACAAGAAGAAACACTTTTTTTTCAGGCAGACTTACTTGTCATTGCCAAGACTACAACATAGCATGTGAGAGATGACTCCTAGAAGGAGAAAAAAACCCCCACATAGTGTGTCATAATAGTACTTCTCTGACATCTTTCATCACCCCATGTCAAAAAGTTTAGAACAGAGTGGGTCTTGGAGCTGTCCTGTGACAAAGGAAGAGTTCCTGGTTTGTGTCTGTGAACCAAAGGTCACTAAGTTGGATGTGTGATTCAAGATCAAGCCTACCTAGAGAAAAAAAGATGGACAAAATACAGATACCTAACACCCTGAGTTGCAAATTCCTCTGATTATTATTTGATTTCTTTTCTATCAGCTACCTTTAGATCAACAGTTGTGGTATGTTTAATTGCATGTGCTCACTCAGTGAGTTTAAAGATACTGGTTAATCAGTCCAGTCTGCAAAGCAGATGAATATGCTTGTACAGTGTAAGTCAAGCCTTTTTGGGAAAAGGTTTGCTAATAAAGCTGCACTGTGAGGATGCCACATAGTGGGAAGGGAAAGGGTGCTTTTAGTTCTTGTCATGGTTAACATAATTAATGTTCCATTGCAGCTCTTTTTTTTCCCACCTTTTTTTTTAACTGATTGAGGCAGTTTGTACTCTTTTCTTCATTGAAGTGTATGTTGGCATTTTTGTTCATTTACAGATATTGCCAAAAATTGTATTTTGATCTGTCAGTGCTATAACAGGACAAGTTTCTGATATGCTTCTCATACAAATGCTAATTACAAGGCCAATGTTCTTGTGTTCTGCATCTAACACAGTTGACAAGGCCTCTCCATGTATTGCCATGTGTGTGATTTAAACATAGTGGCCAAGTATAATGATAATCCATCTGGTTTCAGTCCCTTCGAATGCTGGTGATTTTTCATGACAAAGAATTCAGAAATCATGAGATTTTTTTTAGTATGAGTTAATAGGGAAAGATTTTAGGAAACAACTTTTTTTTTTTTTCTTCTTCCTGTGAAGAGAGTACACTTGAAGCAGCACAGTGTCTCTTTTTGTAATCTTCATCTTTTTTATAGTTGCACTATGTTTTATTTCCTCAAAATGTTTAAGAAGCCGTTTGCAAAGTTATCATGCAAACTGAGTTTGAATGAAGATGTTTGTGTAGGAAAGGTAGACAAGATCATCTAAAAATTTGTAAGAACTGTTGTAGAACTTTCATAATTTTTTTCAAAGTCTGTATATTAATAGCTTAAGAAGTAGATAAGCACAAGATGTTTGCCTTTTTTAGTAGTAAAGGTCTGATTATACCTGCAGGGCAGATATAAATAAGTTTAAAGAAAAACCTGCTCAGGGTGCACACATTTCAAATACAGCTTTGACACACTACTTGTTTAGCAAGTGTGTGGACACATGGCTCAGCAGAATGGATTGTTTTTTATCTCCACACATCAGTCACTTGGATTCTGTTGGCTTGCTTTTGGCTGAAATTGTTTGGGAAGGAAGCCCTTCTGTTTCTGCGTTGAATTATTGTTTCAAAGCCACATCTATTCTAAAGGTACTAGAAGCTATACGCAGATTTTTTTTGCTTCTTTATGACACATACTGTTGTGCTTTCTGATTTTACAGTATTAATACAAATGTGATATTAGCACTAACTTTTATATGTGGAAACCCACTTCTGAAAGACTTGAAAGGTGACTTCATAAAATCATAATCAAACATTGCTACACATGTCTGCCATTCTGCCTAAAGACAAAGGATACCATTGTCTAGGAACATAATTTTGGAATCTGTGAATACTTGTTGGGTTGCAGAAGTGGAGAATTGTGTGATACTTGAACACGATCCAACCTTTGAGTGTTACAGGCACTGCGCCTGACTGAAATAGCAGGCTGCATGGCATCTTGCATATATTAAACCCCCCATTTTTTCCCGAATATTGTGAAAGTGAGTGAGTGAAAGTGAGCATGGTCATACAACAGAACAATCCTTTTGTAATCATTTGATGCTGTTTAAAGCAAATGTTGAAGAACATCCATCTCTGATGAATAACATTACTAACATTCATCTCTGATGAGTGTTATTAAATGTTGATGGTGCATTAGCTTCATAGTTTCTTTATTAGCCTTGCATCCCTACTGTTTTTGAAGTTGCTGGAGTATTCTAAGTGGGGCAGGTTTGTTCTGCCATTATCATTTAAGAAAAAACTGCTCAACTGGTGTAATTTTGTTTTGAAATGGTTCTTTGCATTATAGGTGTATTTACCTGTGATCACTTAGATGATAATGTAAAGCTGACTTTTTTTTTAAAATGGTTCTAAAATTGATCTTTTTCAGAGCGCTTTTGTTAGGCCTGGCTTGCAATCACAATCTGAAGGAGGTGTCTTTAGACCTCAGTAGCTGTGAGGTAAGGAATATTTATCAGGACATGTTCAAAATATGCAATGACATAGTATTAGAGTTCCTGTGAAATCCACTGGGTGAGATATTCTTCCTCTGAAGTCAAAAGTTGTTGGAAAAGTAGAGCTCAGAGAAGCAGTTCTGGTCCAAGTCGGCTGCTGTGTGTTACAGCATTCTAAACAATGAGCACAGAGGCTCAAAGCACCTTCAGCACCTGATTGGCAAAACCCTCCTTGCAGTGCAGCTGTTGTAGATACTGACGCAGCCTGTTTGCTGCTTGGCTGCTTCTGCTCTCTGGTGCTGTGATTAACAGCAGGGTTTTCCAAGGTGCCCAAATTTGAAGGGTTCAAAGGAATATGTATGCCTTGAAGGCAGGTCTGCAGTTTGATTGTCTTCCTTTAGAACCAAAAACATGCTTCTCCCTCTGCAGGTTTGCTTTTTAACCTTGGGAGAAATTCTGCTTTCCTAATCAATTAATCAAGTCAGGCCAATAAGGAACTTTGGTAAAAATTATTAACCTAAGAAGCACTGTGAAAATGGTTTTAAATGCCTCAAAAGTAAATAAAAGAATGGTGGCAACTTAATTTGCCTTGTCTTGTTTCCCCTTGCTTCTCTGTGCCTTGCTGTGCACTTTGTTTCTCAGGATTGCCCATACTCTCACAGGATGATAGCTAAGTGGTTACAGGTTATGGCAAAAGATCAGACACAACCCTGGGGAGCTAATTGAGGCAAAGTCACATACAGAACCATGTGGTGGACTCTTGCCAAAACAAACATGAACCAGTTTAGGCACAGGCCTTCTCCAACTTTTCCCTTTGTAAGCTGCAAAGGAAGCCTCTCACTTGTTAGAGAGATCTTCCCAAGCCCACCTGAATATTAACTGTTCTGCAAGTGCCTTACAAATGCAATGGCTTCCCTTTCAGGAGAAAACATGCAATTTGATGAACATTTTGAGATGCAGTAATCCTTGCCTTAGATTTGTGGTCAATTGCTTGTGAAATATGCACAGATTTCCTTTATGAAAAAGAAAACAAACCAAGTAATTGTAAATGTGTTTCATACTTTGTTTTGATACTTTATACTTTTTGAAAAAATGTTATTAATTTGAAGAGCACTACTTGTAGATTCCAAATAGAAAAGCTTTCAAGTCAAGTATGCATGCTTCTAACTTCTGAGAAGAAAGATCAGATGAATGATAATTTATCTTTCAGAGGAAGGAAAGAAAAGGGAGTAGTAATTAAAGTAACAAAAATGTAGTCCCGTGAACATAACCTTAAATGAATAAATCAATAAAACATAAATATAAGTAATGATAGTATAAATTAACATGTAAATCAAAATGGGCTGACAGGAGAAAAAACATTATCCTTTCATGAAATAACACCCAGGACGGGATATGGAGGAGCCCTTCAAGGGGTGATTAGCTTTAATGGACACCAAAGCATGTGTGGTCATGGCTGACTCTCATGACAGAAAGGAAGGAATCCTGCCCAATTCAGTGTTGCATTCCTGTAGTTGGTCCCTCCAAACTGACAGTACTTCCTTAGATCCTTCCCTTAACATTTTTTTTCACATCACTGAGCTTTATTCATTCTCATGTGCTTTGGAAAGAAGTTATGCTTCCACCAGCAGGGAAGTTGGTGTGCCAGCAGCTGGGAGTGCTCTCAGTGGGCCCAGCACCTCAGGGTCCTGCTCCACCTCTCCCTGACCCTCTGGATCTGGGCACAGTCATCTGTACCCAGAAACAGAGCCATGGGAAGCTTGGAGCCATACTCACAGTTCCTGGAAGCACACACTATTAGGGGGCTAGAAAGCTTCAGCTTTGCCCTCTTCTTTCCTACATCAGGCAAGCTCTTTTCAACTGTGGAAGGATAAATCTATGTTCCTTCCTTCTCTCACCATTTTTCGTTTGCTCTCATAATTTTCTGGTATATTAACTCCAAGCTTAATCATTTTATATTGCTTGTTTGGTTTTTTTATTTTTTTTTTACTATGAAAATTACATTTTTATTTCTACCTGCTCAGCACTGATGTATTTCACTCTTTTCCCTTCTGCTTCCCTTAGCTTGGTCACTGTGTAAGTACCCTCCATGCTTTACTTTAATTGTTAAATCAGTAAGCAGCTTTGTGTGCCCTTCCCATATTGGTACCTCATAGCTTTGAACACACTGGGCATTTTTAATTGTAGAAGAATTATTCTTCATTTTCTGAATAAGAGCTTCTATTTGCAGTCTCAGAAGTATTTCATATAGGAGTTGTTGCAGAGGGTTTTTTTTTTACTCAGTATCACAGTCCACGTTGACAAGCAGCACTTCAATTATCTTCTTTTATATATATGCATAATATTTTAACATAGTCATAATAAATTATGATCCTAAAAGTCAAGTTGTTGTCATCACTCTCAGATTAAAAAGGTATCACCATTTGTTCTCATGAAATGTTTATATATTTATAATTTTGAATGTAGAGTTATCTGGTACAAGATTGAAAGCTGCTCCTGAAAAATTGTCCACTTCAGCCCTCAAAGTATATTTAGCATAAGCATTTGGATTCTATTGTGAGTATAATTTTAGTGTATAGAACTTTACCCTACCGACAACCAATCCAGTTCTGCATATGATCTGCCACTTCCATAGATTCTGCAATGATAGATGTGACACTCTGTGTAAAATGGTTGCCTTGTGGTGGGCCACACTGGGAGATCAGTGTAAAGCAAAACTGAATCATTTTGGCTTTCATTCAGCAAATGCTACAAATGCTCTCACAAAAATAAAGTTAATTTACACCACTTCTGGCCCAGATACAGCCTTTAACATGGCTACTTTTTGAGAGGATATGGTGAAGGATAGGTAGGCTTTGATTTACAAACAGGAGGAAAGGTGCCTTATGTTCTGTACCTCTTGCGCTCCAGATGTGACTTATGGTTATCTCTGTTATCTCTGACCACCATTCTTCAGTTGCTCAGGTCAACTTATTGAGCTGCTTGTTACCCAGTCGCATTCCTCAAAGTTCATGAAAAGTGACAAGTCTTTATTGAAAAATACTTCTTTAAGGCATTTGTGGTTCTTTAATTAATTATAGCATGGATAGAAGTTGACTGTCTACAGAAAAATCAGTGGGTTGATCCAGGATATTTACCCAAATAAGTCAGCTAAATGAAATATTACACATTTTTTTTGCACAGGAGATGAAAAAGTTATTTCGTGTTTGAAAAAGCTTTCCATTGTTTTGAACCAAAGAAAGTAAACATGGAAAATACAAACATGGAGTTTTCATAGAGCTTTCTCACTCTTTAGCTTAATTTTTTTCTGGAGGATGTTTATAAAGTGAAATGCACTTTATAAGTGTGCATAGTTGCAAGAAATAAGAAAATGCTTTTTCTTCTTTGGAAAAAACAAAAGTTTTGTTAATTCAGTAGCATTAGTTAATAAGTGTGTAAGTTTTCATAACTTTGATTTTTAATGTTGATGTTTTCCCCTAGACTATTTCATTTTTTCATTAAATCCTGATGTTTCTTTTATATTCATGCAATATTTCAGATTAATAATATCATAATTGGTATTTTGCAGCCAGGCATTTTTGTTATTATTGTAATTTTTTTCTTTTATGACTACTTTAAAATTAAGAATAAATTACATTTTCTCTTGTTTATGATCTTTTGTGGCCATTTTACAATTGGATTATTTGAATTTTGTCTTCAGTGACAGGGAAACATAGTTTCATTGAATTTTCCACACACTTCCCCCCTTTCCACCCCACCCCGCTCTACTTGGTTTTGATCTAGGCACCCTCCCTTTGTGTTAAGGGCTGAAAGAAGATGCTTGCTGTAAACCTTGACTGTAGTGGAATTCAAGGGTGATAGTGTTGCATGGTTATAGGCTGGGCTAAGTTTATTTTTTTTTCTTGCTGGACATTGGAAATGTCCTGGTCCTTTCACATAGAGAATGTAAATGAAAATCCTGCAGTCACTGCCTAGCAAAAGTGCTAAAGGATTTGCTCTGTTTAACCATTTAAATATTTCCCTGATTTAACTGCTGAGACATAGTTTTAAGAGAAAGGAAAGAGAATCCATTTCTCATTTGTGTGCAAATACTGAGAGTAAGGATAAGAACAGTAGGAATGTGTGCACAGGCTGTCATTTTGATGTCTATAACTTCTTCTGTTGCTGTTGTTTTTGCTGCTGCTAGTGCCTTCTGTATTCACAAAGCTCCTACCACTGTCTTCTGTGTGATCTTGAAACCATAACTAGTTTGCAAAAATGGATGATGTTTTGTCTCTAGTTAAGATCTGGAGGTGCACAAGTCTTGGAAGGATGCATAGCAGAAATACACAATATCACCAGCCTAGATATTTCAGACAATGGTAAGTACTCAGAGCAGGAATGGAGGGCCATGCAAGTTGAGAAATGCCTTTTGTTTCAGCTCACAGTGTAATCTAGGATAGTTGCTCTTGCTTTATCATTATTGGCCATATTGATTATGGAAATGTCCGACAGAGAACTTTTATTTCTATAAAGTGTATAAGAAATATTAATAGATTAAGTATACCCTCAAAAGTTTATGTTGTTTGAGATCAGTGAAACAGAGCAGAATAAACTAATGGCACCAAGCTTATATTAGATCCAGAGGAAATTTGGTTTCTGTACAAGAGGATGAGAAGATAAATGCAAAATGAAAGTGTAGTGAAAGAACCAAGGGGAACACCAGATACAGAATGAAGTTGAGGTTGTAACATAGAAAAAGTAAGAGGGGGCAATTTGAAGCAAACAGTTAACCAGCTTAAGGTTGGAGAGAATGTCTGTTTAACATTTCTGCTTTGGAGTCTCTGTGCTTCCTAGCACAGATGTTCCTGGGAATATCAGCTGGTTTCTCATTTTGCAGATTCAAAGTGTAGGTTTATGAACTGGAAGAATTTACTTGCTGTGTTTGCCCCTCTAACAGCCAAAGCAGCAGTATTTCAGAGACAAACTTCCAATACAGTTGGATGCCCAAGAAAGGTGGGATGGATTGAAAAGTGGAAAGCTTTGAGAGCTACTGACTCAGCGCCGATATGGAAACAGATTTACTGTTATGAATAAGGACACATATTTCAAATATAAATTATCTTGTGAATCTGAATCCTAAGTCATTGTAATCTAGCTAGTGAACTCTCAAAATACATCACTAGTTTGGCAATACTAAAGCAAGTTGTTGGTTTGTTTTTTTTTTTCCCCTTAGAAGTAGAATAAAATTCGTCTGTTTTTCAGGTCAATTTATTTATAGCCTGTTATGTTAGCCTGTTTGGAGGCTTTCAGATCTTGTTGGTACACAGCTCTACAAAGATTAGTGGTTAGCACAGTTTCAGAATTCTCAAAGGAACTTCAAACTCTGCTTCACAGTGCAAGGAACTATCCTTAGGTGGTTGAACTATTAATAAGGGACTGATTTCTCTTCTGAGAGGTGCCTTCAGTAGCTGATTAGGATGGAAAATTAAAAGGACTTCTTTTTAGAGAATTTATTGTCATAGAAAAGCAGAGGCAGTAATGAGAAAAAGATTTAAAAATAGCAAAATGGAAATTTTCTTAGACCTTTTGGAAATTAGTACACTGATATAGTTGCTTGAATGAATATAGTGTTAATAACTGGACTTTCTCTGAGTCTTTTATAAAAATGTGTTTTAATTCTTAATCTAATCTGATTCTTTACAGGCCTAGAATCTGACCTCTCAACTCTTGTAGTCTGGCTTAGTAAAAACCGATCGATAAGACACTTGGCATTAGGCAAAAACTTTAACAACATGAAATCCAAGTAAGGATTTTGTTTCTTTTAAATAAGAGAATGGATGAGGAGAAGCTGCTGATTTCATCATCTTCCTAACTTTTTTCCCCTCAGAAATCTCACTCCAGTACTTGATAATTTAGTTCAGATGATTCAAGACGAGGATTCAGTGAGTATCTTTCTGCCTATTATCATCCTATGTATTTGTACCCTCACAGCCTATTTCTGATTGACAGATTGTCTTCTCTGTGTTAATTTGCTGCATAAAGTTTGCTCACCAGCCTGCAAAGACACCTCCAACATTTTAGGTTTGTTTTTTTTTTATTTCACATAGTAATATGGATTATGTGTAACATGCAGGTGAACATTTTTGAAATAGTCTTAGAATCTCTGCTTGCTGAAAAATATTCATTCTGAATAGCTGGATATGTATAACGTAGTTGCTGTAGGTCTAAATTATACAGACCTGTCAGTACAAATTTTCAAAACTTTTGTGTCATGATAAGAGGTTACCATGGCAGTATTCTCTAGCTACTCCTTCAATAACAAAATTGTTTGTTTGTTTGTTTTTGTGGTGTGGCTTTTTTTTTTCCAATTAATAGAATGCACTATTTTCAGATAGCTGTTCATGGGTATTAACTTTTTATTTTTTTCCTTGACAAACATGCAAGGTCACTGCATGATCTCTCAGAACTCCTTTCTCCTTCAAAAGATGCAAATAAATAAACTGTTCAGTGTGCCATTCTTCTCTTAGTGCATTAATCATGGGAGCAATTTCATAAAACCCTTTTAGAAAGCCTTGCTGGGATGATTGCCCACTTTCTTCATTTCTATACTCAGTCCTGGTTCTGAAAGACTTTTGTTGCTGGCTTTGTATTCTTGTTGTTCTTGGCATCCTCATTTTGGTTAGGAGAGGATTTTAAGATGCTCTGTTATTCTCATGCTTGTCAATCTTTATTCATCTATTCTTAGTCCTTTCTTATTCCTTAATTTCCTGTGCAAGTAACGAACAAACTGCTTTCCTCATTCCGCAGAGACAGTCAACTGTAGACTTTGGTTTTCTGAACACCTGTTGTTCCTATTGTCTTTATTGTCTCACCTCCAAGTTCATGGTCTCCATATTACCTGCTTTCTTAAATTCTCCTCCCATCTGTGTCTGTACCCTAACAGTTTTTACCAGGGTTTCCAATGTCTTTTTCTCTGCAAAGTCATTAGACCCCTATTCTCTGTTCCCCTTTACTAAGTGCTTAGTTGTATTGAAGTGATTTATTAAACTAGTCCTTTATCCTCTCTGAGTCCTCTTAACTGGGATTAGTGGTACTGGTTTTTCTTGATTCTTTGCCTTCCTCTACATTTTATTCTTTAAAACATGGGATGTCAGTGTGGTACGGTGAAGTGCTGCATATGGATACCAGAGCTTAAATGAAAGCACTTTAATGAAAGTTCTTGTTAGCACAAGTTAGATGTAGGATTGTGCTAAGTAATGGATTGGTAGAAAGCTGTGTACCAAACTAGCCTTTTCTTTTTGTATTGTGTGACCACTTCCCTCTCTATCTCTAAAGGGAGATGTCCCAAAGACTGAATCACAAACAAAGTAATTTGTTTTTCTCAATTTCTTTTATCCTTTAGCTCTGTTGCAGGTGAACATTTCTTCCCTCTCAGACCATATACTAAAATACCTCTTCAACACACTCTGCCTTTTAGTACCTAAATCACCTTCTCAATTGTGCTGTTGTTTTTGGTCCCCCTCCCCCTGCCTATTTTATGACTGTCCTTTTCATATTTTCAGTTTGCAAGGATACAAATTGTCAGTTTTCACCTATTTTCCTCTGTTTATCTTTCCTGGCTTCGGCTTTTGAAGCTTCCAGGTCATAGAAAAAGTAGCTGCTAAATTTTGCATGTGTCATTCTTGGAGCTCTCCCTGCTTCGCATCATTAGCTTCCACTTCTTCCACTCCTTTTCCTTTCAGCCTGTGGGCGATGTCAGTTTTTGTTCCACTTTGTGCCTTTTCCACCATTTAGTGGTCAGATGTGCTCCTGTAATTCTTACCCACCGTGTTTATCCTGACATAACCTACCCAGCATGTTCTGTAGTCTCATCCTGTTTTCAAACAGTGTTACAATGAAATAATCTAACAAAACGTTATTTTATTTAGGTACTTAAAACAACTGTCTCTCCTTCATGCCACGCATTAACATTTGGGACATGACGTGATCCTCTTGGAGTTACTCTGTCTCTTCTCTCAATGTGTTCTGTTCTCCTGTTAATCCTTTTCAGTCAAGGAATCTTTTTTTCTTTCTGTCTCATCAAGTGCTAAAATCAGTCTGAAGCCTCTCCTGGCAGCTAAAGAGTTCAGGACAGACTCTATAGCACTGTGGGGAAAAGGTGTTGCAGAAAACTGCCTAGGATTGTCACTACTGTACCTTGATGGTCCTTATTCTCCATTACTATGCATTTACAGCCACGGGGCATTAAGAAGTTAAGATGCAGCTGGTGAGATCAGGGTGTGATGGTGCCCACAGCACACTGCTTGATCAGTGTTGCCCGCAGGCTGGCGTGGTTTAGGAACTGTGCATTATCTGCACGGAAAGCTGAAGCAAGTGGCTGTAATCTAAAATAGTCATCTGACAAATGCATCTTCATGTATTTATACACACTTTAAATAGCTCTGTTGCTGTGTTAATGTGAGTCATGAGTACAATTATTTAAACAATCAGTAGCTTGATTCTATGACTGTAAAAATAGAGCGATGCACAAATATAATTCTACACAATTTAAAAGCAATAGTAGTAACCTACACAGCAAAATTTCCCAGGTGTTTTATATAAACAAAAATGTAATATTTAGATTAATTTTTTGGCTTCTTTTAATGTTTTCTCTCCTTAAGTAGATTCTGTACTGTGCAGACTATAATAATGTATTCTTACTGTGCCATTTCTTTTCTTTTGCAAAATTTGATGTTACACTGCAGGTACATGGTATCATTCATGACTCAGAGTGATAATCACTCCTGCATAGGTGCACTGACTTACTGGAGTGCTGAATATCTTTAGATGTTAGCTCAATGTTTGTTGCTAATGATTGGCTTTCTAATGGTTTTTAGAGCATTTTTCTACTTAGGAAAAAACAATTTAGCTTGATTTAAGAATTAAATGTTTTCTAGCAGGAATATGGCAGAATCAATTAATAAAATCATATAATTTCTAATTCTCGTGGGGGTTTTTTTGTTTGTTTTTTTTTTCTTTTCGTTGTTGTTGTTGTGTTTTTTTTTTTTCTGTCTGAGAATTCCTCTTCCTTAAAAAAGATTGCATTAAGGCATCTTTTCTGTATTTGCAAAGTATCTATTTTCTGCAGTAGGGACACTGAAATGCTCCTCAGACTTCTATTTTCTCAGTATGTAGCTAAAACTACTAAGTTGTTACAAGAAATAAGTTTGTGGGTTTGTGGGGAATTTTGTTTTGGTATTTGTTGTTTTCATTTGTTGTTGCTTGATTGGGGATTTTTTTCATGTAATGGTTAGATAATTTAATGAATATTTAGGTGATGCATAGGTGTCAATCCTTGCAGAACACAGTGCAGAAGCATTTTCAATTATACACTGTTTTGTCAGAGTATTGAATGTGAGAAGTGAGAAATCCTTTTCTGGGAGGATATTTGAGGTTTGGAAAAATTGCTGTGCAGGAGGGATCATGTGCAGCTAACTTACTTGAATGCCCATTTCTAAAATAACACATGGGAAACAGAAGAAACTTCACACAGCTTATTGCTGATTTCTGTCAGAGTGCTGCGTGGTGCTGCTTTTTTGTGAATCTGTCACAAAAGGTCTTCTCAAACTTGTGCCAAGAGCTCTGGAGTGCCATTCTAAATGTGATGTTAATATTCTTTAGGGTACATAGTGTAATAAAATTAGAAAATTAAAAAAAAAAATTAGAAAACATAGATTAGTGTAGTAATTTAATAACTTCCCTTTAAAATAAAACCAGCGTGTGGCTTGTGTTATTGTTAGACTTTTTAATTATAAACCTGCTGTGCCTGCAGATTTTTGTGCTTTTCCTCATTTATAAGTCCAGTTCTTATTGTTGCAAGCTTTTTGGTTATCACTGTAATCCAGTGGTTTGTGGAGGTGAGAATCCCATTGTATAGTAGGCACCCTGCAAGCATCTTGGACCCTGCAAGGTGTGCACAATTCCATTTGTTTATTTTTGTTAATCTATGCTTAAGCATCTAATGTAGGTGCTGTGGTTCATTGTTATGAGATGTCAACTTTCCTATGCTGGCAATTTGGAGGTTTTAGGCTCCTAAAGTTCATCCTCCAGGACATGCTTAAGTGGGTGCATAATGACAATGCTCTCCTCTGTATGGACTCACACTGGAGCAAGGGAAACCTTTTGTGGAGTTCTCATACGTCACCAGAGACAAATTACAATTTTTGGAGCTGTAATATCTCTGCAAGGCATGGGAATAGATGGACCATATTCTGGAGCTCCTGCCGTTGAGTGTTGTGACACTGAGAATGGAGGGAATACGGGCATTTTTACAAGAGATTTTCTCAAGGATTAGAGTGTGACTTGCAGGACCCAAATAAAGTGGTTTCAGTTTAACATACTGCATAACAAAATAAAGTTTCTGAAACATAATGCAGTTGCAGATGTCAGAACACCACTGTGAATATTACCTATTGATTTATTCATTTTAATAGATACTCATTACTGTTTTGAATTTCAGACCTGCTCAGTTTTCTGTTACTTTCATCCAAAGGTCTGTGCCCTTTGTTGAAGGAACAGATGTGCAAAATCACTCCTAAAACTGAAGTAACAATAATAAAACTCTGTAAAGAAACTCTTTATATTTTAACAATGCCTCAGACTGTAATTTGCCCTTAGGTAAATCTATCAGCCTGAGGAAGAGGAGGGCGGTCATAGATATTTTTCTTTCTCACTGAAAATGTGAATGCTGGTTAAATAAAACCCACTGGAGACGAGAAGCTGTCTTGTGAAGCTAGTCGTTGTTGTTGTCTTACCTCTTTTGAGGTTCCCACTGTATTCTTACTTAATAGGACTCAGGAAGTTGGAGGTAGGTGCTGCCACTTGAAAATACTTTTTTCACAGGGTATTGCCACTTAATGCGTGCATGTATATGTGTTTGACACCTGTGCTGTAAGTTGTTGACTCCAAATTTATCAGGTACTGCAGGATCTGCAGCAAACACAGAAATAACTCTTTGATGCTTACTGCTGTCTCCAAGAGTATGGGGAACTTGTAATTTCCTTTGGGTAATGTTTGAGGAATGATTCATTAACAGCTGCCCTTATCAGTGCCTTTTCTATGCTCCACAGCCTCTACAGTCATTGTCCCTCGCAGATTCCAAGCTGAAGACTGAGGTCACCATCATTATTAATGCCTTGGGCAGCAATACTTCTCTTACAAAAGTGGATATTAGCGGAAATGCCATGGGAGATATGGGAGCAAAGATGTTGGCAAAAGCCCTACAGATCAACACCAAACTCAGGTAAGGGAAATGCATTTGCAGCAAACAGTAGAATGGTTTAATAATACTCAAGTTGTTGGCTCATTCTCAAGCTATTTCTCTTCAGAACCCTTCTAGGTTCAGGCACTTCATAGAGTCTGAAAGGATTCTCATCCTTTTTTTCTTAAAATAAAAAATCAAAACAACCCAGCAACAAAAAAATACCAAGAGAAGCAAATTGTCCCTGCAAAAACATTTCCATAAGTGAAACTGGAGAAAACAGCATTTTCTAAATTTAAACAAAAAGACCTCTTTTTGGGAGCAAAAGAGTTCTAAATTTCCTAGAAGCACAGAAAAAAAAATTACATTGTTATAGAGCTCTGGATGCCATTTAGTCCAATGTCTCTCTCAAAGCCAGGTGAGCTTTAAAGCTATATGAGGTTGCTCAGTGTCTTGTCCAGGCAGGTTTTGAAGATCTGCAAGTACTTAAATTCCGTAGTGTCTCTGGGAACACTGTTCCAGTGTTTAGCCACCCTCTTCTCTTCTTTTCTGTCTTTTTTATTGGAGAACTTCCCAGCAGAGACAATTCTGATGCTTGAGTGGGAAACTGCAGTAAGTTATTCTTTGTCTTCTGGAGTATCAGTTTGTAGAACTAAGAGCATGTGGAATTTGGAATGGGTAGCAGCATGGCCCATCCATCCTTCCCCTCTCCCCTGCCTACCATATTGATGGACCTTGGCATCTCTTCTCTGCAGCTTCATCTGCCTGACAATTTCACTGCTTTTTAGCACGTCTGGCAGCGATGGCTTGAGTATCACTTTTTTTTTCTATTCAGTATGTGATTTGCAAACAGTAAAACCCTTAATCAGCATGAATCTGGATGGGGACCTCTAAATATGTCACCCTCATCAGGAAACTAATCCTTACTCCTCCTCTTGTCAGACTGTGCAGATGAACCTTCCTCAGTCTACTGTCTGTATAAAGAGACCACTTTGTGCTTGGTCTTCAAGTATTTGTTCCCTGGAGGATAAGAAAGTCCCCAAAACAGTCTTGGCTATTTTGTTCAGAAGCAGAGATCCTGGTCTTTTTGCTGCTATGCCCAAACTGAATATTAAAAATGTCAAGAAATCACTGGAGGGGTGGCTTAGGTTTATTGAATGTATTAACCTGAAATGACCACAGTATCTGAAGAAATAAAGCTTTGATGGATTTCAGGATGGCAGACTGAAATATTTCACAGTACACTGAATGTCACAGTTGACATAATGTCACCACAGTCTGTGGTGTGATTACAAACTGAATAATGCAATGGTAACTGGCTCTGCCAAAAATGTTATAAAATGACGCCAGGTAGAAAAATAAACACACTTTCCAATTGCAAAAATATCCAAGGTTTGACCCTAAGCATATCTGATCTTTGCAGAGTTGAGTGTAGAATCTATCTTCCTTTCTTTCTTAGCTCTATCTTTCCATCTCAGAAACAAAGGGATTACTCTGCAACAGCAGAAGGATGTCAATACTTGCAAAACCCTGCCATCTCTCTTTTTTTTTTCTCTTTTAAACATCAGAAATCTTTGGGTTTGTGCCTTTTTCTTTTTTTTTCAATAACAGCTACAACTGATGCTCTTGCAGAAGCAAGATTTATCCGCTTGTCTGTCTCTTCTGACTACTAATGAGGTCTTTGAACATGTGTTTGCAAATTGCCAGGCAGTCTGCTTGAGTGGCCTGAACTGGGGGAGGAGGGGCAAGGCTTGATCACTCTTATCATTATTGTATATTCAAAAGAGCTACAATTTATGCACCTAGCCTAATAGTTTATATTGACAGCTACTTATCTTGCATGTGAAATCATAGGCACTGTGTGATAAGCGTAGTGCAGGGTTGAATATATAATAGCCTGCAAATTTTGACAATGAATTAGCATGAATTTTTTAATACATACAGCCTGTGTAGAGATTGATCACGTACTGCAGTTTTTAGTGAAGGCTTGCAAAGCAGACATTTGAATTTTGGTTTTGATGCTATTCCTTGAAAAAGCTGGAATTTATGTCCAAATCTTTCTATTAGCTGTATTTTAGAAAAGTAAGGTTTTTATGTTGGTGGAAAATATAGTAGAGACCCTTCTAAAGTAAGGGAAACTGAATTTTGTAGTATGTTTGTGCATAATTTCTGTAATTTTGAGGTCTTAGAATATAAATAAAGACGGGTTTTTAAAGTGTTGTCTTTGCCTTCTGCGATACAATTTTGAACATTCAGCACTGTATTATTTCAATATACAAAGTTTCAATATAGATTTATGTGGTGATTCTTGAGTAACTTTTATTTTTCTTTCCTTTCCCCACCACCTCTCAGAACTGTAATATGGGACAAGAATAACATCACTGCACAGGGCTTCCAGGACATAGCTGTGGCACTGGAAAAGTAAGTTCTCAAGCAATTGAATGAGTGATGAAGAGGCCAAAGACTTACACCCTGAATGATCTGTGCAGCTGCAGTTTTCACCACAATCAATATGATCTTGAAGATGCCGAGTACTCTCAATTTTAACCATCAGGGTGTTTAATCTAAAGGAAAATTCATGATTTCAGATCCTTCAAAAAGGATGGGAAAAGTCTCTGTGGCTTTTTCATCCATACTCTGCTATCAGCATTAAGGCCCTTGAGTTCTGCTGTTGACACAAGAATTCTGAAGTTGGTAATATTTTCCCTTTTCTTCATTCTTTTGTGTTGATAGCATGCAGAAATTCTGTTCTAGTCAGTCAGTGAAGCTGTACATAATAACAGAAAATTACTAAAGTGTGCCTTTGTGGTCTGACTTTTTTCTTTCCTCAAGTTGAAATTAAAGTGATGATCTCAGGAACTGCAGTTGTTCTTTGTAATTGCTCTGATCCGGGGCATTTTGCTTCCATGAGTTTACTCACAGATGCAGCTATTACCAGTGATAGATGCTAAATTGCTTTCATCTTTTTCCATCTCCATCACATTTCTTTATATGTTATTATTACTTTTCTTAAGAGAGAAAAATTACAGATTTAAATTAAGCAGCAGTTGAAGTTGTTTCACATCATTAAATCCCTCAGATAGGAAAAAGGCTCTCTTTAGAAGGTGAAGGTAACCTACAATTGCCAGTTTCTGGACAAGCTATTTTGTAGAACTGTGTAACTACTTAAGGGAGCATCTTAGCCTTTCATGAGGCTAGAGCTTGTAAAGTTACTCGTTTTATGAAACTCTTGTAGTTTATATACTTGGTTTCAAAATGAATTCATTTGCACTGATGTGGGAAATTAGAGAAATGTTGTATAATTAAGCAAATCATCTCTCAGTGATTCCATTGATAGTAGTGAATACTAATTTGCAAAAGTTATTTGTCAACTTGTAGACATTTCTCTTTTAGAGAGCAATAGTGTGGGGAGGTCTGGTGGAAAAGGGAATACACTTATTTTCTGCTTATCATTAGCTTTACTTTTCTGTTCTGAAGTGTTTGGATGAGTAACTAGAAAAAAGGGGGAAATCCTGAGACAAAAACAAATTATCTAAACAAAAACCAAAACCAACCAAACAAAAAGAATGCTAGAGATAATTGTTTGACACTTTGTTGAGGTTGCATCTCATTTATTTAACTTGGGAACTGATGTCATTTTATGTTGCCTCAAACATTTTAAATTGTCAAAAGCATTGGTAACATCGCAAACTAAGCCACAAGCAACAAAGGTTTAAACTTGTGAGAGAGGCTGTCAATACTGGCTGAAAACAATTAGGCTGTAAACAATACATCTTAAAGACATTTTGAGAGCATCCTTCACCCTGCGTTTCCTAAAAATACCTGAAAATGTCAGTATTCTTTAGGAAAGAATTGTTGCTCAAAATGGAATGAAATATACTGAAGATCCTTGAGGATATGTGTTGTATGTGTTATTTTGATCTTAAGAAAATAGTTATATACTAAACTATAAAAAAAAAAAAAAAAGAAGAAAGCTAGACTTTACTAGTGTGGGGAGGAGGCTGAAGAGAATTGGGAGGGATTGTAACAGACTTGAAAAGAGGCTGAGGGAATCAGAAGATTGTTTCTTTCCGCTTCTCCCAACTTTTCTTCATCAGGTTATAGTTGTGTGAAAATGTTATTCCTGCAAGGGAATTCCGGGAGCACAGCTGTGGGCAGAGTTTGCCCCCAGGGGTCCCAGGAAGCTGATGGGAGATGCTGAGATCTTCTGCAGAGTCAAATACAGGTGTCAGTTCAGGGAAGCATTTGAGAACAGTGGGCATCTTACTCAGCCTGACCATTAAAAGCAGGGGCTTGGTATCTCTGTAATTTTAATATGAAGATAAGCCTGTGCTTCACAACTTAGAGCCCATTTTGTCTATGGAGTGTACAGTATTGGCCCATGTTCATTTCTAAAAGATTTTTATTTTTTCTATATGGACTGACTGAAGAAATAGCTTAAGTTTCAATATCTTATGAGAAATGATGAGGTTTATTAGAGGGCTACAAATTCTTCCCTTACCTGTGATATGAAATTCACACACCCTGACCTGCAAAACAGATGATCTTATTCCTGTTTTTAAGAAAATAGGCAGTAAAATCACCACTGCAACAGAGAGTCTGTGTCATGAATGGAGCAGAAGTTACTGCAAGGGAAATAACGCGATGAAATGCAGGACTCTTGTCACACATGTTGTATGTAGAGTGAAAAGCTTTTCGGGACATCCTTTGGGACATCCTTTCCAGTCTTTTCAGCACCTCTTTTGAATTTATTATATTTTAAATATAGATATTTTGCTGAGTGTATTGGGGTATTATGAAATTACTGGATTATTGAGTTAGAAGCAAAATGTACTCTATTACAAGAAATAAGTGGACTGTTAATAAAAAAGAAGAATGGAGGAGTATTTTATACTTCAAAGGAAACAGAAAAATGAAATGTGAAGATAAATACTTCTCTGATGATCAAAGTTGAAAAGCTGATTTTTTCCCTCAGGAGCTGGTTAATTCTTAGATAAAAATAAAGTGGCATTTTGATAAAATACAGTCTGTCTGGAAGGAAACTAAGTACAGAGGATTTCCTTCTTTTCTTAGGGTAGGGCTCTTCTGAAGTTTTGCCTCTGTCATTGTATGTCCATGAAATCTCCTTACCTTTCATTTTCCCCCCTTCTTCCCCGCTTCTGCTGTGTGTGTGAGGGAGGGTGCACTAAACCTTTGACTAAATTGAATTTACCATATAATCACTAGCATGAGAGCTGCCAATTGTAGATTTCAATGAAAGGGATGCACTAAATGTCAAACAGCTGGAGAGATCCTTAGAATCCTTTTTTTTTTAGTTTTCAACTTAACAAATACCCAAACCTACCAGGTAGAAGTCAGGCAATCAACAAGTTCCATAACTATTATATGTCTTTGAACTCAGTATCTTTGACATTTAAAAATTTTCCACATGGTGATAGACAGCCAGTTATTCACTGGTTAGTTTTACATGAGGACACGTAACATGAGGGTCTGTATAGTTTGCAATGTTCTTTTGAAGAACAAGATAACTAGAGAAGAGAATTAATATTGACTGTGATACAATAGGTAGTTGGGCACTGTGGAATAACAGAGACCTTGCTGACTCCTTGTGAGTGACTACCTGCCACTGACAGCTGTACACATCACCATGTTTGCGTTGGGGAAGAAACACAAGTGTCTTCCAGTATCATGTTGGGTAGTATCAGTGAGGGATCAACATGTTTGGCAGTTCAGAAGACCACTGTCCTTCAGAAAGTAGTGCTCCACGTGGCCAAGCAACTGGTGGGAGAAATGAAAGAAGCTTGGACTTTCTTAATATTTAAGGTGTCTGCTGTTGGAGTTAGTGTATATAGTGAGAAATGGTCTATTGTAGTCAATGGTGGTGACTCAATTGAAATTGCCAACTTTAAAGTCCTCAAAATTAGAGGGTTCTAAACATTTACATAGCTCTGGATGAAACAGGAACAGACAGTTAGTAGGACATTGCAGATGGTTGAAGGAGGAGAAAGATGTCTGAAGGAAATTGAGGATTAATTAAAAATAGGAAGAATAATTTCTTTTGCAGGTTTTAAGAACTTCCTGATTTATTTTTTTTCCATTTATTCAAATTTGAAGGTGCAAGGACAAACCACTGCCTGCAGCATTTTAGGTGTAACTGTGTCATGCGAACCAATTTATGATCTCCAGGGATTAAATACAATTTTGACTCAAGACTAAACCCTTCTCTTTATTCTTATATTGCAGCAGATGGACAAAACTACAGAAATATTTTGCCAACAAATAAGTAAGGTGCAGAGAGCAATTTTCTGCATAAAGCAATGTGGAGATGCTATGCTTGTTTTGTCAGCTTGTATTAAAAATTCAGCAAGTGTCTTCAAATTGTTGTAAACACAAGAAGTTATTAAATAGTAATTTTTCAAAACTCAGTCTCTTAGTTGCTATCTGTCTGTTACTGAATATTTCCATTTAGTCTTAGATCTGATGAAGTTGTCAGCAGGCACTGATGCTCCCTGTTCTGTTTAGATATAGGAGAAAAATGATCTAACCTTGTGTGCAGAGGTACCGGGGCCAGATAGGCCTTTATTCAGCAGCCACTGGGCATTGGCCACATAACTGCATTTTTTGCTTTTCAAAATTTTCCCTTCTGTCTAGTGGCAAGGAAGAATTAACAGCAAAAAGCAGCATGCCTGCCTCCAGTTTTTCCGCTTACAATACATTCTTAGTACCTTCCACAGGCAAGCAAGTCCATCTTATTTCTCCTTTCTAGGTTGTTCTTCATAAAGAGATACGGTAATTAACTTTCACTATCTTTTTTCTTTAGGAACTACACATTGAGATTCATGCCTATACCAATGAACGATGCTTCCCAAGCACTCAAAACAAACCCTGAGAAAACAGAAGAGGCACTGCAAAAGGTATTGCATATACCACCAATGCACACATAAAATCTCTGAAAATAAAGTAGTAATTTTAAGTGACTGGGAGTTCTTGCTTGGCTGAATAAGAATTCTAGGCTAGATTCATGCATTGATTGATTTGCATAGATGCATATGTAGCTAATCAAGTGCTGCGAGAGCTTTTTATTCCACAGAATGGTTGGAGTGAAGCTGATATAATGCAAGGATGTAGTGTCAAAAATTCATAACTAAAAAAGTGCAAGCTAGACCTTGTATTGCTGTGTGCTTAACTATGAAAGGAAGAGTCAGAAACTGCATGTTTGCTACATATGTGCTTCTGCGTATTTCCATATGTTTAGTTACTGGTGCGTGTTTTTTATATTGACATAAAAAGTGCAGTCAGCTCTGTACAAGACAAAGGATGCTCTTTAATTAGAGGTAGGATCAAAACATTTACTGCCTATGTTTTATGTTGTATGTGTGAAACTCACAGACTATGTTGCCCAAATAAGCAACTGCACCAGCATGTTCTTTAGGGTGAAAAGGTGTTGACAGTATCTGTAGCTGTTCCACTTGCATGAGCTATAAAAATCCCAGCTGAGTTTTAATACAGTAGATCTAGCAAGCTCCAAATGAGCCTCCTGCTCAATCAGAAAGCCTACAATTCACATCTCTTTAATGAGTAGTTTTCCTTCAGCCAGGATAAGGTCATAAAAACCTTATCAGTAGTTCTTACAGATAACTGTGATTAAAAAGCAAGTATCTATGAGCCTTATTTTCAGTAAAGTGATTCTCACAGGGAAAGGGCTGGTAGTTAGCACCTTCTTCTTTGATACATGAGAATGATCTAAATTCTGCTTTAAAAAATCTGAATCATGGGAGATGGACGTATTTCTTACATCTCATTTAATATAATTGGCTAGGTTCAGATCTGGAGTCATAGGTGCATTTCTGAAAAAAGATATTGTGAAGCTTCTGACCATGGGGATTTAAACTCTATGTGTTAATTATTCATTATGCACAAAGAGCATTTTCATATCAAAGTTGCTAAAGCCCTGTGTTTGCTTTAACATGTGTGGTTCAGGCTTTCATTATACAACAAAAGAAAACTCCCAAAAATGGTAACAGTCTCAGGAGTGGTGCTGTGAATGCAGCTAATTCCATGCATGTAGGAATGAAAGCCTGTGTGCATGGACTGAGTTGTCATGCCTCACACAAGGACAACTGAACTAACTGACTGACATCTCAGTAAGCTTCAGCACTTCACAGATTGAGTACAGTGAGTGCTCCTGGCATTGGTCCAGCACCAGATGGACATAGCCATAACCTCCCAAGCTCTGGTGTCTCTGCAGCACACTTTATCTAGTGTGGGCAAACTGGATAAACCCTCTGTTACTGTGGCACATTGGTCAGACTGTTTCAGTTCTTGCTGCTGCTGCTGTTTTAGAGGTGACCATCCTCTGTTATTCTCTGCCTCACAATCTGCTGGCCGCTCCACCCGTCCTTTTCTCCTATCTTCCTCTCTTCCTTTCAGAGCTTTGATGAACCTTAAACAGTTTACTAATAGATTTTTTTGACTTGACGATGTTTGATAGAGTCAGGTGAGCAGGTTACTTTGTGTGCCATTAAGCTGGTGATGGTAGGTGTTTACTGCTGGTGACAGTTGTGGTAGACTGTAAGTAGGAATCACTTGTCTTTGAAGAGCACTTCTGTACTGCTTAGCATTAAGCAACTTGTCAGCTGAGGCTGAGCTATCACTTAGGCACTTTTAAATAGTTTATTTTCTCTCCAGTCAAACTATGTCTTTGCAGCGGACCGAATGTGTTTAAAAGAAATGAATTGATTGTCTTTGAGTCCTCATGGTCTCTCCAACACCTAATAGAGTCCCTTCAGATGTTTGTCTTGTCAAACCAGGATCTAATCTTTTGTCAGTGTAACTTACTAAATTGTTCAAAATAGAAGACTTTCAGAAAACACTGGCAAAAGTACAATGTTTAACCATGTTTTACTAGTCTTTGAGTGAATTAATATTTTCCCATGTGATTATTAAGCACTAAGACACACAGGATAAGGTTTGCAGGTGATCAATAATTAGGTAGTTTTTCTTGTCAGTCCCCAATTTTGATACAGCAACAAAACGGAAACCAAATTAAAATGTGAAGAGTCAAATCAGCTTCCTAATTTGGCTTTTTTTTTCTGTTTTTTTTAGATAGAAAACTACTTACTTCGTAACCATGAGACCAGAAAGTACCTACAGGAGCAAGCGTATCGGCTGCAGCAAGGTATTGTCACCAGTACCACTCAGCAGGTGAGAACTTGTTCCTTACTCAGCTTCTCAGTGCCTAAAATCTGCCTGGAGAAAAGAGTTCTCTCTTGTTTTGTCCAAATACCTTAAAGTAAGATGTGCCTCTTGGGTAATACTGTTTCCCAAGAAATACTAATTATCAATGATAATATATGTGGAGGAAAAGAAAGCATTTGTGAGAGGGAGGTCTTATGTATAGCAATACTGTGTGAACTGCTTGTGAAAGCAGAGCAGTTCAGTTCAGTTGTGCCCAGGAGTCTGACTTTTCAGCGGGCTCTCATCTGTGTGCCAAGCATCATTAAGCTGTGCCAGTTCTGGTGTCTGAGTCAGTAGCATTCTCCCTGCCTCGCACTGAGCAAACGTGTAAACACGCCCTTAGGTACCGGCAGAGCAAATAGCCCTAGGGAGTAAGTCATCTTCTCAGACGTTTTCAGCTCCAGTACACCAATAAAGAAGCAAGGTGGTGTAAGAAGAATAAAACTTGTCACAGCCTTTGTTTTAAATTTTCTTCTGTGTTTCTTTGCACCAGCTGTATTCCCATGCAAATGGGAAAGGAGTATCTGTTTTGCTTTTCAGCTGAATCAATGGAATGTCTCTGTTTTCTGCTTTTTTTTTGTGACTTAATTTTAAGTGACCTTTTTCTACCTGTGTTATTAAAATTTAATGGGACAGAGTTTTATTACTGAAACCTGAAATTGTACTCTAACCTCTTGACAGAGAAGAGACTTCTTTCCCCCAAGTTAATAATCTTCATATGAATTAAATTTAGATCTTTTTGTAACTTCTTGGTTTTAATTGTGCTTTTCTTCAACACCACACACACATCAAATTTCAGGAAATGTAATTTATTGTTATTGTGAAAATAAAGTTACTCATTTCTATGTTAAATTGTGTGCAATAAGGATGTATTTTAAAAAACAGTTTTAAAAGAGAGCTGGAAAAGACTGTCTAGGATAGTAGAATTGCATTATTATTCCCAGAGTGTATTTTTTTTTCTTCAGTCCAGATGTCCCAATGAGACTTTTCACTGTCTAATAATTAATTAGCTTTTTGTATTTGTACAAAAAAACTCACCCAAAACCCTTTGAAGAGAAGGAGTCATGTGGAGCAGAAAAAGAGCATGCTGTGAAATTATTTCAGTTCTCATTGCTAATGATATAAGATGCTAGAATTGTAGACTTTATATGATGATGACACTTGCTTCAAACGTTGCTTCAAAACATCAAATAGCCGGTTCTAATGAACATTATGTGGGCTGATAAAGACTTTTAACTATTATATCTCCCTGCCTCATAAGTCCTAATCAAAGCTGACTATTTGTCAGGCATTCTTACTGGTTTGTCTTGTAAGGATGCAGATATACCACCTGCCCTGTGTTTTCAACCTGTTGAATGAGTTGTGTTGCAGATACAGATTGAGTTCAATTTATCCCACTGTGAAAGGTGTGATAAAAGCTTCTGCTTTGGTAGTTTTAATTCCCTTGCAACTAGGAATATTTACATTTTGAAAGAATACTGCAGAAGCCTCTGCAATTGCAATTTGCTTAAACAGGGGAAATCTCTGCTAGTGTTTGTTGAATGGGTAGTGGCATAGCTTTCTTTTACTGCCTGAATTTCTTAACAATTCAGTGACTTCTAGACCTACGTCTTAGATATATCAACAATATTTTCAGCATTAAACTTGCTCCAAAAAAGGGAGCAACACTTGAACTTGTGTAAATATTTGCAGTTATCCTGGAGGTAATTGTTGGGGAAATATTCTAGAGCATTTATTTTTTTCAAATGGTAAAAATTTATTTATTTTTGCAATGTTTAGATGTGCCTTTATGAAATGTAGTGCTTTATGAGATTTAGTGGTATTGACCTACCTTCAAGCTCTGATCATGCATTTCCAGATTCTTATATTGTCGCTACAGATCTCATCATACTACTATTGATTTTCTATTTGGACTGGATTAAGTTTGTGTTTGACCAACATTCTGATGTTTTATCTTTTCTATTTCTTTCTTTGAAATAGATGATTGACAGGATATGTGTAAAAGTGCAAGATCATCTCAACTCCTTAAGAAACTGTGGTGTGGATGCTGTACAGGAAGATGTCAAATCTGCAGAACGGCTTATGCGGGATGCTAAGAACTCTAAAACAGTAAGCCTTTCCCAGCATACTGGTAATGCTGACAGCAGTTCTGTGCATGCTTGCAGCTTTTTTTTTTGGGGGGGTGGGGGAGTTAATATAACAATGTGTCACAAAAGGATATTTTCTTCAGATGATCAGCTATAGGTAGTATTTAATGTGATAATGTAATTCTAATTTATCAAGACTTGGATTTAGCCATAGAGGTTGTCTCCTATTTGTTCCGATTTGAAGGCAGGTAGTGATGAGCCTGCTTTCTGAAGATACTCTTCCTGTCTTACAGCTCTTGCCAAATCTGTATCACCTCGGTGGAGCTTCTTGGGCAGGAGCTAATGGTTCACTCTCCAATCCAATCCAAGAGACACTTGAATCCATGGCTGGAGAAGTCACAAGAGTAGTGGATGAGCAACTTAAGGTCTGTGGATGGATGTGTTACCATTTGTCACATGCAGAAATAACTAAATCTGAGGGTTTCTGCTGCTAAATGCAAATATGCCACACTTTTTTTTTTTTTTACTTCTCAGGAGATTTGTATCTTTACATTATTAGTTTCTTATAACTTTGCGCCTTATTGTCTGGATTTTTGCTCAGTTGGAATAAAAAAACCCTTGGTTTACTGTTTTCAGTTGACAGAAGGAGCATTTACGTCTCTAGATGGGTAAGACTAACCATTTGCTCCTTCGACCCTTTACAAAGGCATCTCTCAAGCACCCTAAGAAGCCTCATGTCCTGGAGAAAAGTGCTTAGTACTTAAGGTGTCCCTCTGGAGTGAAAGCTGCTTTTCTGTAGACTCCATTGCAGAATTTTTTCCCTAGTGACCGCTTTTGAACCTGATGCAGATTTTCCACTTTACTGTTTGATTTGGGCAATTTGTATGCATTGAGAATGCTCAGAGAAATAGTACAGGCAACTTTACATGAAGTCTTTTCTCAAGTTGTCAAATCTCAGTTCTTGAAATAGATGTAATTGATCTGTAAACGTTCTCACCTGTATTCAGCCAGCTCCTGCTCAGAAACTTGAACCTCAAGTTATATTAGCCCTTATTGTGTAACAAACAAAGAAGAGTCATCCATACAGCATGTGCAAAGGTATCAGTCCAGAAAGAAGACAAAGTGGGGGAATTTTAAGAGCAGTTGAGATCTGTAAGGAAGCTGATGAGTTTAAGAGTGTGGTGCAGCTCAGATCAATCTGAGTTTATGGCTAAGCTGCCTTGCCTGTGTTCTGTTGTATTTAAACTTTTCACTTTCAGATTCTTTGATCTTTCAGTTGAAACAACATGGAAATGCTTCAATCAGTGGGAATGTAATAAAGAAATCATACCATATTACTAATTACTTTTTTGAAATTAAAAACTTAATGAGAAGAAAAATGGTGCTTGATTTGTAGTATATTTCTCCTTTTCCCCATTATAAGAAATAAGGTGAGGATTTCTGCAGACATGAAAGTTATTTATCCATAAGATTCTTCCAAGTGGAACTTCTAGGCTATTATTTGGATGAGAATAGTCAGGTCAGCCCTTTGTGCTGATGCACTTAAAGAAGTTCGTCTTGGAGACTCTTATAGAGGGAGGAAAAAATAAGCCTCTTCAGCATTTGGAATGTTATTTATAATTCCTGGTATAAGACTGAATTAATGGGTCTTTCATTTATACTTTTACAGATTTACAATCAAAGGCACTTCAGCTCACCCATGCTATCTTTTATGTTTACTTTTGATTTGTGTGGCATTCAAGTTTAAGTGGCTTACAAGAAACTATAAAGTCATAATGCTCTTTGTATATTCTGACACTAATTTTTATTAATTTTACACTTGAGGCTGAAAGATTTCCCTTTAAGTTTTGTGATGGTGTATTTTGTGTGGAGGAGAAAATGTTGAACATGGATTAGGGGTTTTTTTTCCCAGTTGTTTACGTGAATTCAAAACATCGTAAGCAGTTCTTATTTGTAAAAATAGACAAGGGAGCTCACATAAGGACAGTTGTTTTTGTAATTGTTGGAGGAAAACATATTGGGTACTGTAAATGGAGTTTTGATTTTTATCTCCTATGGCAACCACAGCCTGATTCTAAAAAAAGTTTGGAAGTTGGGTAAAGTCAATCAACATTCTTCAGGCAAATATGACATTTTTTTATTTTTGTTTTTAACTGAGAGAAGGGGAGAGGGGGGAAGAAAGAAGTTAGAGTAAGGAAAAGCAGTATCTTGGAAGGAGTTGAGTTGACCAAAGGAAAAATTATAGTATTATATGCACTTTTTTTCTCCTGCTGGTGTCACTGTGGGCACACAGAACCCAGAGATGCTTTAGTCAGCCCAAGGAAAAACAAACAAGAGAAGTGGAGCCTAGACAAAGGATGGTTGTTTTGTAATGTCAGGACTTCTTGAAATATCCTCCCTAAATTCCATTCTAGTGCAAAGGATTTGTTAGCTCTATCACTTGTTTCATTTTTTTCTTTCAGTATCATCATCCTCCAGTCCTTTCGCTCTCACTGTTTCTTTCTCCTGAATGTTAAGATTCTTTAACTGTGGACAGTACTTGGTTCTTTTCTTTCTGCACAACTGATAACTGGCACTTGTAGTCTTGTGACTGAAATGTGTGCCCCTTCACAGTCAATATTGGTAGTTATGAGTTTCCAGCAGTGAAAGGTTTTGGGATTGAATTAGAAGGCAAAGAAAGGTTTCTGTAGATACGGTAATAGTCATGTGAAATTCACTGCTGAAATCCACCACTGAAAAAATTTGTTGTGCAATTAAAGCTGAGATCAAAATTCTATTTGACTTCTAAATTGCACATTCTCTCAGGTTTTTTTGAGTAAAAATTTTGAAATTTTCAGGAAAAATCTTCATTTTTTCCTGCTACTTCCCACTGATACCTTCATGCAGCATTTCTTCACATGATTTGTTTTGAAAGACTGTGCTTGGACTGCAATTGTAATTCAGCAAGTCTTTATAGCTTTTATGATTGGAATATGTTGGTAACTCTTGAGAAGCTGTGGAATTTTTTCAACATAGAATACAAATTTTCACCTAGTGAATAAATGCCATGGAAAAAAGTGGGTGTGTCAGGAACTCTCATTAGTAGTTTACCTGGCTCAGTTGTCTTTATTATTTAAATTTTTATGCTGGTTTAAAGGTAAATGGGCAGGAGAAATGAAACCAACTCAAAAGAGATTACAAATCAGAGTTACAATTTACTAAAGAGATTACAATAAATACAATGATACAGAGAAAAATTGCTTTTAACCCACAAAAGAACAGATGTATAACCCAGTACCCTGGGGAATGAACAGAATGATGTTCATCAGCCCCTGTGCTGAGCACCACGTGGTCCAATGAGTGGTACCAGAAGTCCCAAAACCCCAAGATTACCTATGCTCAGGTTCAGGTGGGAATGCCCAGTACCTCCTCCAGGGCGGGGAGTTCCACAATGGGTGATTTGACTCTGTGAGTCATGGGTTATTTTTGGAATCTTTGATGGTCTAGGTCATTGCAACTGCCTATTGTGCCAGTTTCTAATGGCCCATTAGCAGATGTGACCCCTCAGGCTGGGTGTGAAGGTGCTGATGCCTTCTCAGAGGGGAGTTGTCACAGCTGAGTCACTGGTGTGGAGACAGAAACATTCCTGTGCCTTGCAGAGTTCTTTAACACCCAGCTTGTAGCCTGAGGGGTCAGGTGTGCCCTGGGCAGCTGCTGCAAATGATCCATTATTAA
>JAWWEE010000074.1:90501250-90619485 GCA_035221455.1 Xenops minutus | reverse complement strand
TGTGCCCTGGGCAGCTGCTGCAAATGATCCATTATTAACAGTTCATGAGAAATGACATAGAGGGTGTAGAATACACAGTTTTGCTTATACCCACACAGTGATAAACTGGTTCCTGCTACTGTAACTAGAGCAGTTCTTCATTCTCCATGTGAATATGGCTGCAGGGGCTTGAAAGGCTCTTCCTTAGTCATACTGCCCCAGAATCTCTGTGGGATTGAAGGAGGGAGTGTGGAAGGAGTCCTTAAAGTGCAGAAAGCTTGGGAACCCAGAAACGAGCTCTTGGCAGTTGTCCCTCGTAACTATAGATCAAACATTATAAAGATGAGACTTCCCTGTACACTGTGACTGCTTCATGTTGTTTTGTTGTCCTCCTGAGTCCACACTTAAAAGTCAGTCTATTTTTTTCAGTCTGTAAGAGCTAAAGACTGAAAGATGATGCTTTGAATCTTTGAAATTATGGTGCAGTAATGGTGTTTTTGTTTCTTGCTCAACATCTGCTTGTAAAAATTGCCAGTTATGTTAGGGCTATGGAAAGAAAAAGCTCTGATACAATGGAGTTGAAACAGATCACTTACCTGTAGTGTGAGGTTGAGAAGAAACAGGAAATCTGGTAGAATTTTCAAAGGGTGCAATTCATTATTTTTGTACAATTTACGAGTGCCTGGGTTAAACCTAGGCTTACCTATTATACCATTCCAATGAAACTATTTGCTTTTCTTTTTTTATTTTTAAATACCTTTTTCTGTTTGGTTATCAACCTCCAGCCTTACTGGAGACATGTTGACCCATATCAGTAAACTGGACTCTGTCCTTTTCCTCTTTTCTTTCCACCTTCCTTTGGATTTTAAAAAACTGCTCAAAAGCTTCATGTGAGATGTCATAGGGTGAAAAATCTGATGTCTTCTAATAGTTGTTCCTTGTCCCGTTTGTTTAGAGGATTCAGAGTTGCGGGAAATGAGTCTTGCACTTACACTGAAGCGTGATCCAAGGACAGTGCATTTATATATGCCACTTTGGAAGCACTGTAGACTGAGGAGACCTCACAGTCACTGAAGTGCAGCATCATGACAGCTTCACTGGGCAATGGGACAAGCTGCTGGAGAAAAATACCTCCTTATGTGTCTTCTACATAGCACTTCATGCTGGGAATGGGCATAGAGAGTTTGTTTTCAAATCCCATGTGGATGAGCTTTTACCTTTGGCAATCTCTGAAACAAATTGGTGGGAAATTAATTTTTGGTTGAACAACATTCTGAAGATACTTAAAATAGATTTCCTGCATTGCTGAGATTGGAGATGAAGTAAGATGGATATAGAAGAGAATCTGAGCAAACAACAGCTTTTAGTCTTATCAGAAAATACTGCTTTGTGTTTATAAATAAACGTGTTTTACTGTACACAGGGTACATATTAGCATGTAGTTAAACCAGTATGAATTTAGAATTTAGTTTTTCCAGATGACCAGCTGATTTTTTTGTACCTTCTGTGTAGGACCACAGATATCCTAACCTTTTTGATATGAAAATGGAAAACAATTGGAGGAAAAATATTTCAGTGACAGAAGATGCTACTACTGTTTCTATGACTCATCCTGATCCCTGTGTTTGTACCTTAGAGCTTTCCTGCACTTTTCATGACACAAGTTTATAGATGGATGATTATGTGAGCCACTGTGAGCCCTCACCTGTGCCTGTAGTGAGCGCTCTTAAGCCTTCTAGTCAGAGCTGGGGTTTGGAAAAGAAACCAGCAGGTGATAAAAAAGGATTTAAACCAGAACTACTTTTTTTTCTCATGGGCGCAGGTAGGAGATAAATCTAATGCAATTGAAAGGGGCTTCCTAACTTAACTCCATAGCATTGAGGATTTCTATGAAAGATTATTCTAAGAGAAAGTTGAAGAAGGAAGAAGTTGACTCAGTAGGAAAGACCATTTTCTACAAAAAATAAAGTTGAGGGTGTTGGCAGGTTACATGGTCTTATTTCTGGAGTGTGTATGATTATCTTCTGTCCTGATTTGGGATTTAGATCAGTCATTTGTAAAGAAAGAGGCATAGAATTCCAAGAGCAAGTCCAGCAGAAGGCTACAAAGATGGTTAGGGGACTGGAGTACCTCACCTATGAGGAAATATTGAGGGAGCTGGGCCAAATAGAAGACTGAGAGGGGATCTTACCAAAATATATAAGTATCTGAAGGGAGAGTGTCAAGAGGACGGAGCCAGACTCTTCTCAGTGGTGCCAAGCAACAGGACAAGAGATAATGGGCAGAAACCAATGCACAGAAAGTTCCACCTGAATATGACGAAGAATTTCTTTCCTGTGTGGGTGACCACACACTAGAACAGATTGCCTAGGGAGGTTGTGGATTCTCCCCACTGGAGATACTCAAAGGCTGTCTGGACATAATCCTGGAAAATGTGCTCTAGGAAAGCTACTGGAGCAGGGAGATTAGACTAGATGACCTCCAGTGGTCCCTTCCAATCTTTCACCCATTCTGTGTGAATAAAAACTGTTGGCTGCACTTAAATTTCCCTGTGGATTTAAGTGTATGTGAATGAGATACATAGATTCAAGGTTTGCATGCCCACTGCAAATCTTACTTGTAGCTACTTCTTAATATTTGGCTGGTATATTCTAGCCGTGTGTAGCATACTGAGTCATCAGGAGTCTCCTTTCGTTATGTACTGGTGCTTCTTACAAATGGGCAAGTCTGGAGCATTGATAGAAATTGCTTATTCAGGGCACAGAAGAGGCAAGGCAGCTGCAGCAGAGGATCCACTGCAGTGGTTGGGTGCACAAGGGAGGCTAATTTATTGTTCTGACAATAAAACTTCTCTGACAGAGAAGTTTCATATTTGAAAAGGCAAACAAGTACAGTTGAGAATCGTTTTCTAAACAAGTATGTTGATTTTCAAAACTGTAATTTGTAAAATGTCTCATATTGCAGCTGGTTTAAAAAATGGATTGGAAAGTAGGAAGAAAAATTGTAAAAGCTACAAGTCTAGAAGTGCTGTAGTGCTATTCACCAGAATAATGCTGTCATCCTCTAGCTAAGGTAAATTGCAATATCTAATGTCACTTTTGCTTACTGTGCTGCAGACGCTCCTTGAGTCTATGGTGGATGCAGCAGAAAACCTTTGCCCAAATGTAATGAAGAAAGCTCGCATCCGTGAAGACCTGATTGAGGCTAGCACTGAGAAGATTTCCATCCCACGCACTTTTGTGAAAAATGTCCTCTTGGAGCAATCTGGAATTGATATCCTCAATAAAATTAGGTACTTTAAAAGATTAATCTGATAAAATTGGTCATAGAATTTGGATTTTGGGTTGTCTATGTATGTTTGTGTAGTAGAAGAGTTTTAGAATGCCTTTGTGACTCACAAGAAACTATTACAGCATGCAAAGAACAGGAAATTGTCCTACAGGTCTGGTGAACTTAATTCAGGAAATTCATATATTTGGAATCTCTAGGAATGTTAGCTTAGATCATTAATGCATATGCTCTGGTTTGTTAGTCAAAGGTTTGGTTTCTGGTACACAAATAATATTTTCATGACTGATTTTTTTAAAACCTTTTTATATTCTCAGGTGACACTGAATTAATGTAACAAAGAAAAATGCACTATTTGCTTTGACTGGTAGCAGTGCTTTGTCTGTTACTGCATTTGGTCTTGCTGTAGCAATCACTTTAAAACTTTGTATAGGAATTGCGCGCAGCAAACAGATGTACTTAAAAAGTGGAAACTTGGATATTCAAACCACAAACCTGGAGCAGAAACTGCTACCCTAAATAACTCTTATTTTGCCCTTTAAAAAAAAAAAAAAGAGGCTTTAACCCGACTTTTACTCCTTTTTTTTTTCTTCCCATATCAGATATATACCAGAGAATATATTTATGCAGTATAATGTGATTGATCTTTACTTAAACCTTCTCAGTTCCTTTCTGTTGGATGGAAAAAATATTGCAATGCTAATATTTTTGCAGAAGAAGAAAACAGTAAGACTTGGAAATTATTTTTGCAGAGTACAGCAAAATAGGAAGGAAAACATGTTAAAGCCTTTAGCTATGCCTTCAGAGTGTTTAAATTGGTTCAGGGACTAAGTTTTCTTCATTTCGGTCCTATCAAACAAATCTTGATCCCAAGACAATACTACTACCTCTTTCACTTGTAGAATCTGGAACTGTCAGTGGGGCAGGGGTGCCACACTGTCATCCTTCCTGCCTTATATGATTTAAAATTAATGTTGGTAGCTGAGAGAGATTCCTTCACTATCATTCTCTTCCCACTGTGGCTTGGCCACCATTCTACCACCCTATGAACTGCACTGCCTTTCCAAGGAGCTCCTTACCTTTTTCTCCAGGCTTTTTGCAGCAGTAATGCTAGCCCCAGACAGAAATAGCTTTGTTAATCCAAGGCTGCTCAGGCCTCACATAAAAAAATAAAATCATGTTACTTGCTGGCAAGTGTCAGGTGAAACAGTTGGCCTTGAAAGTGGAGAGGCAGGAGATGGAGCTTCTGGCTGCAACTCAGGCATACATGCATGTCAGCTGCAAATCAGTTGCCCTTCACAGCCTGAACCTTTGGTACTGTCACCAAAGATGGGATCCCAAGGGAGCAATTCAGGATGCACATTTCCTTGATAGTTTCCTTAAAACTAAGTTCAGTGTGCAGGGTGTGTTGGTGTTCTACATACGTGGTGTAGTGGGAATGGGTGACATGAAGTTCGTGAGACAGAAAATGGTTACCTAGAGCAAAAGAGGAAGCAAAATTGTGATGGCATAGACTGGAGAACCAGCATTGTACACTTGTTCTTCAACTGGCAGACAAACACAAAAAGGAATTGAGGAGATGAACGGATTGTAGTTGTTCAGTGTAGCAGTGTTAAACAGGCAGCACTGTCCTACTCCCATTCATCTGAGATTCGTGTTTCTCTGACTTCAGTGTCAGAGTGTTCCTTGCTGAGTTTCACTTCTGATTTTTATTCAGCTCTCTTACTCCAGATGTTTTCATTTCATCTCATGGAAAACTGCTAGAAGCAGGTTAAATATGGTACAGAGGCTCCTGTGTTTATTGTGTGATTCATGAGTTTATTTCTGAAACCTGCAGTCATGTATCCTGACACCCTCTAATGTTTTACTTCAAATAAAGTGACAGCACTGTGGATAATGGTCACACTGTTGAATATGTAATAAAAACGAAATTCTCCTGCATGCATTAAAAAGTTTCTCATTTTTAATCCTCACACAGTGAAGTAAAGCTGACAGTGGCTTCTTTCCTGTCTGACCGAGTTGTAGATGAAATCCTGGATGCACTTTCCCATTGCCATCACAAACTGGTGAGTATTTGCCTGGTTGATATCTAATATGCCAGACCTTAACAATGCCATTTACATTCATAACTTGTTCAGTTTCTCCTTTTACAGCTCTCTTTTGAAATTGGTCTTATTTTCATCAGCATCCTGACATCATTTGAAATATGATGTTGGGGTTCTCGTCTTTAAGTCTTTCTTTAAGAAAGATGCAACCTTGGAAGAGATTGTATTAAATATTTGTCTCATCTTTTGAGCTGAGAACTAAAAATGCCATCAGGATGCAGCACTGAGTCCTTAGTTAAGAACAGTGCCAGTATTTGTCATGGTGAGATGATAAGAGTTGGTTTCTCATGAAATGAGAGGTAAGATTTCATTCTTTAGTATTCTTTAGAGACTACTGTTCCCTGAATGAATTTATCTTGAGGCCGTCTCAGAGTTGTAGATACGCAGTTTGAAGAGGAAGGAGGAGGAACATAGGAAAGGAATTACTGTTTGCTGCTTGAAGGTGCTGAACTGTCAGGAGGCACAGATATTTATTATAATGGTACTTGTTTCATCAAGAGTAGAAGAAATAAATAACTGTGTATCCACAGAAAAACATTTTGCTTCTAATACAATGGGGCTCTGTAAGGACAATCCATTACTGGTTTTTCTAAAGAAATCAGTGTGTGGTCATTGTCCTGATTAAAGTTGTGCTTCATTTCTAATTGAAATTTCTCTGGCTTCAACTTGCAGTCATGAATTTTTTCAGATGCTTTTCTCCATAAGATAAGGGAATAATGTATATTTCTCGTTATTTCCTCTCTATGAAAGTCCTCACACAGAGAAAACAAATCACTCTGTCTGCTCCCCTTCCTTTCTATTTTCTTTTAATAAAAGACTGTTATTTGAGCATGCATCTTCATAATACAGAGCAGCATTGTATAAAGGTACAACCTCTGGCCTCAGGAGTTATGCAGCAGCCTGCTGTGGGAATGACCACATTAATGAGTTCCAGTTTGTCCTGGAGGAGGCTCAGCTGGCATGAACAGTGGGCTGTCTCTGTCCAGTGGTATTGCACAACTTGGACATACCCTGATTCTTGCACAGTGCGTCATTTTCCCCAGACTTTGAGTCACTTCAGTGACAACCCTCTGCACTTTCTCCAGCTGTCTTAAAAGCCTCTTTTAAAATTATGGTCTCCAGAACCAGACAGGTTATTCCAAAGTTTTAACCAACACTGTACACAGGAGTGAAATTGTTTTTCTCCTGATATTCTTTGCTCCTTGGATTTACGTAGCAAAGAAGAGAGGAATTCCATCCTTTAATCTGTGTTTCAGGGGTATCTCATTTTCAGGGCAGGGTTTGCTAGACCTCCCTACCACTAATGGTTTCTGAATGCTTGACACTTGTTGCCTTTCAGGACTGTCCATAGCTAGTTGCCAGTGCTCTTGGTTCCTAAGGAATGATTGTCTGTACATTTTGATTTTAATTGATTTACTTTATGATCCATTTTGGCCTACATTAGTGACGTGTCTTACTATTTAACTCACCTGTGTTTCTGTTAGCTGCAGGTTCTGTCAGGTACCATAGCACTGGTGAAAACATTAAAGAGTACAGATCTCAAAAATACTGGGAGAGGAACTCCTGTCTAATTTGACACTGTTAATCTTCAATTGACAGCTGCAATCTGAGTTCTTAATACAGAAAAGATTAAATGCACTGATACAGTTCTGAGCCAGCTCCTTAAATTGAAGTGTCAAATGTTTGTGTATGTAGCCTTGACATAATAGTGTTTGAGGCAACTGAAAAATAAACTTTGTTTGACAAGACATCAGTTTGCCTAATGTGATGATACTTAGCATTAATTGATATTACAGCTGGTTTAGGGTGCTTGAAGATACATCTGTAACAGCTCTCCAATGGTTTTTCCTGACTAGACATTAAACTAAATGAACTGAAATTGACTCAGGTCATCTGTTTACCCTTTCTGGTGGCTAACAAAACTGCAATCCACTTGTCCTGAGTTGTGCTGATGTTAAACAGTGGACTGCAGCTTTCCTAGTTGCCACTTTGAAGGCTTCTGCTGATTTGGGTCAGCTGGTCTTGAAATACTTGCTTTGGACAGATGTTATTTAATATTCTCTTTAGTTATCAAAAGAACTAGAAAATATTTCATCATTTTCACAACAACATGAACCCAACTTCATTCCAAGTACAATCCAGGGTGGTTCATGTAACATTCTCTGTGGTCTTAGTAATACTTTTTGCTATGGATTCTATTATTGTTAGAGCTTTTCCCTATCTATTTCTGCAGTGAAGCAGAACTGAGGTGTTTAACAAAGCTGTCCTGCTTTCTGAATAGCAGGTGATATGGGCCATTGAATAATTATGAAAATTATATTAACTGAAATTTTACATGTCTTTGTGTTTGTTAATTAAAAAAAAAAATCATTCAGGAAAAAGCTTCCATTCCACACTTTTACTTTCTTTATAAAACAAACCCAGTGTGAAGATTAACACATACAACAGAGCTTGGCTTTTGTACTTGGTCTTCTAAGTTCTGTGATCACTGCAGTTCTGTAAACTTTGTGGTTGGGTTCTGTTTGTCTTTTTAAAGTTTGACTGATGTATTCCTGTATTTATCTTTGTCTCCAGGCTGACCATTTGACCAGACGTGGCAAACCACTTCCACAGCAAGAGTCACTGGAAATTGAGTTAGCTGAAGAAAAACCTACTAAACGCTCTGTCATCACAGTTGAGGAGTTGACCGAGATAGAACGTTTGGAGGACCTGGACACCTGTATGGTAAGACACATTCTTCAGCCCATTTGGTTAAGTACACAAGTAACTGGAGGAGAAATGCTTTTCAAAATATCACGTAGCAAATTCATGGTATCAGAAAACTGGAGTTCATAATTGGCTTCTAGAACAAATAAATGTTATCTTGGAATTTTGTGTTGATTGCATACTGCTGTTCAGCAAAAGAAAATTTTTTCCCATTTCTTCACTTCTCCTTTCCTTGTGCCTATTCAAGGACCTTTCCCTTGCATACACTGCTGCAGTCAAGCTAATACAGTAAACATCTCTTCCACTGGCCACAGTTTCACAGAGGTTCAGTTGCAGTAATAAAATAACCATGCTATCCTTTGACAACATGCTGCTTTCTGCCTTTGTCTTCCTTCTACTTGACATGAACTCCTCTCACCCATGACAAAAAGTGTTTCTGCCTGGAAGCTATGTTATTGATATTGAATCGAAATTGATGTTTTTTATTATTAGCTTTTGAATGTATGGAAGAAGTCTTAAAACATTGAGGTTGGGCTGCAAGGGATCCTAGAGGACAAGATTTTCAAAAGTAATCAAGTTAGAAGTGTGAGATTCAGTAAAAATGCTGAATGTAAATTGCCTGTGTGACTTTATTATAAAGATGGCTCCATGCCATATAATTAGATACTTGCTGCTTGATTTAGTTGGTAATGAGTGGTGTTGGTTATGATGCTTAAAAGGTGTGAATCCACAGGTTTACAAATAAATGGGTTGATAACTGCTTTCAATCTCAAATCCCTCTCTGCCCGGTTCAGTCTGTTGAGGAACTCTGCTGTGGACAGGAACTTCAGGGAATGCTTCTTTGTTACAAATTAGTCAGTCTAAGAGGTGGTCACATCTGCAAGGGATGGGCTTGTTCCTCTGCCCTCCTGTCTGTTTCCTTGGCCCTGTGCTTTCAGAAGAAGTTAAAATGGCAGAAAAACTGATTGCATCTTTTGGAGAAGATTTGTTGGTTCAGCTCCCTGAATAGATGTACTGCAGAGTCAGACAAGTACAGGACAGGAGAAGGAGCAGCAACGTTATTCCTTTCTGCAGCAGCTCGTTTAGCTGTAAAACAAAAGCACACCTTCCTTGGAAATGTCAGTTTAAAATAGGTTCTCTCTCTTCCAAATCTCCTTCTTCAAGAAGAGTTTATTAGATGCAGTATTTGTCTGAGCATCACGAGTCCCTATGAGGCTTGTGGTATTGATTGCATCATTGGGCTCATCACTGGTACTATCAAGTTCCAGAAGCTTTCTTTGGCCAACATTCAATAATTGTTTTGATCCCTAACTCCTGCGGGAGAGAGTCATCTCAGTAAAATATGTGGCATCTGAGTTCTGTACCTGTAAATTAGTTTTTGCATCCTGTCTTCATATATAGAAAAATAAGCTAAGGGCTCATTTTGACACCCCACCCTCCACCTTTAGATTTATTTTTGCATCCTGTTATGGATAATAATACTGAAAATCTGAAAAATAGCTCCTGTCTTTATCTCATATCACCATGGTTATATGAAAGCATCATATCAACTCTACTGTTATCTTTCACTTTGGTCACATTAAAATAATGGAAATGTGATGATGCTGGCACTCTTTAAAAGATGCATTAGATAGTAACTGTACTTGTTTTCAGAAGTGTTTATGTCTGTCTTCATTCACCCTCATCCTGCACAGATATTCAAACACCTTTGTGACACAGATTCTCATCAATATCTAATTTCTGAAGAGAATGAAGCATTAAATAAACATGAGACAGTAATCTGAGTCAGTGCTAAAGAATCTGTTTTTGTAATCCATATTTGAGAGCTGCTTTTTGCATCTTGGCTGCAAATCATGTTGGTTGGTGTTATAAAAATATATACATAAATAGTTGGAATCATCGAATAGATGGGCTGAAAAGAACATTAAAGATCATCTGGTTCTGTGGACAGGAACACCTTCTACTAGGCTGGGTTGCCTGGAGCTCCATCCAGCCTGGCCTTGGATACTTTTAGGGATGTGGCATCCACATTTCTGGGCAACCTGTTTCAGTGGCTCCCCACTCTCACAGTCAAGAATTTATTACTAACATCTGATCAAAACTGACCCACTTTCAGTTGAAGCCATTTCCCCTTGTCCTTGTAAAAGGTCTTTCTCTGCCTTTCCTGTAGGCCCTCTTTAGGTACATGAAGGCTCCCGTAGGGTCTCCCAGGAGCAACCCCAACTCTCTCAACCTGTCTTCATAAGAGGTGCTCCAGCCCTGTGACCGTTTTCACGGTCCTCCTCTGGACTTGCTCCAGCAAGTCAATTTCCTTCTTAGGTTGGGGCTTCTACTGCTGGACACAGCACTGCAGGTGGGGTCTCACCAGAGCAGAGCAGAAGGGGAGAATCACCTCCCTCCACCTGCTGGCCATGCTGCTTTTGATGCAGCCAAGGACATGGTTGGCCTTCAAGGCTGTGAGTGTGCATTGCCAGGTCATGTTGAGCTTCTCATCCACCAGCACCCTGAAGTCCTTTTCCCCAGGGCTGCTCTAATCCATTTCTTGCCCAGCCTGTGTTTGTGCTTGGGATTGTCCTGACCCATGTGTAGGGCCTTGCACTTGGCCTTATGGAGCTTTAATGTTTACACAATGAGATAGCCCCAAAATGCTGAGCAATACAGGGGTTTTCACTGAGCTAGTGTTCTCACTGAGTTTTTTGCAACTAAGAGCAACCTAAGAACATATCTTCTGTGAGGAGTTAATACCTTCAAAGACAGCACTTTCCAAATTATTTAGCTAGGGGAAATTGTATGAATTTTGGATATTCTCTTGATAAAAATAATGTGATTTCTGTCTGCATTTAAGTGTTGAACAGGTATTTGGGTGGAAATGGGGAACCGTCTGAAAGGAGCATCAGGGACTGCTTTGTGAGCTGGTCACCCCAGGAAACAGATATGTTGCTGAGAAATTCTAGCAGAATGAGAAGCGTATGGTTGTAAGAACTGTAATTATGAACCTAATTTTCTTTGATAATTTTTAATTTTAAATGAGAAATAGCTATTTAGATCTTACTTCCAAAATGGCATTAGTCCAGAACACTGCCTTGTTTGATTGTTGGAAATCCCTAGCCCTTATGAACTGTGATGATAAAGCAGATCTTAGCCTTTTGAGTAGATGATGCACCTGGCTGTGTGTTCTGCAAACCTGAAACCTTTAATTACATTTTGATACTATGCTTGTTTGGGACCCTAATCTCCTATTCTCCAAAAGAATTTGAAATATGGGATGATTCTTATCTTGTTAGTGGGATGCCAGGAAAGGCCTCCCTATTCTAAGCCCTGTATATCAGCTTGCTCCAGCTGTCAAGATGTCTTGGGTAGAAAAGATTTTGGTCTTGTAGGAGAGGCACTGAGCTTGAACCACCATCTGGGGGGAACTGGGTTTTTTTCCATTGCAAAATGGGACTTCTTTTGCAAACCCGTATTATCTTCAGCAAGGCTGTTCACTTTGTTCTTGTTTTCTTCAGCAAGCCTACTGAGCATCAGTATTCTGGCTGAGGTAACATACACAGCATTATGTTGTTATTCACCAGCTCCCCTTGAAGCTGTATTTGAACAATGTGGGGAAAAACTGGATCTGGGATTGGTTTTGGCTCTGTGGTTACAGATAGATTATATAGGGCTGAAGCTAGGTGAATGACTATGATGTAGATGTATGGGTAATAAAATGCTTATGATCAATTTGTTTTTATATGTGATTTGAAAGTGGAGCAGAGAAAAGTTAGGAACACTTGGACTGGCAGCATAAGGATTGGAATCTCCTGTGCTGGTGACAGAGTGAACAAACAGGCACTGATGTATTTCAGAGCCTGACCACCTATTCTCAAGCAGGGTGCAGAGTGTCTGTGGGTGGGAGGATTTCCCTGACATAGTAGAAAATTGCTATCTACCCATCCACCCATCCATCTTCAAAGTTAGATAGGTATAAACAACACAGATGAGAGAGAACGAAATGTCACAAATGGGTCCATTAAATGCACTGATGAAAAATAGACTTTTAAATGTTGTTTCTAGTATGTTCTATTGTGGGAATTAGGACTTTCTAAATATGAAACTGTGCAGTTAATGCTTATTAGCTTCAGATTAGGGTAGGTTTCTCATCCAGCCCTTAACAGTGGCCTGAGAGCCTGTAATATGAAGGACTCGTCAGTCATACCAGAATTTGCTAGGCTGTTAAATGAGTTGTGAAGAACGCTGGGAGCGATTGAGTGGTCCAGCGTAGGATATGACTGCTGGAACATTATGCATCCGAGAGCTTCTGATCTCCCTGAGCTGCAGTACAGTAAATTGATGCTTCCCTAATCTACAGCTGTCTTAGTTGTCTACATTTAATTAGAGCTGCATTGATGATGATAAGTCATTAGATAGAAGTTGTGTGCAAGTAAGATGAAAAGAAAAATCTTTATGCAGAAAATGGCTTACTGTTCTCAGATTAAAGAAAAAACCATGGCCTGCTTTTTGGAGCTTAAACTCAATCATGATTTAACTTCATAAAATAGTATGAATTGTCTAAATTTTTCTGTGCATATATAATGGGTGCAACACATTTTAAACTCATGCATACATTTTAAAACTAACTTTATTTAAAGTACCCTTTTTTACTGAAATTGACTATCATGTGTCTTGGTATGTGTAATTGTGTAGGTAGATACTAACTGATTTTTATTTGCATAATGCTTCTAGTTGTACTTTATTCTTTTGTAGCCATTAGCTCTTTGCAGAAGTAAGAGACGTTTAAATAATGCTCGATTCTCCATCAAAAGGTAGTGGAGCATCTTTGTTAGATTGTGTTTAACAGTTGTGTTCTAAATCTTTGGGGGTTTTTAGCTATTTGAGTGTTATTTTGACTTCCAGAATACTAAAGGGAGGTCACTAGAGTTGAGCCACTATTTAAAGATGTTTTGAGAGAAATAGCTTTTTTATTGAAAATCCATGTACCTGTCATCTTTTAAATACCCATTTCAGCAATATAATTTTATTACTATGGGTAGTAACAAAGAAACAAACAGAATACATATTGTTTTTAGGGCAAAGCAGAGGTTATTTGTGTTATGAAGAGGTATGGTGGGAAACTGAAACATGCAAAGGAATTGTAGCTTGTAATATTGAAGTTTACTTATAGCTCTTCTTTAAAGCATTTCAGTGTAAGATTGAAATGCTTAGATGGTAAATTCTACTTGAAAAAAATGTTTGTGGTTGATAGAAAAGGACTGCCTGCTATGAATATTGAATCTTATCCTTTTTTCATCTATTTCTTATTTCGACCACAGAAATTTTTCTGTGACTTTAATGAAGGGAAGTTTTAAAAAAATCTCATGAGTAACATATTAAAGTTTTAGTCTTTATTGTTCACCTGTACAGTAGAGAAGAAAATTTGCAGAAGTAATGGGACACTGTTAGGTTGGTAGTGTATATTTTTTTTCTGGGAGTGTACTAGCTAGCCAGTGCCAAAGATTTAACAGATGAGTCCAGTATCCAGGTGAAGACTTAGGACCCTTTGTGTTCTGAAGGAGTGCATGTACCTCAGTGTTTTCACACCAGAATTAAATTTATTAAAAAACAAAAGGAAAATGAAAGCTCCTACAGCTTTTCTTCCTCTCGCCCCCATAGCAAATTAGAATTAAAACAACAGAAACCTCTTCTGTTGCTTTTACTGGCAGAAGAAAATCATGATAGAGACTCAGGCAGATGTGCAGTGATACTGTAGGAAGAAAAATGAGAAGAGATTCTCTGGTACGTGCTGAAATACTACCACATCTGATTCTTCTTGTTATCTTTTTACCTGCAGCAGAATTGTCTCAGGCATAGTGTGTCAGCTTTTTGGATAAAAGACTGAACACCTACTGCAATAAAACCCTAGTTCCTCTTGGACTCCATATGTTCTCCTGTGCTATAAATAAAGCTTTAGCTCTCTGAATGACTTAATCCAGCAAAAATCTTTATTTTTGCTGAAAAGAGCATTTCCACTTTCCCCCACACACAGGTTGCACTTTCCTGCCCACACCCTCACGCTTATACTGGTGTTCACACAGCCTCACTACAAATTGGATGTGGGAATTAATTTGGCCGACAATTAAGCTTTTTACGGAGGATTTCTTTCCCGGTTTAGTGTATAGACCGACTAGTCCTCTGGCTGAGTCCGCAAAACGAATCTTGAACAGCAGGAGCAAGCAGACAGGGATGAGGGCAAAGGCAGCAGCCTGGATGAATGCTGGATTAAATTGATTGTGACACTTGAGTTTCTCTCTTGTATGCATTAGCAGAAATGGGCCTTTGATGTGTAATAAATACAGCACTTTGTGGGAAGCTAGAAATTGGCATTATGGCATGTGAGAGCAGTCTTGGCTTCTGAAAAGGCTCCATCACAGGCATGCAAGCAAATGCACTGCAGTGGGAGTCCAGCAATATTTGACTCACCCCGAACTAGGACAGTTTATAAAATATCACCAGGAGGAGCACAGCACAGTGCCAGTGTCCTCCCTAACACCTTCCCTACATGTGGAGTGCTATAGCTGAGAAAATAAAAAAGGGAGCCAGTGTGATCTTTTTAAAGAACCTGGGAATATCTTGTTTATTTGCAAATTGTGTGTTAGCTTCATGAATAGCAGTATAAATACATTCATTTTAATTGTGAATATTTGTTATTTATCTTTTCCTGTTTCTTTATATATAGTTATGCAGCATCCTCACTGCCCTCTGAGGTCCTTATCCATGTTTGTTCAATGCCTGTTACATGTATAGACTACGGAGTACAGGCTTTTGAGGGTTTACATGTTCACAGACTAAACATTCTAAAAGAAAACTGGCTTTAAAGGTCTTTTCTTCGTCTTTGAGTGAAAGGGGGTGATGGATAATTGATATATAGTATGTTTTTCTTAAACCAACTGAAATTTCTTAGAGTTCAAAGCTGTTTCTCATAGTCTAACGTACATTATTGGCACAATATGAAGAAGATGAATGTGATAAACTGCTTCTAATAACAGCACTGTGTGCTTGTTTAAGGAAAAAAATAAGCAGTGTAAAACTGGAGGCTGTTTTCTGCTTAGGTTAAAGTGAGACTTATGAAATGCAGCTGCTGAGTATTCTGTTTGTGCAGTGATGTTTCTGTATCAGGCGCCTGTCTTTCTGAAATACTGATGCTTTGTTTGGCCCTCGTAGACCCAGATTTGTGATGGGGGTGGAGGAGAGGGTATGTGGTTGTTGCCATTTAAGCTGGCAGGCAGTTAAACACGAAGCTCACTCCCCCTCAGTGGGATGTGTGAGAGAATCGGAAAAACGGTAAAACTCATGGTTTGAGATAAAGACAGTTTAATAGAACAGAAAAGGAAGGAAAAATAGTAGTAATGATAAAAGAATACACCAAACAAGTGATGAAAAAAGCAGTTGTTCATCATCTCCTGACTGATGCCCAGCCAGTCCCCAAGCAGCAGGCCACTCTCCCTTGGCCAACTCTACCCAGCTTTATAAGTTAAGCATGATGCCCTATGGTGTGCAATATCCCTTTGGTCAGTTGAGGTGAGCTGTCCTGGCTGTGTCCCCTCACAACTTCTTGTGCACCCTCGGTTTCCTTAGTGGCAGGGCCGTATGAGAAGCTGAAAAGTCCTTGGCCTAATGTAAGCACTGCTCAGCAACAATTAAAGACATCAGCATGTTATCAACAGAATTTTAGTGCTAAATCCAAAATATAGCACTGTAACAGGTACTAGGACAAAAATTAACTCATTTCCAGATGAAACCAAGATGGTAGTTACATCCCTTGTGGCAGTAATTGTCTTACTGATGCTGAGTTACCATCATTTTATTTCATGTGTTACATGTTTATGTCTCACCTGGTGAGAGAGGTGACTATCTCTACCTGTGTTTGCCTGCCCATACAGCCAGAAGTAAGGATCACCCAAGAGCTCACTTAACTGCATCAGGTAAAGTTAAGAGGTTATGTTGATAAAGCCCCTTTATGCAAACTGTGTCAGGGGACACTCATGTGATCCCTTTTACCAGCAGAGCCATGGAGTCAGTTGATGTTCAGCACAAACAGATACAGAATAATCTTCCCACGGCCTCAGTTTGTAAAAACCTTCTTGTTATTTCCCATGGCAGATTAGCAAGAGCTCCTTTGAAGTAGTTTTTGCTAAAATCGATACTCTGGAACTTTGGTAGAGGAACAGCAGCAAACAGCATGAGAATAACCTCTGATAATGCTGTTACTGTTGCACACAGGTCTGCTGCCTTGATGTTTCTTGATTCGGTTAGTATCTGGCAACTTGACCGTCTCAAATGGTTGAGGAGTTTTCTGTATAGGTTGAATGATCCTTCCTACTGCTTTTTGATTCTTCTAGCATCTTCAAATGAATAACTTGGCATGAAGTACTTATCTGTGTTGTATGGGAGAGTCTTGTTTACTCTGAAATCTGGAGAACCTACTGAAAATAGCACATGCATGAGTCTGTCTCACTAAAAGTGTTTTATGATTCTCACTTCATGCAGAAGAACATGAGGCTTGCCATTTTTTGTTCTGCAAAATTGATACCTCATATTCCAGGGATAAAGAATAGTTGCTCATAGGAAGAAGTGGAAGAAAGTCTGTGTTAGGGCAGGCTGTTACAGTACTATGAGATTCTGCTGTATTTCATCAAGGAAAAGCAGGCGAGGGTGAACTGGGTTGCCAGAATAGGAACTTCAAAATACATAAATAAAATCAAACATACATAGTGCCAAAAGACTAGACGATAGCTTCCAAGTCATCAAATCTCATCCCTGCTGTCATTGACAACTGCATCACACAGTCCTATTCATAAATCTGTGAGGCTTACTCTCAAAACATCTTTCTGTTAGACTGGATGAGAATTTAGAGGTAACCTGATACTTTCTTATGGTGTTATTTTGGTCAGCTAAAGCCAAAGTGTGGATGTATCTCTGCTGTGAGATCTTATCTCATGTTAGTGAAGATGGAATTATTGTGAACTTTTGAGGTCAGTAGTGACAGGATTGGAATACTGATCTGAAACCAAAAGCACTTAAACTGCTGAAAAAAATCTTCAGGTAAACAAATATGAAAAAAAAAAAACTAAAAGAAAAGAGCAAGAGAGAAAGACAGATTGAAAAGTCAGGTTATTTTCATTCAAAGCTGATCAGAACCTCTTTTAATCTTGTACAGTTTAGCTCTGCATCATTTCCAATACCATGATATTTAGACACTCCTGGGGTGGTTCGTGTCCATACTCTCTGGGAAATTGCAGAATCCAGTGCCTTGTTGCCAGCCAGAACATAATTCTTTGCTTGTGGGTGAGCAGTCCTGCTGTGCATGATAGGCTTCTACCTTTTCTGTCATGGTATTTTCTGTCCTTCCTAGGCTCATGTGCTGCCCTATAACTGTCTGACTAAGCAGCATTATTTAAATCATATGTCACACTGAGGTGCTGTCACTCCATAGATCAGCTTTTGAGTTTTGCCGTCCTCTCTTGGGTAAATAGATTGACCTGTTCTAGCAGTTTGTTTTAGGAAGGAAACTCAAAGACTCTACTCAGGTATTTCTGTTTCTTGTACAGAGTCTTAGAATATTTGCTAGTTTCCTGCCAAGATATTTCCTGATTTCAATAGGGAGATATCTTGATGTAGTTATTCCTGACAGGACTTAAAATGCAGAAATTTTAGAGGATTTTTTTAGGATATCTCAAAGTGTCTGAGGAGTATAAAGATTTACTGTGCATGCTGAAAAGATGTCTGAAGCAAACTTTAGTGAGAAAAGAACAACAGCTCAAGTATGCTTGAGTTTTCAGGAGTAAAACTTGCCAGTGTAATTCTGAGCACAGAGTCTACTAGTTTACTTCCCCATCCAGGGTAAATTGTACCTGGTTCACTGTGTTAAGTCTCCCTGTAGCATTTCTCCTGTCAAATGTCACCACAAGTAGTGCATCGTCTGCCCCCAAAGGGTCTAACGGTGGTGGCAAGATGACTAGTTGTTTCTGCCTGGATGACTACTTATCCTTTTGGTGGCTGTTCACTTCAGGTTGTTGGAAGGAAGGAGAGATGCAGAAGCTACTTTGGTTCTCAGTCCTGGGAATCTGCAGGGCAGACAGGTACAACAGTTCTTGTTCACAAAATCATAGAATGGTTTGAGTTGGAAGAGACCTTTAAAGATGATCTAGTTCCAAGTTCCCCTGCCATGGGCAGGGACAGCCTTCACTAGATCAGGTTGCTCTAAGCCCTGTTCCACCTGGCTTGAACACCCATTCAGGAGTATGTTGCTTCAGAGTAGCTTTAGTGATATTCTTGCCCAGGGCACCTGATACATATGGTAGGTGTTTTTTAAGAATTGCCTAGGGATATCTTAAACAGTTGTCCACCCCTCCTAAATGCTTTCTGTTTGTATTGTATGGAAGATTAGATCATGAGCAAAGTAATTTTTGCTTCAGTGTTTACCAGCTGAAGGTAATGAGCAGTGACAAGCAAGCAGGTTGTGGTGACTTGAAGAGGTAGTTTGTGCCATCTGACCTGCTGCAGCTGTCTGTTTACACTCAGTTTTGAAGTAAAATAACGATAAAAACTAAAGTAGTTGTAACCATCCTCTGATTATCTTGAAGCCCCGCTGCTGTAGAAGATACTAACCTCTTCATGTGCAAGTAGAAAACAGAACTGATGATATAGAGCATTGCTTTTTTCTTGCAGGTGGTAGTTGCAGACAGAATTCCTTCAAGGACACTAATTCAGAATGTGAAATTAAACATTCTTTTTAACAGTTTTAGGAACTACTCAGTTTAACTCATGCATCCGATTTTTCTACTTTTCATAGTAAAAGCTTTGACTGTTTATATTCAGGAATGTTTATTATCAAGAAATTTACAAGACTCGAAAGATGCAAGTGCAGAATTATTAATTAAAAGAATATATTGAAATACTTGGTAAAATATCACAGAGTACATGAGCCACATCTCAGCACATAGAAAAGCAAAGATTTCTTGGCTAGTAAAATAAAACAAGCTCAAGGATGAATCTATTGAGTTTATCTTACTGCAGTGCTACTCCTTTTCTTTCAGAAAATGTTTCTGTACAAAGTAATTCTAAAGGTCGGGCTGGTGTAGATGAGATGAATTGAATTAATTCAGAACCATAGCACTGAATTAATTCAAAACCATTTCTCTAGAAATTCAACTCTTGGGAAAGGGAAGTAGATAAACATATACCTGAAATTCACATATGGATTATTTGTATGTCATATTTATTTATGCTATATATATTTATATATAGTATTTCCATATAGATGACAGAACTCTGACATATGAAGCTCAGGACTAGACCCTCTGTTGATGTAAAAATGCATAGCTGCTACATTCAGGACAGTAGCATCAAAAACCAGCAGCCTATTGCAGCTTGGGCTTGGTTTCTAAACAACGTGTTAGGGGCTTTACTGTCCTGTCTACTGTAAAATATTCTATACTCTACTGTCATAGATTTTAGAATTGCACTTAACTTTCCAAGGGCAATGACACTCAAGGGGGAAATTCTAAGGACAGTGATTCAGGTTACCATCACTGCTAGTGGGAAGTATGTAGCTGAATTTCTGAAGCCATGCAGAGGCTTTTACCCTGGAAATCATGTCATAAAATCTTTTGGAGTCAAAGTAAGCAATAGCAACTTTCTAGTTTCCAAGGTTTTCTATGCAAATGGTGAGACATCTGCATGTGCAAAGATTTATATGCAAAAAACAGATTTGGTCAATTTACTGCTCTTCTTTATAAAGTATACCTGAAGATATTTTGATTTTTTTTTTTTTTTAATGAGACAACAGATGTGTGACAGCTCTGTCAAAAGGCCTTAGGAGATTAAAAGAAACATGGGAAATGTTGATTAACTGAAAGGGTGTCATGGCAGCTTTACAGGTCATGATTCCTTACAGCAAAAGAAAATGGCAGGACTTGTGATAAAAAGCATTGTTTTCTTATGTCTCTTTCTTAAAAAGGCATACCCCACAAAATACATCTGAATACAGCTGAAATGATATAGCACTGGTTAAAAATGTTCTGTAAGAATCCTTTAAAATATTTTTTTCTGATATCTCAATCCCCAGTGGCATGTTGTTATGATTCCCCAATCCAATTTCTGGTTTTATTTGTGTGTAAATTTCTTGGGATTTTTGGTTGTGGGTTGGTGTTTCATCTTGACATTGGCCTATATTCACTGGGAGGCAGACCACCTTATTTTCAATTACGTGCTTGAGAGCAAACGAAGGGAAGGGTTGAGTGGCCTCATGGTCTGAAGACTGACATGAGGTTTCCTGCAGATCCGCCAGATTCCCTGGTGACTTCAGGCAAGTCCCTTAGTCTTAGCTTTGCTTAACGGTACCTCCTTGTCTAACCTGTTGCCTGCTGTGTGCCTCCCTCTCCCTCATTACTCCCCACCAATAAGCTGCTTAGCACCTTTTAACTTTTATGTGGCTCAATAGTGGCACTTACTTCGGTGAGATCACTGAAGTACGGAAGGTTGGAGTTTCCATAAGCCCTTGTTGAATCAGGACCATAGACCATAAACTCCCTCAAAACCTGGGATTGCTTCCATTTATGTGTGTTACTTTGCACTTTAGTCCCAGTCGCATTTCCAGCTGCTTGTATATTATAAAAAACTTTCCTGCCTATGCATTAAATACACAGAAACCACTGGACTATTGCCATGAATGCTGCCTTAAAGAGAAACCATGTTGCAGATTTACTTTTGAAGTGTGCTGGAGAACTTTTTTTAAGATTGTTTCCGTTTTCAGATGTTTGTCAATGAATTCTGCAGTCTCTCCAGCAATGTCTGAGCAGCTGTAGTGAACAGTAGTATAGAAGATGGGCAAGAGAAGAGAAAACTTAATCTGACAGAGAAATTGAGTAAAGTGTATGTGTACATGGACAGCATATGAAAATGAGAGTAATGAAGAGGTTTGCCTGAAACACTTTTAGCTGAGAACTCTTTTATAAAGGCAAAGTTTCTGAAAGAAAAAGAAAATAGAGACAAAAAAAGAAAAGGAAAAAAAAGAAAACCAAGAAAAAAAAAATAAACAAACAACTGACTCTGAGGGGCTGTAGGAAAATAAAGGAGAGGAGTTGTGTGCAAGAACATGCAGCACTTTCTTGTCAAGAAGTTTAATCCAAACTGACTATTCACTTCTGCCACAAACACTCTGCTAATATCTGCAGTGTTGTTATAGCAGCAGTTCCCATTCAACTTGGAGACAAACCCACACTTCTAGTAGTTGTTTTTTCTCACTCTTAATCAAAGAGGACCATGACTGGTCATGAGCCATAGAAGAGATGGGATATGGCACTGCTTCATTTCATATGATGGCTGTGCTGCTTCCTTTTTTTTTCCTTATAATAAGAGAAGAGGTTGTGCTTTAGTAATGGAACAACATTGTTGTAATGTGCCAAAAGTGCTTGAAAGTCTGTGCCTCTAAACTTCCTTATGGGAAAGAGAAATACTGTTGCTTTGGTATAGAGTTATTTAAACCTCAAGAGAACAGACTTGCATCCTTTTTCATTCTTGCAAGAGAAGCTTTATTTTGTTTTCCCTGCTTGCCTGCTTTCCACAACAAGCTGCTAATTTTTAATTCCAAATCTTCCTTCAGACTAGGAAATAACAGAATTACGGTTTTTTCCTCACTACTGGTGCCAGCAAAATGAAAAAAAAAAAAACACAGCACGCTGGGGCAGCAGGTGTCAGGTTGGCACCATTGGCGAGTACTGTATATTGGAAACAAATGTCAGAAAACCTGAATTTGTCCCAGTATAAATCAAATAAGAGATCATATCCTCGTCTGGTTATCCTCTGGAAATACAAAACATATAGCATCTCCAAATACAAGGGATTTTTACCTCATTCCTGCATGTCACCTCTCCTGCTAAGACTTTTAAGTGTTTTGGCTTTAATTTTCTTTTTTTTCGTGGTTTCTGGTTTTGCCTCCTTTCCTGAAAACTGCTATTGCTTTGTCTTCCCCATTCATATTCTTTTTTCTTTCTTTTTTGCTGCATGGAGACTCTCTGCTGTACAAGTGTAAGTATTTTTTTAGCTCTGCTGTTTCTGGCCTACTTGTTTATGTTTTTGTGCTCCATTTGCCTCTGTACTGCCTTGTGAGTCTCATGGGAGACTGTAGTGCCATCCATCTGCACCTACAAATGATATAGGCAGTGGTTCAGGGACGATGTTGGATTTACAAGAAGGTTCAGCTAACACAACATCTGAATTTAAAGGATGCTTTGGCTTTAGTATCAAACCAAAGCAAAGTGCTGATTGGAGATATAAGGACAAATGTTCCTGCTCAGAAGGAAAATCTGTTGCTTTGATTTTATATTCAAGCATCATCCAGCTTAATGAAAAAATAGTCCTTAACACATTCTCAAAACTGAAAATCTGTATGTTGTTTTGCAGGAAGGAGGGCTGAAGGGAGACCGGTTGGGGAGCTGAATTTGAAGAGGGAGCAGGAAGTTGTTCATTAGTTTGTTTAAAATCTTTTGAAAGGGAAGTGACAGGACGGTCACAGAACCTCCCTGTATCTAATAGGATGGAATATAAATTACTTTGTAGTAGTAGGAGAAAAACATGGAAATAAGCATATCCCTCAATACTGAGAGTAATTTCAGTTATCCGTATAAACAAGAAAAATAGAGTATCTGAGACCCTGTTGCTAAAAGTACTTTTTCTTACATTTGAAAGAAGAGTGATTTTAGTTGTATTTTTTTAATTCCCATGGTACTAGTTTTCTTCCACAGTTGGAAATATAATTTCAGAAAACTCCAGAGGGCTCGGATAGTTTTGAGAAGACAGTCAGAAGGCAGGAACCTGGAAAAGTGATCATGGGAAGAGATCCTGGGAGTTTCAGTTAGCATGGACACATTACATTGTCTGAGTAAGCCCTTATTTGGGAGCTTGGTAGAGATTGCTAACTCCCACCTACTGCAGATGGATGCATTTATGGAGCCATCTCCAGAGATCTCTGTGGCAGAGTTGCATCCAGACTTGCAAGAGGTCCTCTCAAAATCCCGAGATGCAGCTAATAGTTTTATCTGTTCTGCCAAGCAGTCTACAGCATGCTCACGGACAAGTAGTGAAAACAGGGAAGAAGTTCAGGAGGTAGTCTGCTAGAATGGCAAGTCCCTGGAAGTTGTGGAAGAAGTGAAAGAGGGGAGGTTGATACTAACAGCTATTCCTCTGTGAAAGCCATGGGTGAAACATAAGGAAGGAGAGCCATATTGTGCTTGTGGGGCCAGAGGTGGTGGGAAGGCAGAAAGTGTGTGTCTGCCAAAGTTGAATTGCTTCCATGAGCTATGGGAAATGGGACTCAGGCTGGGGAGTTCAGATATCTCCTCTGCTAATGACATGTGCACTGCTGCTGTAGCATACTGTGCGGTGGCTGAGATATTAAGCAGAGATTAAGCCTAATATTTTGTAAAAAAAAGTGCACGGGCCTATTTAAATTAATGCTTTGACCTATTTTGCTCTGTGTGTGATCTAGAAAGTTCACTTGGCAAGAAGCCTTTCATCTGTGCACTTCCTAAACAGACTAGCAAACAGAAGGTTTTCAAATAGGAGTGTATGTAGAGCTGTTATTCATGCTGTTAAAGCAAATGGGAAGCATCTCTATCCCTCTGCCTTTATCCCCAGCAACCAAGCTGCTGATGAATCACGCCAAGCTGACAGTAAGTTATAGCAGCGATCCAGAGACTGGCTTATGGTCATCAGCAAAAGCTTTTCAGGGTCATCCAGGGGCATTTTCTTGTCTGGGAAGGAAGATGAAATCACTCTGTTCCTGGCTGTATTGGGAGAATTTCAGTCTTTGCACAGAAACCTGAAAACTTGCCCTGTTCTGTTCCGCATTGGTGCCCTGGGCTGATGCAGCTCTCAGCTTGTCTGTGTTCATCCAGAAGCCACTCTGAACACTGGCTGTGGCTGTGCAGTTACTGAGTGACCAGAGGTCTTGTGTCATCCTTGTTTTCTGTCCTGCTTTCTGATCTTCTTTAGCACATGAGTTGCTGTATTATCCTACTTGGTGTAACTTTCCGTCACATCAACAGAAACATTGAAAACCAGACCAAAATGCATGCAAATATACCTTAGAAAGAGAAATGGGCTATGTCTGGAAGTGTCAGGACTACTGATTGTGACTCCTGATTGCTGCCTTCCAAATGCTGAGCTGTTTTGACTCTTCCTTACATGAGGTGTGAATGCCTTTGGTTGTTCCAGGTTTGGGTGATGGATCGGCAGCTGTTTAGATGTGCGGTTCAGAGGCTGCCCAGCTGCTTACCTGTTGCACAATCCACTGCACTTTTGGCTGATAAAGCTCAGTACCTCTCCAGCCACTTGCTACTGAAGCCATTAAATTTAATTTATTGGTAACTTTGAAAATAGTGTCTGACCTTTTGATGTAGCAATGCTTTGCCTGCTCATTAGTGTCAGAGTAAGTCCGCTCAGGTGGCCAGCTACTTCCGGGCTGATCTTGAAACTATTGTATCATTTACTGCTGGTTGTCAAATGTGGAAGTGGAAACCTGCAACAGCTGAAGGTATCTTTTTTTCCCCAACAATGTGCATGGCAATAAAAACAGAGCTTTGTTGCCCAGGCAGTGCTGTAACTGCCCGCTCTGTAGACTTCAAGTCCTTTTCTCCTCTTGAGAAGATGGGGAACAGCTGTCCTGTCACAAAAATCTGTCATAACCCTGAATATGTGAGTAGTGGCATGATAATCCTCGTAGATACTTTGGAAACAGGAATTCAGTACATGCAAGCCTATGCACTGAACTTTCCATACATAAAAACTAGCAAATGTTTACCTTAAGCAGTTCTTGATTTGTCTGAAATGTCAATGCCAATTCTGTCTTTTCTGGGTTATATAAAATTGATTGTACTAAATTTTATTAACAATTTTGTTAATGAGTTGCAAGCTATAACAGCTGCCCGGCTGATACTCCAGAATTTGAAGCCACTAGGCTTCAAGGCCAGCAAGTAAATGGAATTATATGGATATCACTTAAACCAGCACGTACAACTCTACCACTAAAGGAGACCATCTTTGCAGAAGCTGAGTCATTTTAAATTCCCTCACAAGAAAACATGCAGGTCAACTTTTAAACGAAAAGCCTTACAATGCTGAGCTATTTAAAAAGGTTCAGAATTGGTGACATGCATTTCTTGAAGCAAAGTTTCCTTTCTTGCCATACAGACTTTCAGTTTTGAGTTCAGTCAAGAAATTAAAGGCAACTGTCTTTCAAAAGCAACAAACTTGGCTCTTAAGTCTGGGTATTTGTGCTCCTAAGGCAACATACTCCTTTTTTTTGTAGGAACGTGAAGATGAGAAGATTAATAGTGTGTAATTCAGTAACTGTCTTGAGTATACGCCAAAGTAACTTTTTTCCACCTATTCTCAATGTATCTAAAATCCAGGGAAGTAATGTGTCTGCTGCAGATACTGCTCATGCTCACACAGTATTTTTGCTTTTTGAAGATGGGCTTTGTGGTCCAAGGCTCATTTTCCTAGGAAAGTTTGGTGAACTGTGCGGTGGTGTCCAGAGGTATAGATCTGTAGTAGCATGTCACTAATAAATGAACTGAGGAAGTGTATTTTGTATCAAAATTAAAAGCCAGAACAAGGGGGAAGCCTATTCCTGGTGTTGTCATTAATTGTGCAATCCTGAACAAACTAATTAAGTCTTTTGTCCCTCGTGATCTCAAACGGAGAGGTGAGGTTTTGCTAGTTCTGTTGTGGGCAACAAAGAGTTATTGCTTGGACAGTTTAAACAATCATCCTGTGTACAGCCTAGAGTTTTAATGAGAAGATAAAACTACCTCTCTGGTTCTGTTCAAAGTCAGTTGAACAAAATGTTAATTTAGAAGAAGTTCTGAATGTTAAGAAAGGGATTTAAAAACCCATTGCCTTCTGGTGTTAAGTGCAATCAGATCTTGAAACAATTCATAGCCTTGAAGAACTCATTTGTTGTGATTTTTTCTGTCCCCTAAAGTAATTTTTCTTTTGTTTTCTATTGATAGATGACTCCTAAATCAAAAAGGAAAAGCATCCACAGTAGAATGCTCCGGCCAGTGTCTAGAGCTTTTGGTAAGTGAGAATTTCGTAAAAGCATTATGTTTCTTTGCTTGCCTGGGGCAGTTCTAGGTAGTTCTTGACTGAAAAGCACAGGTGATTCTCCCTCCCTCTGGACTGCATTTGAGGCCCATGCCAGCTGCTTTGTTTTGTGACTCTGCCAGTGTGTTTGATAGTGAATAGTTGCTCAGAGTGCTCTATCTGCTCACAGACATGTTGTGGTTGGGTTCCCTAAATGTGCTTATAATTGTTTGCCACAAAAGAGAGGAATGGCATTGTCTTTTGTTTTAAATATCATGTCAAATCTAATTAGAAAGTTTTGATTTCTCTTAGAAATGGAATTTGATCTAGATAAAGCACTGGAAGAAGTACCTATCCATATAGAAGACCCACCATTTCCTTCCAGCAGGCCAGACAAACGAACTTCTGGATTCATTTCAGAGCTGCCATCTGAAGAAGGGAGAAAGCTGGAACACTTTACAAAACTAAGGCCCAAAAGGAATAAAAAGCAGCAGCCCAGCCAAGCAGCAGTGAGTCCTCATTAAAATATTGTTGGCAATGTCATGTGTTGATTGTTTTTTTCCATGAGTCGGGTCTTGCAATGTAATGAGGACAACTGTGGAAGTTTTAAAAGCCATAAGCAACTACTTAATTTTTCTTCTGGTATTCACATCTTTCAGTGTGCTCTCTGTATTATGAGCTTTTTGTCTTGTTTGACACAGCCTAAATCCAGGATATGTTTTGTCCTTTTTTATTTGCTTTTGTGTTTTTTCCATGGAAGTAGTTTCTGGAGGAACTTGGAGCTGTTACAGGAAATGCACAAAATATCATGAGACTTTTCAATTATATTGCAAGGGTTTGTTAAGTCTTAATCCTTTTTTCTGCCTGCATTAAGATGTGGTAACTTGGCATGAATTCTTATTTCTATCAGCTCTCAGAGGAGCTATTCTGTGACACCCAGCTTCCCACAGCTCCTTAACTGAAGATGGCGTTTGGGCCAGCAAATCTGCATAGTCACAGATCTGCTTTTCATGCTGCAGCCTGCCTTAGAAAAACAAAACAGAAGAGCACTGTCTGTTTACGAAAGGCATTGGTGTGAACTCCATATATGTGCATGGAGTTCCCGCAGTTCCATTTCCTTGGTGTACCACATCAATAAAGATTTATGTCTGTGATGGTGTGTCCTCGGGATATGTAAGGACAGATGTGGAGGAGTTACAGAGTTATCTCACAGCAACAGAGCACAGCTGATTGGATAAGTAGCCCTTATCATAGGACAAGAATTGCTTTTCTGAGTTAGGCTGCCTAGTAATAAATGCCTGTGGCCTCTTCTGCTTCTTCTTAAGGATTGTCAACAAAGAGTATTCTTAAAAATTTCCCTAATACTGGGAAAGATCATATCAGGCAATAGAGTGCTTTTTGCACCACTTGGAAATGGAGAAACCTTCAAGCAAAGGGAATATTCAAGTCAACTTTCTATTCCCTTGTGCTTTACAGGGAAGGTTAGAGGTAGCAGGAGGATGGATTTGTTTCTATGTAGTGAAAACACATCTGTGTTTACGTCTTCCAGTTCCAGTGCTGCAGAAACACATGTTTTCCCAGTTGCTTCCAAAGATACTCAGTGCATCCTGTTCCATCAGCACAGGGATGTGGAAAGAGTGGGGACATGGGAGGGGCAAGAACCTCACTACAAGTCATGGAACTAGGACGTACAGTACCTTGTTCAACAGAAATAAAGAAGTTCCTACTTGTAGAGGAGAAGTGTAACTTCCCGTGATATTTGGGAATGCTCATCCATATTGAATTAATTAGGAAACTGGGAGTTTATTTAGTTTCAGAAATTGAAAGGAACTTTTTTACTTAAACTCATTTGCCTTTGTCTTGTTTGTTATGAACCATTTAGTTCCTTACTAGTTCTGATCTCATAACAAGTCCAAACAAATTTTTAAAAGACTTAAGATGTTCGTTTTGGTGCTTCTGAAAAAGAAACAGCCAAATTTTGAAGGCCAGAGTCTTGACTATACTGTGACATTGCTTGCAGGGTTGAATTGTTTCTAGTTTTGCCACTTAGAGAATACAGAAAGCAGTGGTTAGGAAAAACACTTGAAATGTAAGAGGCAAAATCCTGACCTTTTCTGCCACTTATAGCAGATCTGTTGGGTTGATTGCAGTTCCCATTATTTGCATTTAGTAGTTTAAGGGGTCTCAGATGATCGTACTTCTCTGGTTTTGCTGAAAAACAGATTTTTTTTTTTCTTTGAAAGCTGAAAATTTTAAGAAAAGAAAGGAGAAAATAGAGACAAAAGGGAGAAACATGAACTTTTAACTTGGGTTGGGTGGGCAGACAGAAGAAAAATTTATGGTTTTGTCAGAGTTTTTACTGAAATGAGTGTTCAGAGGTGGGGGAAAAAAGGAAAAAAGAAAACCGCAGCACCACTCACCACAAAGTAGCTTTAACAGTTGTTTATCATTTAGATTTTTGTGAGTTCTTAACCTCACAAGTTCTTCTCTCGTGTAAAGATTTAGAACAACAAAAGAGGTGAATCTGTAGTGTATGAAAGAGGTTATGGTTCATCTTACTTCTGCTTCAAAGCCCTGGAAGACTTGCTTTTAAACTTAAGCTAAAAAAGAGATTTAAAAAATGGCAAATGAAGACTTAACACTTTCTTTTTTAGCTTTTTTTTTTGGAGAGTAAAACACAAAATAAACCAGAATTCAGTTTTGCAGTTAATGTTGATCACTAAAAGGCATTACAATAAACAGCTATAAGAAAATCCTGTGCCTTGAGGACCTTATTAGATCCTCCACATTTGTGTACAGCTTTAGTTCATTTTTAGGAACTTGCTGCTGTTTCAGATGCAAACGGTTTTCTTTTTAGACATAGATCTTCTCATTTGCTGTAGATCATTGGATTCTAGAATTACTTTCCCTTCAGGAGATGCTTTTGCTTTTGATACTTACATGTTTGTTTCTACTGTCTGAAGGACTCCAGTATCAATATCAAGTAGTTTCTCCTTTCTGTTAAAGTGCGTCAGCCACTTTTAGCTTGCATGTTTTAGTTGAGATGCCAGTGATATCACCAGTGATAACAGGCTTTTGGCAGAGGTGGTTACTAGTGTGACCAACCCAGATCTTAGTATGTGCATTTCTGCCTAGTGTCAGATAGGAAAGAGTGTGTACTCCACATCAAAAGGGAAACTGGGCTTGGTCTGAGTTACAGTGGAAACCAGGAGATTCCTTGATTTGAATTGCTTCAAATTGCAAATCCTGCTATTTCATGTCAAACTTATTCTTGGTCCTTAGTAATAGCAAGCATACAACTAGATTGGGTCTTGTGGAGTCCTCTGTAGTCACTTAAGAGGTTTCTATGTGGCGTTTAAATTGAAGGAAGTCTCTTTACAGGTAATAGAGCTTTTGCACATCAAAGCCATGTACAGGAGCTAGACCACATGAGAAATCCTCCCAGGAGACTGCTTCTTTCATCTTCAGGAGGCTGCAGAGTCACTAGCTAATCTTCACAGGGTCTTTGCAGTTGGCAGGTATTTCTAAGCCAGCCTCAGGTCACCCATATTCAAAGTGTAGGCATTGAAGCCAAAGACACGGAGCACATCTGCCATTTTAGACATGGAGCAAACGTCTGTGTTTGCTTCCTGAAGTGATGCATCTGATTCTGTATTTAGAGTCTATCTTTTGGAGGTGCTGGATCAAATGAATTATAAAAGGCTCTGTTAGCCTCCTGGAGCTCTGTTTCTAAATCTCTAGGTCCAAAATCCAGAATATTTTTTCAAACAGGGAAGCAACTGGTTGTTGGAAACACTTTCTCTTCAGGTTACCACTTGATCAGAATTTAATTTTCCTGCTCTTTCTTCTTGTCTAACTGAACTAGTGCTCTGTTCTCACAAGCCTAAGGCATTTGATTCCTGGCCTCATGCATTGCAGCATCCAATTTGTCACTGGTGATTTGGCTTACTTTGCATTTGATGTAGTGCATGAACTGGCCTAACTAAGGGGGAATTCCAGTGGTCATTCTGTCATCTGCACTGAGGTTTGGTTGGCACACATAATTTTTATAATGTCTTAACTCTTAGTTATTATCACTGAAACAAACATGCTTAGATTATTATATACCAGAGAGTTTTTTCTTCTGTCAGGTGTCTGCTGGAGTGCCTCCAGAAGGGGATCAGAATGGCCTCATGGGGAGAGTGGATGAAGGCGTTGATGAGTTTTTCACTAAGAAAGTGACAAAAATGGATTCAAAGTAAGTTCATTTTTTTTTTAAATAGTTTTTTAAAGAAGTCCATCTTGATGTTTGGGTAAGTAGCACTTTGACCTTGTGCTTGACTTCTGTTCTCAATATCCAGGGTTGGTGGTGTCAGAAATTACTTTAGTAGCCAAGACATTGTGAATTCAGTTATCTGTCCTTAAAAATGGCTACTTCGAAATAAATTGCTTTAATATGCCGGGAGGTGAGGGGGGAAGGATTAATGTCTAATATGTATTTTTGTAATTTGGTTGACTTCATTTTACCCTTCAGTGAAGCTCGTTAAAGCTGAAGCAGAGCTTTGTATTGGTCAATTATCTCTCCAATGCCAGTTGTACATGAGTGTCTCTGTTTAATAAGGACTGCTGTTGGTAGTGTTGTCATCTACTGATGACAGTAGATTTATCCTGGTTTAGAAATATGTTAAAGACATGTTTGACCAATTTGTAGTATTCCAGATTCAGACAAAACATTAATCTGAAAGATACGTCTCTTTCAGCTTTTCATAAGGTTATACAGCTTATGCAGTTGCTTTGTAGCTGGTTGTATATTTATAAAACCATACATCTAGATGTTTTTGCATTCATGCATGTTTATCCACACACACACACACATGCACAAATACTTACATAACTAAATGTGAAAGCAGAGGTGATTTTCAGGCAACTTAGAATAACCCTTTTTGTGCTGTATGCGATATATATATTAAGGAAAATAGTAGGTGTTAACTGGTAGATAGCTGTGTCAGGAAAAGCGAATGATTTAAAGTCACTATGAGTTATAAATATCTATAGTGATATTTGAAGCCATGTGTAATATACTATGTGTAGGGGTGAAATTATGATAGCTTTGAAAAATGGTGAAGTTCAGGGTGCTCACAGACTATTGCATTCTTCTGTACTTCCCTTGAGTGCCTGACAGCTGCTCATTTCAGATGTCCCTGTGAACTTGCAATATCTCCCATCTCTGTTCGCCTGTCTTTGATCGTGGCCTTAGCTAAGGATCTTTGTTCTATTTGTGACACCAGTGGCTCTCTCTCCAGTTTGGGTGCTCTTATGCAGATGTGTTATGCACCCAGATTACTCCCCAAGTGTGAGCACTTTGCTCAGAAGATGCCTGTAGAAAATCTTAGTGGGAACTGGATTGTTTTGGGATTTGGTGGCTTCTGTTTGGTTTTTTTGTGGTTTGGTTTTTTTGGGGGTTTTTTTGAGAATGAGCACCTGCACCAAAAAAGTGACTTCTCTGTTTCTTATTGAGAGAAGGTGGCTGTACCAAGTAGTTTCTAGTTCAAGCAGGGCCCTTAAGGAACAAGGTCTCCCAAAAGCTGTGTTAACCATGTGCCTAGATCAGTTGTTCTCCTTTTACTGATGAGCAGACACAAACCAGAGGCAGTGCACTCTGGAAATAGAGCAGAATGAAATTGTATGTTATAGTGGGTTGACCCTGTGCCCACCAAAGCTGCCTTATCACTCAGCTGGACAGAGAAGAAGAGACTATAATGAAAGGCTCATGTGTTGAGATAAATGCAGGGAGAGATGTCTTGCCAGTTCCCATTGTAGGCAAAACAATTTTGACTTGGGGGAAAAATAATCAAATCGTAGTACGATAATGAGAAACAAACCAAATCTTAAAAATATCTTCCCTTATCACCCCTTCTTGCCAGATTCGACTTCACTCATGATTATTATTCTCTCCCTCCCAGTGGCCTAGGGAATGAAGGCTGCAATCAGTTCAATCACACTGTCTCTGCTGCTACCTGCTCCTCAGCAGGACTCTTCCCCTTCTCCAACATGGGGTCTCTCCACGGATCCTGCCATGAGCCTTCTCCAGTGTGCCCTTCCCTCAAGGTCACTTCCTCCTTTGGGCATCCACCTGCTCTGACATGGGGTCCTCCCTGGGCTGCAGATGGACCTCTGCTCCACTGTGGTCCTCCCTGGGCGTCAGGGGGACAGCATGCCTCACCATGGGCAGCAGGGGAATCTCTGCTTTGGCACTTGGAGCACCTCCTGCCCCTCCTTCTTCATGAACATGGCATCTGCAGGGCTGTTTCTCTCACATATTTTCGTGCCAGCTGTAGCTGCACAGGTGTTTTTTTTTTTCCCCTCCTTTTTAGTTTTGTTGTCCCAAAGGCCCTGCCACCATCACTGATGGGCTTATCTTGGCCAGCAGACATAGGGGAAGCTTCTGGCAACACCTTGCAGAAGCTACTCCTGTAGCCCCACTGCTACCAAAACCTGGCCATGCAAACCAAATACATACATGCATAGACAGCTTTGCTAGAGCTGTCTGGTGTTGGAAACAGCTGGATGCCTGGTGCAGATGAAACAGTTGCCTGTCTTCATTACACCATGCATAAGGCTAGCACAATCCTCAAGATCAAGGTGTGATCAATACTAATTGTCCAGTTTTTAATTTAGAGACATCAAATGATTGGACATAGGGCAACATATGGGTCTTACAGAAGACTGGCTTTCCCTGGGAGAAGTCATTTGGTAATGTTTAAAAGAAAGGGAGGGAGGAGGAAAGAGGAGAAACGTTTAAACTGTCTGTCTTTTTTCAGGAGACCGTCTACTAAAAGTTCAGATATCAGTGAGCCTAGTGAAGCAGGTGATGAGAAGAAGAAAAGGGACTCAAGAAAGAGTGGCTTCCTTAACTTAATCAAATCAAGAGGCTCCAAATCGGAACGTCCCCAAGCTGTAGCAGTGGTGGAGGAGCCCTCCTCACCCAAGGTTGCTGCAAAAAGTCCAGCTTTAGACACAAGCAAGAAGGAGGTAAAGCCTGCAGAGCAGAATGGTGGTACAGAGCGATCTGAGGAATTAAAGACACCGGACTCACTGGAGGAGGTGCAGCCAGATGATGTGGCAAAAGCTGAGAGGAATGATAGCAAAGGAAGCCCCCAAGGAGGCCGGAGGTATGGCGTGCAAGTGATGGGCAGTGGACTTCTTGCAGAAATGAAAGCCAAGCAGGAGAAGAGAGCAGCCTCTGCTCAGAAGGTGAAGACAATTTGATTTCCCTTGAGTTGTTAAAAAAATGAGCAAGAGCTAGGTGTCTTCAGGAGAAGTGGGTTGGGTCTGCAAGGGTTGGTGGCTGGGGCTTGACACATCCTGCTGTCCAACAGGGATTATGGTGTTCCTGTAAGAGGATTGCATTCTGCTGCGTTGGTTGAACATGAATACTCCGGCCAAGGAGTAGGCTGCACATGTGGAGCAGGAGTTGCATCCTTCGGGCTGCACTTTCTCTCCTCCTATGGAGGAGATGACATTGGCCCTTATGCTTAATGTCATACCATCAAAAACACAGAAGAGGACATGTAATTGTTTGCATGTACTACAGAATAATTTTGGGATGACTAGCAAGCACAGCTCAGATACCTCTATACAATGTGTGGTTTGTTCACAGTGCATGCTGGAACTGTACTTTAGAAAAGGTAAAGCTAGGACAGACTTCTTACTGTGCCCCTTGCACACCAGTACCGCAGCTATTTGGCAGTCAACTGCAGCTATCTACTCTTCTCTTTCGGAAGGTGATGTAGACAGATGGAGAGATCTGTTGTATATTATATATTTCATGCAGAGAAGTAAATCTGGCTTTCAGTCACTGTTTACAACTCTTTAGCACATACTTTTCTTGTTGCACTTTTTATTTTTATGTCCTTTTGTACTACACCTAATTATTTTCAATATTTTTGATTTCTGTATTTCAAATACTAACACTGAATGAAAAGAAACATACATTAAAAAATGTCCAGATTGCCTTTTCTCTCTGTAATTTTCTCTTCTGTGAAGTGCTGATGCTGGGCAAGAACTCTGCTTCACTTTGCAAATGTGCAGAATGGAAAATCCTTGTGCTCCTCCAAAGCTTTTTGTGCTGGCCTATTTTGCCTGATGCCCATTTCCCATTGGTCTTTCCATTATTATCCTCTGCTTCCTGCCAGCTGCAGTTGGCATGTTTCACAATTACCAAAGAATCAGCCTTTTTTCAATTCTCTCTTCCTCTTCTGTGTTCAGGGCACTCAGATACTCTCCATTCCCCACCATTGTCCTCCCTAATTTGGAAGGTGTTACCTTACAATAAAGCTCATCTGCAAGCTTTGTTGTGTTTTCCTTCCTTTAACACATACTAAATTGTCTTGCTGTGACCAAGCAAGGCAACCAAAGTCCATTTTTATCTTTCTTAATAGTCTTGCAATGCTTGCCACGATGTGTGAGCCATTCCTGTAGACACCAGAGCCCTGTCATAAGCAGATTCAAATTAATGCAGTAGTCTATAGATCATTAAAGGGATCCTCAGCATGAAAATTATTTTTGTAAAGAAATGACCAATTCCCACCTTTCTCATAGATTTTAAATAATGCCCATGAATAGTCTCATTGATTTCTAAAGCACCAAGTTTTCATGTAAAATGCCGTATGATTTGAAATAAGAGTATTATGCCCTGCCTGTACTTATAAAATACCGACCTCTTCCAGACTATATAAATTTTTCCAACTGCATAATTGTATATGCTTCGTGCTCTTTGGGTTCTTAACACTTGTTATCTACAGTGAATCAAATCTGGAAGATCATGACGGTGGTAGCATATTAGCATGTGTATTTTTTTTTTTAAGTGGGAAGAGTAAAAGTCCTCTTTGATGAGCTTCCATAGCATTAATTGAAAATTTTAATTTCATCCATCAAAGCAAAAATTGTTGCCTTTCCCCAATTTGTTGGGTTTTTTTCCTCCACCCTTCACTTTTTTACTGGCTAGAAAGGTTACTCCTTTTATTTCAGGTTTAATTTTTAAGAAAATAATATTACCGATTTTATTTTTTGTAAAAAATTTATTTATATAATGCAAAAGTATGTCTTTATATTTTATTTAAAGAGTGACAAGAAAACTGAGCAGAAATAGGAATCTGTACACAGCAGAGCACTGAGTTATCTGTTCTTAATGTTGCTCAGAGGACACAAAATTGAATTGCTATTCCAAAGAATTCTTCACATACTTCATCCTAGATAACACTATCGAATAATTTAGGTTTGTACCTTTATGCATGATATTCATGAAGCTGAAAATCATACAGTATCCTGATGCTTGAGCTGCAGAAGACATTATTCCACTGCTGTAACATTGTTTAGGATGGGTATGATATCAAGTTACATCTTCAAATTTATCAGAATTTTAGTATGATAGAAAATTGTATTTTCCTTTAAGGTACAGATGGCTGCTTATATTCTGAGCTATTTTACATGAAAACAAAGCCAGAAGGAATTTACTATTTCATTCATGCCCTACCACAGTCTTGTTGCAGATACAAGTGACGAGCAGGTGCACAGTAGATGGAAAGATGGTAAATGAGTTTTTGTTTTCTTTTGCTTAGAATACAACATGTGAATTGGCACTAATGGTGGAGTCAAGTATGTGCAGATTAGTGTTGCCTCTGGGCACACATAAAAAGATCTTTTAGCTCCATCTAGTGTTACAGACTGGATTCTTAAATATCTGGAGCAAGGCCTATGAGCAAGCCATTATCCATAACCTGTTTATTCACTCTCAATGACACTAAACTCTGCAGTGTTTTCCAACCTTGCATGAATTCCTATTAAAATAGAACCTGGCCATTATTTATCTACATGATAAATTCACCTGCACTCATCTGACTTCTCAAAATAAATTTTTGCAGAAAGTGTTTGATGTAGTCTTGGGACCATAAGCACTTTGTAAAGTGTGTACAGTAGGCAGCCAAACATGCTCACATGTAATTGCATTTTTATGTACTACACTAATAGATGCCAGCACTGGCTTTTGTGCCTGTTGTCTGTGCATGACCATGTTTTCTCAGTAGTCCCATAACTAGGGAGGGAGAAAGGAGTTATAGGGAAATTAGTTTCATACTCTCACACAGCTCTCCTAAGTCATTTACTGTAGCTAAGTTTTATGCATATATTTTCAGTATTTACATAAGAAAACTACTTTTTCAGTGGAAGTTCATAAGAATTTACATTCCGTGAAGAGATTGTTGTAAAAAAGGGGGTTTTCCAAGGTATGGAAGAAAAATCCAGTAAGTGGAAGGTAGTATTCCCTTTAAAAATATACAGCCAAGACACTCTTATAAAGAAATGTGTAACTTTAGGAGTTGTGGAAGTGAGAATTTAGCCAAAATATCAATGACAGTCAAGAAATGGGAATAAAAACTGAGTTTCTACCCAGTGATACAAAGCTTTAATGTTTCTGTGTGCTATAGCAGTGACTTTGTTTTGTCCACATGGGTACTGTAGCTTAATATTCTGCTCCTGCAAGTCACAGCATTTCTGGAGTGCATGTCCAGAAGATTTTGTTTGTCTTACACATGGTTTTTAACATACAGATGATTTTCCACTTAAAACCTTTAGAAATACAATCCTTTAGAGTGGGTAGTTATATCTGTATTGGGGTAATTTCATAGTTAGAGTAAGTTTAATGATGATTCTAATAGCATCCTCCTTAATGCAGTGGGCCATTTCAGGCACTCACCTGTACTTAAGGAAAAGGTTGGGAGATACCATTACCCTGCCAGGTCTTATATAGGAATGGCAGCATCTCCACCCTCTTCTTTGTTGTATTGAAGAAAGGAGCTGTGAGATTACATGGGCCAAATGGAGCTATCAGTAAATCTGTAAGGCAAACTACACTGTTTTCTGCATCACTCCCCAAAATCTTCTCTTGAAATGCCTTTGTTGTGTTACCACTGCAGGGGGAAGACATATGACCAGCATGGATATTTAGGGTTCATTTCTTTATGCTTGTATTTAAAATACTATTTTCGCTCTAAATTCATCAAGTAATAAATATGTACTCATGCTATTTTTAGCCATTCTCTTTCTTCCTACGTTTCCTGTTGTCCCATTTTTACCTATGTGCTATAGCTAGCAGTCTTTCAGATCATAATCTCCAAAAGGCAGTGATCATGTTTGATGTGCACTGCACAGCATGTGTTGGAGATTGCTGAATGCCATGGGATAGTCAGATCCCAGTGTGAGTCATGCAGAATTGGTGTGGGAGTCGTAGTTGCAGGGAACTGAACATGTCAGCATGACATATGAGTGGGTATGTCACCAAACGCAGTGGTCATCACAGCAAATCATTTGCTTTAAGTAATTTGCCACGCTGTCTTGAAATAGCAAATCAAGATCAATGTTGGAGCTGCCTGCAGAAATCTATCGATACTTCTTTAGTTTCAAAATAATCTCACTTTTATCCCTTGTCTTATCTTTATATGGCTTTCTGTCTTAGTATATCCTGCACTTAGTTCTATTCACTTTTTGTATCCTCCCATTTATCCTTCTGCCTAAACTTAGGTAGCAGGTAAGCCAGTAAGAGGAGGCCAGTTCTTTTTCAAGTGCTGCATATCTAAGCTTCTCCTGGTGAATACACAGATTTCAAGCTCACTTAGGCTAGATCTGTGGTGTGACAAAAGTCTCTGCACCTTTTTTTTTTGAAGCCAAGATGTTAGGAAACCTAACCAAGAGAATGGAAGACTTAAGCAAAATATCAGTACAAGAAGGCATATTACTAATATGAGAACTTTTCTCACTCTTTCAGAAACTTGGGAATGACACAACTTCCAGAGAGTCTTTTGACACAACAAGCTTGGAACGACTGGATGGAAGTGGTACAGGTACAGTATAAGTTCTCTGGTGTAAACCCTTTCTAAAAACTGCAAAATACCTAACCTCAAAAATCTCACTTCCCTCTTCAGATTCTATGTCTACAATTCCTAAGCAAAATAGGAGCTTACACTATGTGAAAATGATTAGAATCAAGCTTGCTTTTTGCGCTGTGTTGGACAGCACTTCTCATGAGGTCAGCTTTAGGGCTGAATTTATGGCTCACTTTTTACTCTTGTTGCCCAGGAGAGGAACTACTTGGTGCAGGTACCTGGGGTGCCTTCAAAAGACTTTTAATAGGATCAGCAAAGCTGAAGCTCAACTCAAGAGCCAGGGGAAATGTCTGTGCATGAAGAGCTGCAAGTGCTGAATATATCTGATGTCCTAAATATAACCAATTTGCAAGGTTTATAGTAGTCTGCACATACCAACTTGAGTAGTTCTGACCTTCAACTGTTTCAGCTGACTGGTAGTCAATGGCGCCTGGCTCTTCTCAGGTTTTACCCAGTTTGATTGAAATCAGGGCTGCCTGCAAAGCTGGGGAGGCTCCTGGACACTGCTCACATGCACAAAATGACTCTTCATCATGTACATAGTGGTGTTCAGCCTTGCAGTGCTTACAGCACCAATTCTCTCTGCGCCTGGTCTTTCTGTGCTCTTGTCAAGATTAGTGCTGGGCCCTGACATGGCATTGTCTACACTGCAGACATCTCAGGACAAGACAACATCCTGGTGTCCATGTATACTTTTGGGACTGGCCAGTGAAGTGTTCAAAAGAGGTTCAGCTCTGGAGGTTTGTGTGTACCACATGAAAGGAGTGGGCTGAACTGGGAAATCCAGGTCTGATTTCTCAACAGTGGTGGTAGGTGTCCTGTAAGCATGGTACAGAAGATTGCTAAAATATACAGAAGCAAGGCTAGAAAAACAGGCTGAAATCAAAATCCAAATGTGTCCATCTTGGTTGAGCACTTCAGATATCAATTATGAAGTTTATATCTTTCTAAAGCAGTTTTTCCAAGCATAGTCAGAACATGCCAAAATCTATAAATTAGTACTTTTAAATCCTGATTATCTTTTGAGGAGGACGTCATGGACTGTATGTGTCTCCTGATGTTAGCAAACTGAAGTCAGAGGAACAAGAATAGTGTGCACGTGGGGCATTAGAGTAGCTGGGAGTGTCTGACCCCAACTTTTCTCTGGCCTTTTTATATGACACATTTCACCCCCACCTCACTGCACTGTGCTTGCCCCTTCCTTTTGGCCTCCAGCTGTCATTTGTTTCTTTACTGCTCTTGCTTGAGAGCTCCCCAAGGCTCCTTTTCATTGTTGCAACTACAGTTTCTCTTCAGTTTGGGCTAATTTATTTTAAGTTACTATATTCTATTAATGTTAGCAGGCCAGAGGTTAGGAAGACAAGAAAGAGAGTTAATGGAAAATTGTTGAATGTTGTTACAGAAAACTGTAGATAGTGGTGCAGAAGGAATGAGTAAGTTTTTGGGTTTTATTCCTTACTTTGTGTATGGATGTTGCCTAATTTTTTTTTGGTATGCACACACTCACAGGTTGAGAAGGTTTCCTGCTGTGCTGCTTGCAGCAATAAAGTATTGAATGCATGCAGACACAAACTCTCCCTGTCATGCACTCCCACAACTGTCTAGTTTGCCGGAGTTTGACTGCAGCTGAGCTGAAAAACAGCTACATAAGCTGGAAAAACATACTGGAGATTGGCTTGCAACAAACTATATCAACACTCCCCTCCCTCCCTCTGCCATTAAAATATCTGTGTTCAGCACTTTTGTATTCAGTAGGATTTCTGAATAGGAATAACAGATAGGTAGGTCAAGTCAGCATCTGTGAGCATATACTTGGTTTTGCCAAGCACCAAGGCTACCAGTCTGCATTTCAATTAGACTATGACCATCACTGAAAAGTCCCAAAATAACATACAAGCTCCAAGATTATCATTGAAACTGCTAGATAGACATAAGCCTTCAGCCTTCTGAAGGCTGCAGAGGAGGAAAGTAGGGCAGGCTTTTTGCTTATTAGCAACCTGGAATCCAGCAGGCTTTCTACCAACTTGCACAGTTAGATGGAACTGATTTATTGCTTGGAAGTCACTGTAACTTTATCTGTAAATACCTTGGTCTTTGCTTAGGATAAATAATACTTTGGTAAACTTACTAATGCATGGAAACTGTAATCCAGATACAGTTTTATTAGATAAATCAAAATATCATATAGAGAATACTTTGCTCTGGGCTAAGTTTCAAAATCTCCTCTAGAACCTGCTAAAAGCAACAAATAAAAATATGTAACCTGCTGGTCACCCACTTGGGATTAATTTTCTGGGCCAGAATTTCTCTGTTGATCTTAGAAACTCAATCTTTTGTTTGTAGAGGCACAAAATAGTCAAGAGCTGTCTTTTCCACTGATCCATCGCTGTTTTCTCAGCAGGTAGCCTGTTCCATCTGCTCCCAGAAATATGAAGGAGGATTAAGGTCCAAGTAGCCATCACCCCAAATATATTAAAAAGAGGCACATGCAATTGCCCTCTTGGGCATTTGAATTATGAAGCTTAACATGTGTAATTCTTACACACTCACATAGCTGTGTAGCAGTGATATGTGAGCTAGTGGTGGGATTTTCCACAGAAGTATATCTGTGCATGGAGCCTTCTGTGGTGCAGCAGACTTTATTTTATGTGTCTATTTATTTCAGTGCCTAAACAACAGCAGACCCTTCCAGAGAGTCGGTTGGCATTGAATAAAGGTGACTCTCTCTCAGCATCATCAGAAAAAAATTCAAAAGCTGAACCAAAGGCAGAAGCTGGTGCAAAGGCAAGAAGTTCTTCCAATACATCAACCAGCCCAAAGCCCCCACTGCAGTCAGCAAAGCCCAGCCTGGCAGGACGACCCACAGTGCCGCAGAAACCACGCTCTGCCTCTCGTACTGGTGAGGAGCACTTCTGGGCAGTCATTATCCCCAGCTCTGAGTACTTCTGAGTGGTGTTTGGGTGGGGTATGGGGGAGACACCTATCGCCACATCCTGAAGAAAAGTTAAATTTACAGGGCTTAAGTTCTTCAGGACCTTGCTCTTGACTCGCATCCTTCTTTTCCCCCTCCTTTTCCCCTAGTTCAAATAAATTTATCAAAATGATTTAACCTATGATCCTCAATAGTGAAGTGTGAGAAGAAGCAGTAGTGGCAGTGGCAGAGCTGTTTTGCGTTAGCCTGCTTTCACAGAAGAGGTGAGCATAGGAAGCTACTTCAGCATCAAAGGCCTGTTGTGGTAGCACTAACAAAAATAACTATTTTCTCTAAACACCTGTCTCTAAATACTAAAGTCCCTTGGACTTTGTGGCAGGCTGCAATTAGTCCCTCAAGCAAACAGCTCTTATTTTAATAACCTGCACAAACCAACTGTCTCTTACTGTCTTTTTCCTTCTTCAGTCTTTGTTTCTTTCCTTACTGGTTTTGACTGGAAATGACTGTAACTGTGCTTTTATAATCCTGCGAGACTGCCAACTGAATGCCTATTAACTTCTTTTCTGTCCTAACCTCCTGCCCAGACATTATCTGAAAGTTTCCAATGGTGGGAAATACTTTAGCAGATCTCCCACACATTTGTCGGTCCACTATCTAATAGGCCAATGTCACAAACCCTTCTTCCCAAAGTACAGCTGCTGCAGTTGAGGGAAAATAAAAGCCAGTTACTGACTCCCCCAATATCTATGGCAAATAGAGATTATTAATTGCTATTGAGTGAAAAATGGGAGCATGGCCATCTGTAAGAGCTTGCAGCCCTCTTGGCTTTTCCCATACTCACTGTTGACCTTAGAATGATGGCATTTCTGCTAAGGATGAAAGGACAAAGGGATGTTACAGCCTCCTCCCTGCCCTTGATGTGTAACCTGAGGAGTACTTAGTCTCTTCACTCCAGTAGGCAGAATGTTGTTCAAATACAAAATCACCTTCAGGTTTTAGGTGGCTTTACATTTATTATATTAATCATTTTAGAAATGGTCATCAGAGTGAGACATGTTGGATAAGATACGAAGATGAATACAACAGGAAATCATGGCTGATTTGGTAATGCTTCATCTGTAAAATAGGCAGTGTTATGTCAAAGTTCTTAGGTATCAGAATGACCCGGGCTAGGTTTCTGCCAGCTCCTATTTCCTGAAGAGAGAGCATACTGTGGGTTTAACACAAGAGAGTAATTAACACTTACTCATCATAAACCAGCTCTTTGGGAAGAGTAAAAGCAACATCATCTCTGTTGCAGTTCAACTTCTATCGTAGTACTTGTAGTAACCCACTGCCTAAACATGCCCAGACAACGTGATGAAAAAAACCAAGCAATTATTTTTTTCTGTGCTCGTGTTCTTACTGTTGTTTCCAGCATTGTGAGCAAACAAATGGTAGCAAATTTTGAGAGCAAAGGAACACAGCTCAAATGTCCACAAATTGTCAAAGACTGAATGTGGTTTCTCAATAAAGCATGTAACTACTTTAGTTCAGAAATATGTAGCTGTGTTTGCCAATCACTGTGCTCATCCATATGTTGATATTGAGCTTCCTAAAGCAAGTGAACTCACAAGTGTATCAAATGCATGGAGAAAGGTCCAAGAATTGGTATATCTGTTCATATCAAGTTGCATTTGGAAAGTAATCACTTTTCTATACTGAAAGTGAAAAGATTGACTCCTTCATGGCGGCTTCTCAACACCAAGATAAATTCCTATTAATTTCTAGTATACAACTGAATTAACTCTTCATACAAATATGCAATATCGGTGATATTCTGAGTTTCTTTTCTCCTTCTGTCAGTGGTAATGTATCTTCCTAGTTCCTCTGTTGTGTTGTTTACTCCTTGGAAAGGAAGCATACAAACAGGCTAAATAACCCAATGTAGCTGTACTTCCCTACTGTCCAAACAAAAGCTGTCTGGTGGAAGACTGAAAAGGTCTTCCTGTAAGGACTGTAAAGATGGTTGTCAACTTGCCATACATAATGCATATCCAGCTTTTCAGAGAAACAAGATATCCAGATTTAAACTGTGGATTTGAATTTAAGTTCCAGATTTCCTCACAGTTCAAAAGATGAAATATTTTTCCTGGAGGTATAGTTCGGTGGGCTATTTATGTAATTTATTTCCCCGGTCCACTTCTTTTGCCTTATAGCTGTGAAACAGGACATCTAAATTGATCAGTTCATTATGTGTCAGGACAATAAATATAAATAGAACAAATATTTCTGAAAATCCATCCAAAATTTCTTTCAGCTGTTCTTTACAAATTGTGTCCTTCTGTCTTGCAGGAAATTCAGTTGGTCCCATCAGATTTCTATTCGTGCTACGATAGCAGTGCACCTTAAAAATTATGAAATTGAGATCTTTGCTTTGACTCCTAGAATTCTTTAACCAGGACTGAGGGCCATCATGCCATCATTGACATAATGCAACCTTGACATAATGTAAATTCTCAAGTCCTTTTTTTTCTGACACAGATTCTGACTGTTTCTTGTTTGTGTATTGTGTTGAGGTTTGACCCATCATAAACAGCACTTTTTCTGTGGGGTTTAGGGCAAATATAACTTCTCACCCTTTTGTTTGTGGTCCTCCACAGAGGATGCTCCAGAGTCTCCCTCTGGCCCCAGTTCCCCAAAAGTTGCCCTGCTTCCACCTGTACTGAAGAAGGTTCCTTCTGATAAAGAAAAGGACGGTCAGAGCAGCCCCTCAGTCAGATCATTTTCTCAAGAAGGTAGGAGTGTTGGTATTGCTTGTTCCAGCATGCTTGTCTTTGAGTGAAATTTGACATGTCATTGTCCTCTGATTTGTTTTTACTTGAAAAGGAAGAGGGTTATTCATTTGAAGGTGAAAAGAGCAAGGAAAGCATATCTGATCACCTTTTCCACAACTTCTCCACCCATCTTCCTTTGATGAAGTGAAAGGTGAAGCTCTTGGTGTTAATAACGTAACTGACGAACTAAAGGACTCTTGTGTATATCATGGTTAGTTTGGTCTGAACTAAGATGCTGATTGGTATTGGTCACACACAATAATGTGAAATGCAGCTCTGTGATTCAGCACATTTCCAGGGGAGCTGCCATAACTTTGTTCCGTGCTGCCAGCCTGTTGCTTGGTTTGTGCTCCTCCTCTCTCTGGGGTCACCACATGTGACTGAGTTCATCTTCTTGGGCAATGCATCTCTGTGTGCTAGGGCAAGGCTTGGTACCTTTATGCACAATAGGCTGCTGCCTTCTCTTTGCTGATTTTCATATGTGCACGAATTTCTACTTCTGCTGATGTGTTTTCTTGCCCACAGTTGGCTCTTAGAAGAGCTAAGGCTTCCTCTGATAGCATAGCACAGGCTATGTGGAGAAGTAGTCACTGAAATGTTGATCAGTGTGGTGTTACCTGGCACAGATGATGACCTTGAAATCTGGGGGTGAGACCTCTTTCCTTTCTAGGTCTTTCCTCAAGAAAGACATCCAAGGTGATCCCCATTACTTAAGCTGTGAAACAAAGGAGTGCTCTTCCACTCTCTGGAGCAGACTTTCATAGTGTAGGATAGGGACAAGTGAGTCAAGGGAGCTACCTAACGCTGGGTTGTGAAGACTGAAAAGTTGTGCTGCCCACAGGGACCACCGTTACCCTCTAGATGAGAGGTGGAGCAAAGCCATCCTCAAAGCTGCATGATCTGTAGATACGTTTTGAGAAGTTTCTCCCTTCCTATCCTAAAGCTACTGTTTTCTTTATGAAACAACTTACCTCATAGTCTGGGTGTTGTGTTCCTTGGAAAACTGTTGCAGTGGTGGTTACCATTTGGTGACTGCGTGTCAGCACATTTGGGTATTTGTTTTGATTCTCACTTCAGCCACCTGTATGATGCTCCTGTGCTATAAAGGTACAGCAGAACTACCACAATCTCACTGAATTGTGTAGAACTAGCAGGACACAACGCACTCAAGGACTTCTGTGTCTGGAAAGGGCTGAGTGTTCAGATGATCCATATTGCCAAGAGCAACAGGAGTCAGATAGTGTATTTTTTTACTCCTTTCTCCCTTAGACCTCTGCAGATGATTTGGCCTAACACAGGGTTTTCTAGCTGGCTCTGTATTGCACTGTGCACATTTTATCGATAATAGTCTAGACTGGCTAAAGTGGGGCTTCTGGGTCCTTAAGGAGCTAGTATTCTTTGCATAAAATTACTTGGGAAAGAGTAAATTCTGTATATTTTATTTTTTATTCCTTTTCATGTTTCTTTTTTTCTCCATTACTGTTCTACTTCCTCACTCAGTCATTCCTCTGTCCTTGCTTTCTGCTGCTGTTCAAGCTAGCATGTTCAATTTATTTCTGCAACTGGTAAATCACTGCAAATATGTCTAAATAAACAAAATTAAGGTTTCTGTGAAACAAAGCTAAAAATTAGATGATACTTGACTATGAAATTGCTTTATGTTAATGAGTTTAACTAGTTTGTGGGGCAATCTCCAAATACACCTCTTCGCACTGCGCAGCTGTAAGCTCAGGCTACAGTTACCAACATACCCAAATATATATTTATATATTTAAGCAAGCATCCGGCATACTGATTGCTACTCTTTGAACAATTGATTAAATGTCTTGGATAAGTGAAATTATTTGTATTATTTTCTGTACATGAGCCTACAGAACATCTTAGGAGTATAAATGAATCCTTTTCCTTGCTAGAACAAACAGGAGATTGTCAAAAAAGAGATGCAGCTCATGATTGTGCCAAGCCATCTGGCAGCGTGAAAACCACTCCGGGGCAGTATTCTACCAGTGCAGAAGAGGAAGCTAATGTGCTTGGGCAGAGGAAGGCACAGCCAACTTCTGGTTAGCATTTTTCATTTTTCATCAAAATGGTGCTTGATAACTGGTGCTAACAATTAAGAAACAGTAATAGCAAAGAAGGAACAAAAGAGGATGGGTTTGTCATTGGATTATGAGCAAGGTAAAAATCTCATGGGATCTTTCTGTCCCCATGGGAATTACACAGCATGAAAAAACTCCCAGATAAGCAATGTGTTTGCATTTTTCCTTTGTGGCAACACCAGTGGCCAGTACCATCTAGCACCTGCAGCCCCTGTGCAGAAGAGCACTCCTTGCAATCTGTGATTGCTCAGTGCAGTAGCACTGGCATGCCGCTGTGTAAGCACGCTGCAGGTAGGCTGTCTGCTGCCTTGTGTGCCTGCACACCTATGCTTTCTAAGATGAATGCACTTGAGTGTTTCAAGATACATTTCAGTTTTGAATATTGTTAGTGCCAGTTTCAGTACATCACTCACAAAACCGTTTGAGAACTGAGTAAATCAGATTGTTTATTATTACTTTGATTTTCAGTTGCATAAGCAAACAAAAAAAAAAAACACCAAAAGAACCCAAGCCCAGCACTGTGCTGCACTGAGGAGCAGCTTTGAACTACAGTGGACTCATTCAATAGGCTATAAAAATGTTTGGGTGCTCTCTGTGTTTTTAAAATATAAAAACTCCTGATCTCAAATGGTACATGTTTACATGTTTCTCTTTAGCTTTTAATTGGTTTGTTTAAACAATTATTCAAACTTACTTTTTTTCTGAAGTATTTTAATTAGGTATTTGAACATCTTATGCAACTCCGTTTACCCACAGTTTGTTCTATTTATAAGACATCACATATTCCTTTTGTAATACCCTTAGCCCAAAATGAATAAACTGATTTCATGTCGTAGAATCAAACTTAGTCCATACAAACTTGGAATTTTCTGTCTCTATCATAAGCAAATTATTGTATTTTAGTTCATTCTAAGATATCTCTCTGATAAAGTAAGTTTTGAAAACTGAGATACTGCCACAGACCAGTGGAGGTCACCTATGTGTGGTTTCATTGGGCAAGGGTAAGCACTTGTGACAGAAGCCTGCTTGCACTGTGTGGACTTAAATGTCTGATATATGTTTCAGTCATTTTGGGGACAAACTCCCTGCCTAGATTTATCGGGCCATAAACTTAAATGCCTGCTACAGGATGTGTTTTAGGTTTTGTTTGAAGAATAAATGGAGGCCAAACAAGGGACAGGTAATTACTAGGAGGTGTAGGTGTCAAGAGTGACTGAAAAAAATTCCCGACACCTATTTCTTTGAAAAGCAGTGGTGTTTTGGAAGGTGGAAATGCCTGAATATTTTTTTACAGGATTTAGGTATCTTAATCCTCTCCAATTCTATGAAATAGCTTTAAAAACCTTTCTCAAAATCTGTTCCTGTTTCCCAACTGGCAAAGCCAGGATAAGAATGCAGTGAGTGTGTAGCTGCTGGCTCTCATTTCCTCACATATTTTGTTTTGGCTCATGCACATGAGGAGACAGGTATTTTGGACTCTGGAGAACTAGGTGGCTTCCTCAGCAACATCTCCCCTGAGATCAGTCTCTGCATTTCATACATTTCTGCCAGTCCCTAACACATCCTGGCACAATTTTAAAATGGCCACAGAGATGCATCTGTGACAGCCTGCTGCTTGCCTGCCTCTGCTGTGGCTGGAGCTGCATGCTGGTGACAGGGCAGGCTGGCCCTTCCAGTGGTGAGGCTATAGGTGAGTGCTACATGGGGAAGGAGAGGTGCTGCTTCATGGCCACTGTGGCTGCTGGTGCCTTGTCAAGAGAGGGGTTCGCAAACACAATGAGGCACAAGGACCAGTGCAAATCAAAGCTGGACATCCTTACTTGAAACGGTGAAACAAAAAAGGTGTCATAACATTTAATTTTGTGGGAGTGAAGTGAGGTGCCTTGCAACAAAGTCACATTAAGTGTGTTTAAAGTTTCATTTTAAGTAGAAATATGAAATTTCTAAAGCTGTCAATCCTTGGGTAATGTCACCCTGAGTAATGTATAACTCTCTAGTTATAGCAGTTGTAGACCACTATTAGGTCAGGAATAGTAACAAGGTTTTACAGCCTTCTTTCCAATTTATTTCAAAGCTTATAGGTTTGGGGAAAACTGTGGCTTTACAGAGATTAGAGAGTGTTGGGCAAACAAAATGGGTACTGTTTGCCATCACATCATGGAAAGTGGGTATGCCCTTCTGCTTTGTCCATTACCTGGTATGGCAAAGCGCAGAGTCCCTGGTCTCATCTGGAAGAGATTATGTTTGGGTTCAGAGCCATGGATGTCCCCTGTATCCGGCAATAAGGAGAGCATCAGGACCTGGCAGTGCAATGGGGCAGGGAGAAGCAGTTTGGATAGCTTGGGTGCCATGGTGAATGTCTGTCCTGATCAAAGGTGCTGAGTCAAAAGGGAGAATATAGATGTGTCCTGCTAGGAAGACAGGGCTGCCTGGGGTGTGCGCCGCTGGTCTGAGCGGTGCCTGGCAGGGATATGCACCTGAGCAGTCAGGAGTGTACTATCTGAGATTCATCCCATCTGGAAAAAAGAATGCTGTTCTGCTCTGGAAGTGGTGCGAAGAGAAGAAAATCTCCAGGTCATTTCTAACTGTAATGTTTATTCATTTCACAGTGAAGTACTAAGTGTCATATTTCAAGTTCGTCTGCTTGTCAGCCAACAGTGGAATAAACTTTGCTCAAACTCTCTCTCTCTCTTCTCTCCTCTCTCTCTTCTCTCTCCCCTTTTTCTGGCTTGAAGAATTAATGGACCTGTGGTACTCCCGCTAGTGCAAATGAAATAAGTGGGATCAGGAGCAGGTCCTGTGTGCATGAGTGACTTTTTTTCTTTCCTTCCTCTCTCTTCTACAATCATTAATAAGACCTATTTTTGTTTTATACAGCTGCAAAAAGAAGCCCTGGGCAACAGTCTCATGAGTTCCAGGAACTGAAGCAGAGGTCCTTAAGTAAAGACGGTCATCAGGGAAGCAAGTCCAGTGACTCTGGCGAAGAAGCAGATAAAGATTTTATTTTTGTTTAGCAATCAGTACCAGTGCTTCATAGCGCAAGAGCTTTTTATAACAATTGGGGTTCAGCAATCAATAGCCCCTCTAGCCAGCTGCTCTTTCACCACAGGTACATTTCCATGAAGAAAACCTTGATCTTCCAATCATGATTTACTGTACACTTGGCATTGATTTGGCCCTTAATTTCTGTTCTGTACAATGCAGACATTCCTTTCCATGCCTTTTCCTAAAGCCAGTCATTCTTTCATGTATTCTACTTGAATTTCTCTGAAGCAGCTACAAAAAGTGCCCTGCATTAGGGCATTTAGAAAGCAAAGCAAATTAACTGGACACTGTCTTACACTAATACACTGTACAGCAGGTAATGTGTTGTACTGCTGAATGTAAATGTGTCAGATCTGCACGTGACTTACCTATAAATATATTCTTGCGGTATGCAATTGCACATTGTAATTATATTAAAAGAGCACACTAATAAAATAATTTGTATAGATTATATATATTAAATGCTTGGGTATGGTTTTTACATTCTCCCATAGGGAGCTTCTTTCTTCCTGTTCTCCTACTGTACATAAAGCTCCAACACCTACATTTGTGTACTGTCATAAAGCACAACACAGAAGGATTTGGATGACATGTAATCATGGTATGCTTCCACATTCGTATATTAATGTATATATTGATTGGAATGAGGGCAATTGAAATTTTATTAATATTGGTGTTTTCTAGAGGCCTTCCTCAGTTTTGTCTGCATATTAGCTTCCTTTCAATGTGTAATTCTATGAGAAACATAGTTCGACATCTGTAAAAACATTTCAGCTTTTGAGAGAGGGGATGCAAATTTCACAGCTACCCACTTACATTACAGGTTGAAGGGATTTTATTCATATGTATATTTGTAACAATAAAAAAATGATTTTACAACTGACATACTAGTCTTTGTTTTTACAGCACCGTTTGTGGTCTGGTGGTCTCTGCTCCTTGAATGCTGCATTGTGTTAGGTTGACAAAGTATGCACTTAAGACAAAACTCATATCATTTTTCGTCTTCTAGTAATGTAGCTGTTCCAGCTGAAAGGGACACATGCACATCATCTTCATAAAGCTGCTAAAGGATGGTCTCTGCTAATCTTCTCCCTTGGGATCTTCAGCAAAGTAGCCTTCATGTGAGCCAGAAATATCTGCTATCTAAATTCTTAATTTTCATCCAGTAGGACAGAAGAAAATTGGTTTGGTAACTAGATCCCAAGAGCAATTTCCCTGGCCCTTCTGTGGTTTCTTGAGTGCACAAAAATGCTGAGATACCTGCTCATTGGATGACTTCCTGTCTGATTGCTGTGTACATGCCTGCTTTTGCAACTTCTCCTATTGCAGTATAAAGGGCTGCTGAGTCAAAACAGAACATCTCAAAAGTAGGCTACAAGGCTGTGGGAAAGAGGTCCTGAGGGCTGGGGGATCGTACCTGGGGTTTGCACTGTCTCAATTTTCTGCATTTGTCTAAAATCAATCAGAGAGAGTTCCTCATATTCACATATATAATCTTAATTTATTTGTAGTTGCTAAGAACAAAAGACAACTTTGCAAAGGAAAACTTGAAATGCTTGTATTAGAAATTAAAATTAAGCCAGTAATAAATAAAATGTAATTTTTATTCCCATAAGATATGAAAAAGACAACTGCCCGGGAAATGCAAGTATGCAAGAAGAATTGCCCTATTTATTGGTTTTGTGAATTTAAGAGAATTAACAGCAAGGGTTGTGGTGTTAAGACAAAAACTTAAAATAGTCTCTGGCTTCCAAAGAAATTTGTTGCTGAGAATTTCTTACTTGTCCTTACTGTCCTTCTTGTCAGTCATCTAAGATACCGAGGCACTGATCCTGCTGTGAGAAATCACGGCAATAGTGTGTGCCCATGACCCTAGTATCAATAAGCCAAAGACAGGGATGTCTCAAAGGCTGTAGACAGAGCACATGTTTGTGCTGTTAAGAGGAAGAGAAGCTATAGTGCTGTAACATTTAGAGTGTAATGAATTCATTAGACAGCAGTGTATTTCCACATTAGTTGTGAAACGTGATTTGAGTCTTCATCCCAGCCATCAGTGTGTTGTGGGCAGGCTGAGTGGGGAGAAACAACTTCATGGGAGTGCTGATGAGAGCTCTTGAAGATCTGAGGTTTGTTTTTTTTGTTTCTGGCTTTGGGTGTGAAGGGGAGTGATGGTTTTCATTTCTTTACTATCTTTCTGCCTGACGCACCCAGTGCTATCAGCGTGACTGCAAAGAATTCACATTGTAGAGCACCTCCTTCCTTATGCCTCTTCTACATTTAAGAAATAGTGGCTTTTATTTTCAGTATCTTGGGTTCATGAAGGCCATGGGTAAGTGCCAGTTTGTTTCAGGGAGGAACAGTCACCGTACCCTGGTGCCAAGCCAAGCCTGTTGGGAGGTTTGAGGGATCACAGCTCTGCAAGGCAGGAAAGGTGCTGCCTTTCCATGAGATGTGGGCCCTCTGAAGCAGGTTTGTGGCTGGGGGAACCTTCAATTCTCTTTTTGCCTCCTTGCTGCCTGAGCTGCGTTGTGGTCAGTCCCTTGTGCTCCCTGCCTGTCCTGACCCATGTGCTGCCCTGGGAGGGTAAGGGGCAGAGCCTGGAAGCCACATTCAGCTTCCTTGGTGGGATGCCAATGGCAGAGATCTCTGGAGCTCCTGGACGACTGAACAGAGATCAGCTATAGTACCACTGAAGGAAAGGGCTGGTACTTGTTCTCCCAGGGCATCCATAGCATCTTTGAGTACCACAAATGCCCTGTGTTCCTTCCTGCCACACACTGAGTACTGCATGAGCACCTCCAGCTATGCCAGCAGTGGTGGGAGCAGAGTTTGGCATGGGAGGAGAGGTGGCTTGCTCCCAGGCATGCTGCTGGCCTTCCTCCTGCAGCTGAGGGCTTCTCCACAGTGCCATGTGGTCTGGTTGCACGGAAAGGGCTCACAGTATCCAGCTGAGTTGTGTCTGATGTGATGGCATGGTCCCTGGGTCATGGCTGGTGTCAGGCAAGTCAGCAGCTGCATGTTACCTTCACGATATTTAGGGGTGGCAGCATTTGAGGTGACAGCAAGGTCCTCTTGCTTCCTCCCGTGCACATAAGCATGCATACTCTATGATCAAATGCGATGGAAGGTCCAGCAACCCTGGCCACCCAGTTAGAAATGCTGCCCTGGAAGGGGTCCTAGCACCAGCATCTCCTTTCAGAGCTTCACCAACCTGATCCACCCTTAGGAAAAAGGGGCAAGAAGCTCTCTTGAAGGAAGCTTCCCTGCTCTTTTCTGCTAATAAATCCGGGTTTCAGGCTTTTCCATTGAGGAATTTCACCTGTGATGCATGTAGTAGGAGCATCTACCCCTCTGATATGCACTGGAAAAGGGCTGTGGCTGCATGCTAGACCCCAGTGTCAATTCGGATAGCTCTGTATCACATTTGCAGAATCTACTTCACACTCCCTGGCAAAGGAGGTTAAAATCTGACAGATAGATTTTGAGCTTTTTAAAGTATTCCCTGATGTGCAGTAACAACAGTAAATATCTGCTTCCTAAGATGGGAGCTGCAATCATCTAAATTTTCCCCACATTAGTCACCAATCTGTGGGACCCACCGCACTTAACTGAGAGCTGCCTTTGGCAAGACTTCTTGCTGCCACTGCTTATTAATTGATTAATGTGGACACGATTTCTCTGTCCTATTGCATAGAAAAGAAAAAGTACTGAGAGAAAAGTTTTCCTAAAAATCCTTTTCAGGAAAATACCAGAAAACTGTTCCTGCTTGAGATGCATGAGACAACTGTGCTGCTTTCGCCATGCCTAGGGATGCTAATGCTGGATGGGCTGTGCCTGAATCCCACCTCTGGAGATTATCCTCTGCATCTGCTGAAGCTTGGGGAAGGTTTCAGGTGGCAATGCTGTCCTTTGCTTCTCCTGGAGTCATGGCCCAGAGGATCTCATAACACACAGTGCAGGTGAGTAACAGAGATAATCTTTTAATGCTGGACTCCTGCTAATCAGGCCTGGAAAGTCGAGCAGCCTTTCCCCATCCCAAGAAATAGTTTGTAAGTGAGAGGGATGAAAATTACTACATGAACACATGGTGATGACATTCTCTTTCTTTCTAATGTAGTAGCTGACAGAACCCAGGTATCTGAATCATGCTGTCTTGGTGCCATCAGCCCTTGCTCCCTTTCTGCAAGACCTTTCTGTAACTCCAGGCAGGCAGCCAGGGAGGTGGTGACCAGGGTCTTGCTACTCTTTTGACTCCTTGGAATACCTTGATGGCGTTGCCAGAGAGTCTCTCAAAGGTTACAAACTGCCCACTGGATAATTAAAATGCCTTCACTTTGTCACATAAGCATTAACTTGTGTCCTAATTAAGAGAGAAAAATGCTACCTATGGCTGGCTTCCACCTCCCCATCCTAGATACAAGAAATCATAGGAAGATCTGCCAGGCACCTTTAAAGCTTTCCTGCTCATCGCTGTGCCCATCCTCTTGCAATCCCTTATGCCTCTTCCCAACACAAGCATCTCTCCAGCATCACAGCAGGTGCCTCTAGAGCCACCTGAGACTTCTTCCACTACTGTCCAACATTTCCAATGCCTTCATGACCACAGGCAGGGCAGGACCCCACAGCAGCTCGGCTGTCTTCCCCAGGTGCAGAGCAAGGTGTGTTCACTTTTGATTAAGAGCAACCAGCTTCACTAAACAGTTCCCTGGCCCTCAGTCCATGATGGCACCTAGTTTCAGTAGGCCCAGCTGTTGACTGGCAACTTAAAAAGCTGCTCTGATTTCTGAACATGGAAGTCTTCTTTTCCCTTCCTGAAACAGATTTCTCATACTCTGAAGGGCAGTTTTCCAGACTTAAGGATTTCCTGGCAGCATCAAGGCCTCAGTGGATTTGGCCACGGAACTGTGGCATCTTGTGCCCCATCCTGATCTCCTGAGATAGAAATGGGTGGAAAGCTGTCTGAGAAAGCTACTGAGAAAACTCTTTTCCTCTGAGTTCAGGACAGAGTTGTCAGTTCTCCATCAGCATGCAGCCAGCAACAAACTGGTCCTTGGGATGAGGCGCTTGCCTGGACAGGAACCAGGACAAGACTGCCAGATCATCCCCTCCCTGGGCCATCTCACCTGTAGTTAATCCTGCTGAATCAGGGAGACCCCACAGGGGCAGGAGCTGCCACTGTACTGGAGGTGCAAATTCCCTTCATACCAAGTACTGAAGAGAAATTGCAACAATGCTTATCAGTACTAAGAAGCTGGACAGTGAGACCCCGTATTTTCAAACAGAGAGATAACAAACTGTGAGTCTCTGCACATCAGATGAAGGACAAAATGCCTTTTTTTTTCTTTTTTGGAGGTGTCATTGCAAGTGCTGTATTATTGCAGGACTTAATTTCTTATACTGTATCCCATAGCAAACTGAAGAGGCTCCTGCAACTATGAAAAGAGTCTCTTTCCAATTAGAAAGTTACTCGGCCTTTGACAGCCCAACATCAGCTGATCTAAGGATTTATTAGATGTAGGTTCCAAGTGCCCATGTTTGGGAAGCCTGCATGGAAAAGCAGATATGCTGCCATGGTCCCTCCTAGCCCTATGTTTAGGTCTTTACTCCTATGCCACTGTGCTGATGCTCCTTTGGCAATTTGTGCTAAGTTCTGCCAGCTGACCCCAGCCCAAGTCCTTCAGAGCCTTTTTTTCTGCTTTTCCAGTAAGTTGAATTGAAGATAAAGAAAGCTGCATGGGAGAAAGGGTATTTAATTAGATTATTACCAGCCAGGGCAGGCAGGAGAGGGGCTGTTAGCTTGGCAAATCCAATTTGGTTTCACTGAATGGAGGAGTAAAGTTAACTCTGTAATCTCTATTTAGCATCGTTCCAGGAGTGCCTCCTTCCCTTCCTGTTTGCTTAGGTGGGTAAGACCCAGCAAAGGGTAGAGGAGAGTGTTGTGGAGGCTGATCATTTGGACAATATTAAATTCTAGCTGAAGACTGAAATAGTGAAAGTCATTAACTGTAACTGAAACTGCAGTCCCTGTCACAGTAACATCAGCCAGCATGCAGCTGAAGGAATTGTCAGCTTTTCCTTTGGTAAATGTCTTTGTAGATCCCTTCTGATGGCCTAAGTCCTTTTCAGCAGCATCATGGTGGAAAGGGGCTGGCTGATCTCCTGTAGCACTCAAGGAATCCCATTGCTGGCTCAAAATGCAAAAGAGAACAGAAGTCTGAAGTCCCACAGTTTGGGGGGCTGCATGTGGGAAGGCTGGAAAAACCTGGCACCTGGCCTTGGTGGAAGTCTGTGGATGGGAACATCTGTGGGACAGTAGTCTGTGTCACACCGTGTCCATCAGTACCTGACATGAAATGTCTTTGCACCTCTTTGCACCCTATCCCACACACTCTGCACCAGCTGAGACAGAAATGATGGAGCCAGCAGCTAACCTGGCATAGGCATGTGGGACTTGCTGGATTTTGCATCTGGTCCCGTTAAACCTCACTGCTGCCATCCCTGTCAAATGGTTGGTTCCCCTTGCACAATATTTCAAAAAAAGGGTAGTAGTTCCTCCTAAGTTAGTTTTGTTAAAAATATCTTTTAGTGAAAAACTAGTAGTAGTGATCATACTACCAAGGACCCTTCCTGGTATCAGCCATGGTGATACTTTCCAAAACCAGCTTACAAACCTTGCTAAAAACTGATGGACAGCCCTTTCCTTAAAACCTGAATCAGGATGCTCGCTGTCTGGGATAGATAGGTTCTGGGTCCTGGGAAGAGAGAAATGTCCAAAAAGTGACTTTCATGCTGGTTTCTTCTTTTGCTCAGTAGTATAGAAGGAAGAAGGTGTAGATTTCTGTCCATCTTCACTTTGTGGCTTACATTCCTTCGAGGAAAAACGCCCCTGACGGCTGGGAGGGATGAGAAGGTGAGAGATCTCTGCCCGCTGCTGCTGCTCTGCTTCCATAAACAGAGGAGGAGATTTACAAGTTTTAGAAAACTCTTTTCCCCCTTAAACTTCACTTCTCTGAAGCCGCACATTTCCCTAAAAAACTTCTGCCTTCCTTCCCAGAGGCTTGAACGTTTACAGGTCGCTGGCTGCCGGCCAGCTTCGGCTTTTGCGAAGCCGTGGCTGCAGACTCGGGCACCTGCAGCCCTCCCGGCCGGCTGAGGTCCGTCCTGCGGGAGCCGTGCCCGAGCAATGCCCGGCTGTGCCCGGGGCGGGGGGCCGTGCGGGACGAGTGGGGGACACTTTCCCCCCGCGCCCCTCCCGCGGGGCCGCCCCCGGGGCGGGGCAGCCGCCCCAAAGCCGTGCGAGCGGCGGGGCCCGCGCACAGCCCGCGGTGCGGGGCGCACGGACGGACGGACGGACGGACGGACGGACGGACGGACGGACGGACAGACGGGAGGGAGGGCAGCACCATGGACAGCGGCGGGGCTCACGGCAGCCTGGACGCCGCCGCCTTCCTCGGTGCATGGAGGCGCTTCGACGCCGACGGCAAGTGGGGCCGGCGGACGGGGGGACACGCGTGGGGGCGGGAGGGTGCCTGTCCGGGGGGAGCCGCGGAGGGGTTTGCCCGCAGTGCAGGTGGGAAGGGGCAGCCGCGTAGGGTGGCTGGGAGCCTGCACCAGTGGCTTGCTGCCAGCATGTCCGAGCTTCACCCCTTCGAGGTCCTGCGAGTGTTTCCGAGCCCACCTCTGCTTCCTTGTCGTGGCCAAATATCACATCTGCGAACCCGCCCTTTTCAGCCCGATGTTTTTGCCTTTTCATCACCTTCCCGTTCTGTCTGCTGTTCCCTCTTCTAGGGCCAGCCTGTGGAATTTTTTTTTCTGGAAAGTTTTTTTGTGAGGAAACTCCTAAGGGTGCCCAGCAGCGCCGTGCCCAGTCCCCACACAGATGTGCCCAAACCAACCAGGACCTCCCCGAACGGGCAGGCAGGGCCCTCAGCTGAGATCCTGACCGGCCAGGGTCGAGCTCCCTGCACACAGCCCATGACGCGGTTCCTGCAACTCAGGCAGAGCCACCTGACCATTAACATATCTGACTTTTGTTTAGACAATGGTTATATAGAAGGGAAGGAGCTGGACAATTTTTTTCATCATCTCCTGGAGAAACTGGGACCAGAAGTAAGTACCGTCCTGTGTTAGTTTTGCCTCAAGTCCAAGGAAAAAGGTTGTGCTGAGACGGTATGTGTTTGTTGTTCCCCAATTGCTGACTTTTTTAGCGATCCTGAGGTAAAGAGCTTTTCTCTTGGCAACAAGGTGGCATTTAAGCAGGCACAACAAGTGCAGTCACCTGAGAAGTCTGATCAGTTGTTTTCAGCCCAACAGCTGCTGTCAGGGTGAGACCACAACTGGCTCCAGACGAAGGGGCTGGCTGGCAGCGTGGAGGGAAAGTCATTTACTGCCTCTGTATAGAAACAAGCAAAAAAGCACTGGCACACAGAGTGGCAGGGTGAGCAGGAGGGCAATGGTGATGATTTATTTATTCAAGTCTGTGCTGATTAGTTTGGTTAATATGATAGGTGTTTTTTCCCAGGGCAATTTTTAACAAATATGCTGTCATTAATTTTAAATGGTGCTTAGGAAGAAGGCTTACATCTGCATTGCTGCTAATGGCTAGAAGTCAAACAAGACTCAATTTTATTGCTCCTAAGATCCAGACCTGGCTCTCAAGTGTTTCTGAGTTCCCCCCTGCCTGGTTTCCTTTCCTATTTTTGGCGATATTTCCCCTCTCTCATTCTCTGCATCTCACTACTACCAGAAGTTCCACAACACTTTGCAAGAGGCTGGTTTCCTTAGCTACAGGTCATACATTGCCTGTGAGTGTCACTGTCAGTGAAGGAGAAATCCTTCCAATCATGCCAGTACTCAGAAGCACATAAAGAATATATTAGTATTTTTGCTATACAGAGCATGCCCAGATAGGAAGAGAAAAGGAGGAAGCATCTTCTAAATGGAAGAAGAGGATGTGCCAAAAAACAGAGATGAAACGATTCCTTTAAGCAAAAAGTAATTAACGAAATAGAAAAGGTAGCTGATAAAAGGCATAAATTCATGAGCATCAAGTGTAAAATCAGAATTGTACTTACAAGCCAATTAGTACTCTTGGATCTTTAGGGCTACAGAAAAAAAAAAAATAGAAGCTGTGATTTTTTTCAAGCATGTTTTTGTTTAATTTGCAAGTAAATTTGGATTGAAATATTGGCAGTTTCTGCAGAAACACCTTTCAGAGGGTGGATGGTTAGATGAACAGGTAGGCACCTGAAAAGACTCAAATAAAAAAAGACACAACATTAAGCTTGAAGAATCATTAAGGATGCAGAAAAACTGATTTGAAGAGAAATTGAAAAGTTCATAATTGTTTACCTAGGAACAAATGAAGAAATTGGGAGCTGCTAGTCTTGAGGTGTTGAAAGACCAGTACAAAACACGCTCAAACAAATGCAGTGTGAGCAAACATGAGATTTTGAAGGAGAGGCTTAAAATGAGTCTGCAGAACTCAATGTTGCACTCAATGTTGCTGAAGCAACATACCTCCAAATGAGGCTCTCTGGAGTGAGCTGTAGATGGTGATAAAATTAGGTTTGCTAGCCATCTCAAGCTGCAGGCAGCTTCCTAATGATGAAAGGTCAAGAAGAAACTCCAAGCCCTACTCTAGCTCATAGCTGCCTTTATGCATCCCTTATATGAGATTTTGGGACAGCATCACACACCGCCAGCTGGGTTGCAGCAGTTTTTGTGGTCTTGCTGGTAGTAGTGTGAACTCAATTTCATTGTGTTAGATCGCACACAGAACTTGCAAAATGAGGGTGTTCTAGCAATGAACTTTCTGCTTCAAGAAATCAGTACTAGTTTGACTGATTGTAAAAAGTCCCTGCTTGGATGACTCCAGCCTAACTCAATACCCTCATCCAGCTTACATCTTCTTTGCTCCTACTGTCTGGGTTTTGCCATTAAAATAAATAGCTTAACACATATTGAATGAATAAAGAACCAACTCCTTCTCTTTCTATTAAGAAGAAGAAATAGGCTAATTCTAGACAACATTGCTCACTAACTTTCAGGCTGCTCAAACAAGGTCTCAAGTGCTTTTGGTTTTCTTCCCTAGTTTTCTTGCCTATTTTTGGGAATATTTCCACTCTGGTAGTATTAGGGACAAAACTACCTAGCAGGCAGTGCAACTTGCCTTGGTGGCAGGAAACCCAAGGGGAGCTTTGTCCTGGGAGACTGAGAACAATCCTTTACCCACTCTCCTGGATATAGGGATCATGTGTAGCACCAGGTTAAACAAAGGTTGCCGATACCTTTGTACAGTGAGTTTGTGTAACAACATTCAGACACTTTTTGTCTTGTTCACATGATTTATGTTATAACAACACTGAGCCATTTTTCTTTCATGTGATTTATGTTGTACAGGCTTGTGGTTATAGGAGGAGGGGTAAAGGGTCCCCTCTGTACTGTTTTTGCTATCCTGCAGAAAAAAGTGTCCTTTGTGATAGAAGCAGTGAGCTGGGACTGAACATCTCTCTGCTTTAGTATTCCTTTTGACCTTTACTCATTTGAGCTCTTAATGTCTCTGTTTCTTTGCACAGTAAAAGTGGGAGACAGCTGTACACTGACATAACTTACAGATGTGTCACAAGAATTAATTAGTGACTGTGTCTGAAGTGCCACACAAGTGATAAATAATGTTATCAGCACTGGAAGTTGTCTCTGCTTGAATAGCACATGGCTTCATAATTACAATTTTCAGCCTGCGCTCTCTAAGCTGTTATTTTTCTTAATGACCACTGTAGTCTTTCAGCTCGGTTTTTCTTCCCAGCTACTCTGCAGCATCCCCAGCTGACACTAAATGCCAGGGGATGGGAGCAGCTGGGAAAACAATGCAAAAAGGAGCCTCTTGGGAAGCTGAGAGGCGCAGCTCTTTCAGACAACTCTGAGGGAGGAAGGAAATTTGAAATAGTATCCAGTGAGGGAGGATAATTCATTGCCTTTTCTTGAACCATCAACAATTATGGAGGAGGTGGGAAGAGAAAACTTTGCAACAAGGATAGACCTGTAATAAACCAATCCAAATCCCAGATACTGCCTTCTGTATCTTTTCCTCCAGCAATGGGTGATTGCTGGAGGCATTTGGACAGTGCACTTAACAACATACTTTAACTTTTGGTCAGCCCTGAAGTGGTCAGGCAGTTGGACTAGATGATTGTTCTATGTGCCTTCCAACTCAAATATACTATTCTATTCTGTTCTGGTTTGTTCCATTCCTAAAACAATGCCTTCAATTTCCATGTGTGTTATATATCCATAAGGCTTCTGTGATTTATGACACTAAAGTTTATATAAATTCTCCATCAGCTGGAGAGGCATCTGTAATTTGGTTTGTTTGGGGGATATGAAGCAGAATCAAGGATAATTCAGCCACACATCAGCATACATTTGTGAACTGCTGGTATTAACCATCTGTTGCAGTTATTACTCCTATGTCTTCTCTCTAATCATTTGAGCCTTCAACCTGCTTCCAACCTGCTGCTGCATGGCTGCTGTGAGCTGCCTGTGCTCTCATGTTCAATCATAAACCTCTTTCTTCCACATTATTGCCCCCTCTTTCCATGCATTTTCTAAATGTATTTATACTGAGGTGAAAGCTCAATGGAAAGGACAGTTTCTTTCAGCATCGAAGTAATTTTATTGTAACAGGAACTACAGCCTCTGCACTTCTCTCTTGTATTAGTGTGCATCTTTCTTTCTGTATCAAGATTATTTGCTTGTTTACTCTTTTCTATAGTTTTAATGAAACTCCATGTATATTCTCTTAATAGTTAGATAAGAAGAGTTTTGTAGATGAACGGCTATGAATTTTGGGTTTGGACTACTGAAAGTTTCCATAAAATGAATGATGTCTGGGCAGACACGTAGGGAAATGCCATGGAGTTCTCTCAGAAAGGTGTTTCACTTTGCTTAAATTATACTTAGATTAGACAAAAGGCTTTCAGATAAAAGACAGTGACTCTCACCTAACTGTAAATGTGTAAGGGACTATGTGTAAAAATTTTTGAAGCATAAATTTGATCAGACAAAACATAATTCTTCTGCCCCAAAAGCACATGGATAGTTATGACTGGAAGGGACTGAAGTTAATCTTCAGAACCTCACCCTGAACAGCCATAAAGGATTTGGTTTTGATTTTTACTTCCAAAGAAGAGGAGCAGCCTCTAGCTACTCCTGCACATAATCCTTGGCTTGCACTGTCTATCTAAATAATGTGTTTAATTTAGTATGGTCAGGAATGCAGCAGGTAGTCAGACAAAGTTTAACGACCAGAATATCAGCCAGCCTCAAAGCCATCCAAAGCAGTCTTCTTCTGTGTTTTACTACCCCAAGAGGCCTAAGGTCTCTGGTGACCAGCAATTCAACAGCAAGAAAACCCCTAGCAGAAAGCATTCAGCTTGCATCCGCATCTAGAATAATTCAGAATTCTAATGCCTTGGCAATACTGATTATTTAGATATTTGGAAGGAATTCTTTACTGTGAGAGTGGAGAGGCTCTGGAATAGCTTGCCAGAGAAGCTGTGGATGCCCCATTGCTGGAAGTGTTCAAGGTCAGGTTGGATGGGGCTCTGAGAAACCTGGTCTAGTGGAAGGTGTCCCTGTCCATGGCAGAGGGGTTGGAACTAAATGACTTTTGAGGTCCCTTTCAACCCAAACCATTCTATCATTCTAAATATTGCCAAAGACAGTTACTTTTTTAGGTATGGCTTTCATTAGAGTTAATTAGCCTGAACAGTTCCTATACCTGTTCCTCCACATTAAGTCAGGGAAGTTCTTTGAAGTATTTCTAAAGGCAAACTCAACATGCCTGTGGTAAAAAATAGACATGGTGTATTTTCATTGCCCAAATACATGGCATAAACCTTTCAGCCTAGCAGAAACTGTTCAAAGCCTAATGAAAAAATCGTGACAGGACAAGGAAAGCTGTATTAGCCTTTGTTAGATGCTGGTATCTTCTACATGAAAAAATCTTTCCTGCATTTGTGCTGATGAGAGCTAAAAAAGGAACCAAAATGCAAGGCAGGATAACAGGATAAGTGCTTATCTATTGTAGCATACAGGATTACAGTAAATCTTAACTGAAATACAGGGTCCAATTCTCAGATGATAGCACTGCAGTTAAGTAAGCCAGATTGGCCCAAATGAAAAGTTGGCTTAGGAGCTGCAAGGTGATATCCCACACTCATGCAGGTTATCCCAAGTACAACTGCATGAGTGAAATGAAATAATTCTTGTGATTAATTTTTTCAATTCTATGGGGTTTAAAGAAGAAATGTTTGTCAAAAAAAAAAAAAAGTTTTCTTGTAAGGTCAAAGTTTATTTTACTGATACTTCATCTGGTCTTTGCTGGCCTCCTGTCTGTACTGTGTGGCTTTTGGCATGGTAGTAGTTGTTGACGTTTTTTTCCAGCTATCCTACTTGGCAGACACAATTTATTTTCATAGATCTCGTATTTAACTTGATATCTCTGGGACCCTTGGTCCTACTATCAAATTTGGCTGAAACATTAGGAGAAACAAGTGCTTGAGCCAGCATTTTCAGATTATTCTGGGTTTTTTTCCCAAGAAGCAGACTATAATAGCCTCTTAAATGTAGTTTCTTCTTGTTTTTCGTATGCTAATCAATATAATGGCTTGTTTCCAAAAATCACATCAAGAAGGAAAAATAAATCAATTTATGACAGGACTGTCTTGATCAGCAGGAATTAAATGAAATGTCCCATTTCATCAAGTAGGAAAGACTCCAAAGTGCTTCAAACATTCACTTTTTACCCCCCTGCAACAAATGACTCATAGCTGTGTTTTCATCAAGGCAAGCTGATGTCAAGCACAAGGATCCTTTAAGGACCAAAAATTTAATTAGACAGCATAAGGCAAAGAGTACAACAATATAAAAGGAATGGGTTAACAAAGAAGGCAGATTACAGCCAGGTTTCCAAGCAATCATAACCAGCCATGACAAACAAATTAAATGCTACAGAAATTAAAAAATATGTGATCATGCCCTTTCCATGATTACAAACACTATTAAAAACCAGATTACCTTTGTGATGATAAATACTTCTAATGGATTTTTGCAAAAGGGAAGATGAAGACTAATAGTGGACATGGAAAGGAGAAAGCAGAAAATTCTTTTGTTATTGTAGCTTGACGCACAGAAGTTGTTTTTTTTTAAAAAAAACTCTGTGGAAGAGCATCCATGGTAAGAAATTTACTCCTCAACCTTGAGAAATGTGTGAACAAAGTCACATCAATATTTTAAAATGTGTGTTTTTATGAGGACAAAAAGAACTTGGCCTTCTCTTCATCGTAAGCAGTAAGGATTTCTTTCCTGACTGGACAGTGAGAACATACAGCAGCCCTTGGAAGTCACACAGCATGCAGAGACTCAGGGAGGTGCATGCATCAGGGAAAGCTAGGAATTACAAGAAAGCTTCCTTGTACAGACAGTGACTGGAAAGGATGAAACAGCAGTCACTTAAACCCTCACAAAATGCAAGAGCTTTGCAAATTTTTGAAACTGGGTAAGGATTTGCTGCTTGAGATAGGCCACATAACTAAGACAGCATAAGCTCTGATGAAGGAAGCTGTGCTCAGCTACAGCCATTTGCTTGCTGCAAAGCCATTTCCCTCTGTTCTAGCTCAAGACACATGAATTTGTATCCTGCTATTTGTTGTGTCATGGTTTAACCCCAGCTATCAGATCTGCCCCACACAGCCCATCATTCACTCACTCACTCACTCACTCACTCACTCACTCACTCACTCACTCACTCACTCACTCACTCAATTTCCCAGTGGGATGGGACAGAGAATCAGAAGGGTAAAAGTAAGAAAACTCATGATTGAGATAGAGACATTTTAGTAGGTAAAGCAAAACCCACAGACACAAGCAAAGCAAATCAAGGAATTCATATAAAGTCTTTTTTATTAGCCTTTTATATGTTTTTGGAATAGAAAAGCAATCAGAGCAAGTTACTGGTCTGCACCACCAGTAGGTTGATCTTAGAGACCAGATCTCCCAGCCTTGGTTTCTGCTTGGAACTGCTATGTCTTACTTGATCTCTCTTTTTTTTTTTTTTTTTAATTTTCTGAGATTGCATTTTTTTGGTTAACACAAAGGTCACCTTTGAAACCTAATGGTCATAACCCAAGGTGTATCATCCTTAGTATAAACATTTTTAATATCTAAATAATTTTGCCTTGGGCATATATCTTGGAAAAGCCAGACTGTGCAGTATCTTTTATTCTTTGTGAATAAAGGTTAGTTTTTGTAGATCTATTACCACTTGCATTGCATAAATTGAATATTTATGAACAGAGAGAGATTGTCTAAATTGAAAAATCCTCTGTAGTGTAACCACTTGGACTAAAAGCTCTCTGAGCTGTGTAAATATTGTAAGTATTCCAGGCATTTACTTGATGCATCCCATAGTTTAAATCAGTTTATTAAAAAAAAAAAGGAGGCCATCTTATTTTTGTGCAGGTAAGTGTTCCTGCCACAGAAAGCTCAATTAAATTAAATGGTGGTTAATAGCTGACACGAAGTTGAGCAATAAGCTTTTTTAGCAAATGATGAGTCTGAACTCCACAGCACACTTCTCAAATATCAGTTATGATTGTCATTTCAGAAATAACTTATTCTACCGGGCACAGAGGAGGATAATTTCAGAGTACTGTGCAAGCCTATTGAAGTCGGCAACTGATAGGCTTGCCTAACTCCTGGGAGGTGTCTCAGAGCATGAAGTGTCTCAGTGCTGTGAGAAAGCCATTTAAATAGCATGAGGGTGAGTTATAATGCCAAGGGGAAAGAAAACTATGTGTGTGTGCTCAGTGCTGTACTGTGCCCACAGTACCCAAGCTGGGGGGACCAGCAGTGAGTACCACCCGTGCAGGTGCCCAGCCATGCAGCCCCAGGGCTTTCCAGTCACCGCCACAGGAAAGGAGTGTCCTGCAGCCATGCCCTTGGACATGCTCATGGCCAACAGCAGGCCCCAGCAGGGAGACTGCCGCCTTGTGCACATCCCTGTGGGATCACTGCAGGGTGTCTCATCCCCAAACTGGGAGGTGCCAGCCTTGGTATTCTACCCCATGGCTGCGACCCAGGGGCTGCACTGCAGGGAGCTATGTACTGAGTAAATTTGAGAAAGTAATTCGTGGTCTTGTGTTCTAGTAATAAGAATGGGAGTGTATAACCTGATGGAGCTTCCATAGCAGCTGGAAAGGGTGAGAAACTGGGTTAGAAGACCCAGAATGGTATAGATGTAGTCCTAAATCTGCCTGAATCTAGAGATGATAAACCTTTGAGGGACTTTTCTTCAGGGGCTGGGAAGAAGTTAATTTACCCTCTTGTAAAAATTGCTACAAAGGTATGCCAAGAGCCAGTTTGGGTTATCCTCCTCTCTTCTTTCCTTTCCCTCCCAGAGAGGGATGTCTCCCAGAGGATTTGAGAGAAGCCAGGACCTACTCAGTGTGGGTTCAGAGGGAAACATAGGACTTCATTAATTATGTGAGCGAGATTAACTAGAAGAGCTTGTCAGCCCAGCCAAAAAGATCATATGACCAGAGGCTTTTTCCCATGATGGGGAAATTGTACTTTTTGTAGTCCAGTCAAACTAGATACCCTCATGGTAGCTGCTAAAGAAACCATGCCTGATGAACCTAAGTGTTGTATTTCACCTGTCACAGCAATGCCTGTTGAAATACATAACCTGACAAGTCCTGAAAACTCCTCACTATGTATAAATCGATTACAGGGTTGAGCAGATGCAAAGGGAATGTCACTTACTTGAAATTCTATGCTGTTAACCTAGGAATAACTGACAGGGCTTGGTGCCAGGTCTTAAACCAGTTGACAGGTAATAATAAACAACAATCTAGCTCCACTGACACCTTTCAAGACTGGTGATCTAATTAGCTATAGAGATGTCATTCAAGGATAAGGATATATTTCTGAAAAGCACAAATTGAAAACAAGCAGGATCAAAACACACAGTTGAGCAAAACCAAACCTCAGTGATATAATGGGAATAGCTGGCTAAAGAAGAAGATCACTGGAATATTTTGGGGTCTCCAAACACTTCCAGCTGAAAGCTGAAAGCTTAGTTGCTACAAAGCTATGCATAGGACTTATTTCCAAAAATTCGTCCATAATGGTGTATTTGTGGGCTTTTAAAAGCATTATCCACAAAGGTAAGGGTGAAATGATCCTGGTGGCTATCTGTGAGAGAGATTTTCTCTAGAAGGCTCTTCTAGTGCACTCAGCAATTTTCATGTGCATGTTATTTTCCCCATGGCAGAACACCATCACAGAAGAAGAAGTTCAGAGGATGAAGGAGCAATTCATGTCTGTCTACGATGTTACCACAGATGGACGCTTGCAAATCTATGAGGTATCTCTGCCCAACCCCAGCCCAGGGTTTCTTTTATAGAAGGATGGAGAATTAGAACAGACTTTTATAGGGTCTGTAGCAATAGGACAAGAGGTAATGGTTTTAAACTGAAAGAGGGTAAATTAAGGCATAAGGAAGACTTTTTGATGAGGGTGGTGAAGCACTGGAACAGGTTGCCAAGAGAGCTGGTAGATGTCCTATCTCTGGAAACATCAAAGGTCAGGTTGGACAGGACTCTGAGCAACCTTATCTAATTGAAGATGTCCCTGTCTGTGGCAGGGGGGTTGGATTGAGAATGTTTAAAGGGCCCTTCCAACCCAAACTATTCTATGATTAACACCTATAGCAGACTTCAGAGATCAGGAAGATAGAGCCTATGTGGGGAGGAGGTGAGTTATGGAGTACTACATTAGCCAGATCTCAGTCTGGAGTTTATTTCCAAGGGAAAAACATGCCCAGCTTACATTTCCCATACAGGTTGAGCAGCCATCCAAGTTTTTTCTTTTCTTTGCTTTCATGGTGTGTGTTTGTTTTGTTGTGGGACTTTTTTAATGTTGGGGGTTTTTTTTCTGTTTTGATGTTTGGGGTTTTTTTCCCAGCTTGCAAATATGATCTTGCCAGATGATGAGAACTTTCTATTGCTTTTCCGACGGGAAACTCCTTTGGACAACAGTGTGGAATTCATGCGGGTCTGTATCTCCACATTGTCTCTTTCCCTTGCACACCAACAGCTTCTTCATTACCAACCCTTTCACTCTCTGTAGAACATGGTATTGGAAATAGATGGGTATTGTGGAAGCAAAACACATTCTGACCTGTTTAGGTAGAGAAGACTGTACATTTTTTACACCAGCAAAACAGAGATGTGGTAGCTAGGACCAGAAGAAGGGTAGCCAGAGAGCTCATTAAACTTCATGAATGCTCTCAGCCACCTAACAGTCATGCCACCAGAAACAAAACCTCTCTGATAAGTTCACCCCTGTTGAGAGCTACAGCCAAAGCTGCAGCTCGTCACCTGCAATACAACGTAGACCAAACAGGCAGACCAGGCACCATTTGGTGCACCATTTTGCGCACCATTTTGTCCTGAAATAGTAGCATATCAGGGCATGGAGTGGAAACCTTCACAAGCTGGGTCAAGTGAGGAGCACAAGCCCACATAACCTTGCCCAGTTTCCCTCCAATCTCTGCCCTGAAGCATCCCAGCATAGAATTTCAATTTTTCCAAGACTGCTTGCAGTTACCTTTATTTCACAAGCAAAGTGGGGGCTTCTGTAGATCTATGGCCAGTTGTGTATGGCCTTGACTTTTACTCAGGGCAATAAAAGAAGCCACATGTACAAATTAGGTAAGAACTGCAAGGCAGTTTCTTAGTCTTTTCTTCCTTTTATAGACAGTGTCTCTGCATTAAACATGATAGCAGCATGTCACGTGTACAGCATCCAAGTGTGAGTAAAAGCTATTGTGTGAAAAGTTTATTGTATTTCATATAGAATTAATTATATGTTGGATAATGCATCAGCTTGCTCATTATGGAAGTTCTGATTTGAATCTTTACAATCTGTCACCCAAGCAGATAATTAACTGCAATATTTATGTGGCTGTATCAATTTATCCCTGGTCAGATCTGGCGCAGCTACGATGCTGACAGCAGTGGATTTATTTCAGCTGGTGAGCTCAAAGTAAGTTATTCTAACAAATCTCTGTGGGCTTGATCTACAGCTCACTGATGTCAAAGAGAGTCTTTCAGTCAGCTTTACCAATTTGCTGCCTTTTTGTGTGGTTGACAAATGACATCTCTAGGTTGTTCATAGCAAGCTGAAGGACTCATGCTTTCTAGCATGGTCTCAGAGACCCTGTAAGGGGAGGATGCTCTGCTGTTGCCCTTGATGTCCTGCTTCCCCCTTGCCTTGTCCCATGACCCCACTTGTCCTGGCGACCCTGAGACACCCAATGAGCCCCACAAATGCTGCCTCACCTTGGCTTTCACATGTGTCTCTCCCAGCCAAAGAGAGCCAAAGCCACTGTGTTTTATTAGTGGGATTTCTTCATAATCTCTACCTGAGCCTGCAGATTTTCTCAACACTGATTTCTTGCTAAAGCTCAGACCGTTGAGGTGAGAGCCTATTCAGAAACAGTAACTCAAACACTTTGAGCCAGCTGGACACAAAATTCCATCCCTGGGTTGCAGACCATGTGCTTAAGTGCATGACTTCAGCCTGTGTCTCAGCAAACATATAAAAGGATGTTTAAGTGTTTTGCTGAATGGAAAATACTCTGATTTGAGATCAGTTAACAAATATTGCAGGACTTTTGTTATCTTTTGCTTATTTTGTGAGCTAATTAGGACTCATTCCTGCATGCATGCTCTGGGGAAATTTGGTTATTTTCTAATTTATTTGAAAAAATGTGTTTCAGCTAAAAAAGAATTGAACTTTTTCAAACTGAAGACACTAACTGGGAATGTGAAACTGGATTCGTATAACTCTGCTGGATTTGAATTGAATTTCTTACTGTTGTTTCTTGAATTTACTCTAAAGAGTAAAATTTGAATCTTTCTCACTACAGGATTTCCTGCGAGATCTCTTTTTGCAACATAACAAGATGGTTACTGAAGAAAAGCTGGAAGAATATACTGACACCATGGTAAGAAAAGAGCGTATTAATATTGTTTATATTAGAGTACTGACTGGAAATCTCCTTCAGAGTCAATGTCCATAGGACCATAAAAGCCCTCTTAAAAGGTGTATCAGCATGCTGTGGGAAGTTAGCACATGCAGCTGCTAACAGTTCTATACTCTGGACATCAGCTGTGAAGGCTTTTCAAATATTTTTGTTTGGAGTTGAACTATTGCCTATGAGAAAACAACTTGACTCTATGCTAAAGCAAAGTGAGCTCTAAACCCCTTTAAAAATGGGTGAGGTGCATCCTTCTTCAGGGTATGTTCAGCCACAGCAGATCTCTAGCTCATTCACTCCCTCCTTCCTAGGAAATCCTTTTGCTTCCAAGACAAGCAGGTATTTGGCTTTTCTGCTCTGCAAAGCCCAGCAATCCTTGCTGGCTCCCTGCTGCTTCCCTGAAAGACTGAGAGGTTGAAAGTTTCAACTCTTCCCCTGCCTTCTCACAATATAGTTTTTATACTGCAATCAGCAACATATTATTAGGTGTAAGTTTAGCATCTGTCACCTGGATTTCAGAGAAATTTATTATATCTAAACATCTAAAAGCAAGAAAAGAAGAAAAAAAACCCCAAACTCATTTCTGTCATCTTTCTCAAGGGTATTATTTGAATTCCCCTAACAGACTTCTATTGCTGCAATTTTCTAAATTATTTTCAGATGGGACTGCCTTGTTTCTTGGCACAAAATCTGTGTTTGTACCTGAAAACCAGCTTGGTATGCAAGCAAACATGGAGCTGCCCACATATTTTGCAATACCATGTTATGTATTCATGATACATCTGTGTCTGGAAATGTGACCCTTTAGAGCAAAGTGGAAAACTGTACCATTACAGAGGAATGTACTTTTTTTTTTTTCCGTGTAAGATACTGAAAGTAGAGGAATGTCAGCTACAGAAATTATTTTTCAATTGACAGAGCCTGAAAACAATAAAACCCCAGAAGTTACAGCTAGAACAAAAATCTTCCTGGTAGCATCTCCAGGTAGCAAATAGCTTTCATGCTGCTCCATTAAGTTTTCCATCCCCGATAGTTAATTCTGATCAAGGACTGGGGAATAGGTGATCTGAAGCTTGTAGAGAGTGTGTGGTTCATTTCCTCCAACTCCTTTCCTTTTGCCTTTATTTCCCAAGAAAGATCTGTGATTCCACTACCCCAGTGCATCTGGGTATCAATGCAGTGCAGGGCTGAGAGCCAGGATGTCTGGTTTTTATTCTCATAATTTTTATAGGTTGGCTTTGTATCTTTGGAGAGGCAGTTAAGTTTCTACGTCAGAAGATAAGATTTGATCTGGGAAAAGGGATGCTTTGTATATCTGGGGAAATCTATGGTCTGAAATGCAAATCTGGCTCCTGAGGACAAAGGTTTGCAAAGCTGCAATGCCAAAAGACTCAGGGATGTTAGTGGTTATTAGAAAATGAGGATATGGCAGATGATTATTTTTTCCTTGCAATTCTTTTCTCTAAACGGAAGATTAAGGAAGCTTATAAACACACTGGATTCCAAAAGCTAAGGCAGGGTGTGAAATTACCACAGGCATATATATCACCCTGTGATATCCTGTAGTAAAATAGAGGATATGAATTCTGTATGTCAAAACAAAGTATCCATGTGAGTAGTATAACTATAGTATCAGATACATTGCATGAACTGATTGAGTGGGAACATATCTGAAGCAGAAGGGCAAAACTCCAGGGAGGGAAGAAAAATTCAGCCTTGCATTTGCGGGGCTGTATTAAAGAGGGAGAAGTGACTCGAGGAGCAAAGATATGATGTCAAGGCCCAGGGCAGTGACAGCTCTTTGCTTTCTCCCTCTGCTTTCCACATGGAATGAGGAGTCCCACTGGGACTCTGCCACCCTCACCACTGTTTAGGAAAAAGGGGACAGTGGCCCTTCCATCTTATTCCTGAAGCTCTTACAGTCTTTTTGTTGTATCTTTAGCAACCAGCAGCACCAATTCCTTCCCTTATTTCTTTGCTCCTACCCTTTTATCTGTTTAGAGCACAAGGTCCTTGGGACAAGGACCTGTATCTGCTGCACACAACTGCAGGGTTTCTCAGGGTGGCCCATCTATCCAACTCAAGGCTTTCAAGTGTCACTGTAATAATATTCGGTTGAAACAAGCCATGTCCCAAGAAGCTGTAAGCCCATCTGTCTCCACAGGAATTTACAGATCTCTGCCCTTCTTTCTGTACATACACAGCTGGCTGCACACATCTTAAGCAGCTACTGATAGACTGAGTGGACCCTAGAGCCTTCTTGAGATAGCAATAAAGGGGAAAATGCAAACTATCATTTTAAAGAAGCTAGCCCAGGTATGAGGAAAAAAAAAAGGCTGCATTTTATGGTTCTGTGCTGGGTCTTTGCAGCTTATGAGTGGTGCAAGCAGATATTATACCATGACATGCTGAACTCTTGCCCCTTATGCAGCTATGAATAATTTTATACCACATTAAAAAAAAAAAAAGGCGGCCGAAAAGAAAGAGAAGCTATTTCTTTTGGAAGAGATTGGTTATCTCCGGAAACGATCACTTTATCAGGTTCTTTCAGCTGTTTCTTAGGAGGCTATTCTTTTTCTTTGTGACTTTGGCATCCTTTCCTCGGGTAACACTGATGTAGATGAGGGATTTGATGAACCTCTGTGAAGAAAACAGGTAGTGAATGCATCAGCATGATAAAAACTCTATGGGTCTGCTAAATCAAATCTTAAGGAGCAGTAAAGTCACTGGGGAAAGAATATTCATGAAAGAATATTTGAGTTCTCCAGACTCTTCATGGGGAAATTGGAGAGGCAACCATGTGCTGAGGAAGTCCCTTTCTAGGCACAGTTCTTGTTTTTTTCATGCCTACATTGATATATGTTTGTATTAATAGTCATTAAGTGTGGATGAATAATTATTTACCTGCACTTGCATGCGAAAATATATAGTCATTGCAATTCTGAATCCTTGAAAACAATATGTAGATTTGTTACCTTCCCATGGGCACAGACTGAGATCTCTTGGCAGGGAGCAAGTGCTTGGAGGTTGAATTGAAGCCTTGTATTGCTTGAGATTCATGAGAAGAGGCCCCAGAGGGTCCTACAATGTGTGCTCCAGGAGAGAGAGTGAGCATGACTGAAAATAGAGGGTTTTAAAGTGTGGTGAGAATATTCTGCCTTCCTGAATGAACATAAACTGGAGAAATGAAAACTTGTCCCCATTGTGCTTCATGATGAGAAGAAGCCTGTGAAGGATGACAGCAGAACAACTTTTCCAATCCCTCCCCAACTCCCCTCAACCCCCAAAGTCAAGCTACTAGTAGACTTCTGTGTCCTGGTGAAGTTTCAGCCCATGAATTCCCATCTCACATGTGCATTTGACAACATTGTGTTATGAGTGACAGTTTCCATACTTATGAATGTTCATAGCTGTGTACGTAAATAGAATACTGCAAATGATGGAATATAAACTAGATTTAAGATATAGTTTCTGATTAAATTAAGTAGTCATCATTTTTTTCTTCTATAAGAACAAAATTTTCACTCAGTTCTTGCATCTTGATATATGTTATTACCTTGTTCATAGAAACCTTGATAGTTCATAACTTCCCAGGTAGCAGCATGCTACTTCTAATTTGTAATCCCAATGTCTATAAGTCACATGAAGCACATGCTGATTACTGAGACAAACTTCAGCAAATTAAGTTACATGTTCTCCTGAAGTAGTCACATGCAACACTGACATTCACTTTTTGCATTGCCTTATTTTGATAATGCCAGACTGAGCATTAGAAAATTCTTTAGTTTAAGCATTGTTATATTTTAGTAAGATGAAAAGGATAACTTTCACCCAGACAACATGCAATCTTTGCCCACCACAAGCTAAAATTCTAGAGTCAATAATGTAAGTGCAGTGACTAATAACCTAACAAACATTGGTCATGAACTACAACATTCGTAAGTTTGTAGATGGAGATGTCTGAGTATGAAATCTTAGCCTCAGAGAAGCCAATATAGAAATCTTTCCCAGCTTTAATTATACCAGGGTTTTACTGGGCTTATTTGCAAAGACTCTCCTGTGGACTGAGCTATGTAACCCAAGCATACAAGCCTGTAGCTGATCAGTTGAAGGCTCCTCATCTTCTCAGTGCAAAGGGGAAGAAGTTGTCTTCTCTCTGAAGATGGTCTATGTCCCTGAATATGCATTGTGGACTACCTTTACGGTACAATGTGGGAATTTCTGGTGCTTTTGTGGCTGCTGCCTGTGCCCTCTGCAAGAATAATGCTAGAGGGTCAGCGTGGTCAGTTCTTTGGCTGTGAAAGTCTGTCTGTCTATGCTCGGTGACAATGCCAGGGTACTTATACATGGAAATAAAAGTCGGAGCACAGAAAATTCAGGTAATTTAGACCCTTACCAACTTACTAATCAAGCAAGCCTATCTTTGTGAACAAAGTCTCTTATGACCACCAAAGAAATGGTGCAATAATAGAAAGACGAATATTTTTTGTATTGAAAAAAAAGCCTAAACAGAGTTTGTTATGTTTGTGAACGCACTGAGCCAACTTCCCAAAGCTCTAGAAATAAAACAGGAGTGGTTGCCTAGGGAGTCGTTTTTGTACATCTCTTCTCCTGATAGCGGTCCATGCTGGCCCCACTCCCAGGCATCTCTGTGAGGATGCCATGACCCCCAAGAGACTGGATCTCCAGTGATGCACTGTTACTGTAAACATGACATCTCCTAAGCCCAGCCACTGCTGTGGGAACCCCACCATCACCAGAGAGCTTCTTCATGGCTTTGGGTGGGTGTGATTCCTCTTGTTGCATTGCTGTCTGTGATAAAGTGAAGACCCACACAGCTGATGAACACAGTGGAGGCAAATTTGCCTTCTGTGTCCCTTCTTGACTTAAATCAGATGGTGCTGTCGTCTCCAGTTTTGCACCACACTTGCTGGGGCACAAAACAAGGGAAGTAAAAGATCCCATTTAAACTCAAACTTAATTTCTGAAGATTAAAACCAACAGAACTCAGGAGCCTGTGGGCTTTAGAAAACCCTGAGAGATAATGCCTTGCTGTTCTAGGAATCAAAATACACTTAGAAATTCTACACTAAATGACTTGTCTCTGTGACACAGGCAATCTGTTTGGGCAGAGCACTGAGATTTTGTCGTGAGGAAAAGTTTCTGGCCACAGGGCCCTCCTGTCTCTCTGCAAAAGCCTTTGTGACCCTGTCCTTGCCCAAAGAAAGGAGCCATAGGCAGTCCTGCATCTTGGGTGCATGTCTGTCTTGATACACTCTTAGTAACCTCTGTATTCGCTGGCCAGCTTTAGTTACAGCTGTTGGGGATAGGTGCCTATGATACATACATTTGTGAGAGTAAGAAGTCAAGCAAAAGCTGACTCTTTCAGTGTCCCACTTTATTACACACAAAGAACCATAGAAGGTATAAAAGCAAGTTTCAGTGAGTCCACTGATCAAAGAACTATTTATTTTAGTTGTTTACTTTTTTCTTTATCTCTGTCATGGAAAATAATTCATATTTATAATCTTATATTGCTTTTTGAAGCATGTGTGTGTTTGTCATATTGTGATGTTTCAGCGGCCCTCTTTACAACACTGGACTGGGAAAGCAGAGATATTTCCTTTGATGAATTAAAAGCCAATGGCAGTTCTGATTTGGCATTTTAAAAAATGGAGATCTAACAGCACTTATTTTGCAAACCCAGCTCTTACATATTCCCTGTCTGCCTCAGAGTGTATGGATTACATTCAAACAAACAGAACTAAGATGCCCCTGGTGCACTGCCATTAAAATGTCAGTGAATTAATTTGTGCAGACACTTTAAAACATGGGGTAACCTGACAGTAAAATAAATACATCATTTTATAAAGCATACTGCTAGATGCAACAAAGCTTTCAGTAAAATTGAGTGCTATTTAAACATGCCAGACCTTGTTCTTAACCATATTGAGATGTTTCATATCAGCCTGGCAGCGTAAATATACCTTTCAAGAGTGTAAACTGAAAATCCATCAAGTTTAACATATCAAGATGGTGTGTGAAGGCAAAAGTTTAAATTAGAAACAATCTAATAACCATTTCAATTATCTGCTTCTCCCATGATGTGCACTTCATCACATGTGGTAGCTTCTGACATTCTTTGTCTGCTCATTCACACAATTAGCTGATCAGAGGAAAACGCTCACATGCTTGAAACTTGAAAGTTTAATTAAAAAACATTTCCTGAGGCTTTTCCCCAAGTAATGCAATGCAAGATTGCCATGTCATGGGTATGCGTAGGCTCCAGTTGTCCAGATAACAGGATTAGGTCTATCTTATTAGCTGTGGTACCTGAACTAATTCAGGGAACACGAGCCCATCTTCCCTACATGTTTTCTATATGTCATGCGGGATGCACTGGCCAAGAATTAGCTCGGCCTAACTCTTCCAGCCAGACAGTTATTTTATCTGTTGACCAGTATGGACAATCAAAACATTGCATATGTTTGAAGATTTTATTCAGGATACTTGTGGCAGAAAAAGGCCAAGCAATTAGAAAACACAAAGATTACCTCTTGCAGAGCTGAGTGAAGGAGGTCAGGGAGGGTAGCTGGTTAGCTGTAAGTGGACATGGTCAGCTGCTGAAAATTTAATGTCAAGCTCAAAGATGTGGTGCAAGAGAAGTAAATTGAGGATGTTGCCTTTCATTAATCATTCCACTAGGGAAACTATTCTCTCTTCAGTTAAATGTGTGGTCTGTGCTACTGCAAGAATATTTAAAAGGGTTCAGAAATGGGTAGAGTTGAAAACCACTAGCTCACAAAACGGATAGTGAAGCAGACTTTCACATCTAAACCACCACCTCTAATCTAGCCTGTCTCATTAAAGATACACAAAGATCTTCAGCTTCCCAGTTGTTTATGACTTCTGAAACCATGAAAATATGCTGCACCCACAATGTAGAGCAGATGCAGAGCAGGCAGGACATCCAAAGTCCCAAGACAAGCATAGCTACAGTAGGGTGCTTATTTATTTATTCTGTGAAAAAGGAGGTGAGACTGGGCATATTTCACTGAAAGAGAGACTTGAGACTTGTCCCAGAAAGGCCTATGTTAAATGAGAAATGTGCTCCAAGTCTGGTTCATGGATAGGAAACCACCAGATCTGTCTTGGTCCCATAAGCTGCCACAGCAGTGAGAATTTATAGGTGTTTATTAGTGAGCTTGTATGGAGATCAGAGTATTGTGGTCACTGAGCTGAACTTCTCCCAAAAACTTTGTGTATTGCTTTCCTGAGGCATCACAGAAGAAAAAACACATCTGAATTTGAAGTCTACAGATGGACTTTAGTCTCAAGAGAGTAATTCTCAGATGCACAGAGTAAGGGAGAAAATAAAACACACTTCCAGGAGCTCAGAAAGATGTAGGAGAATCCAAGTGAAGTTCAAAGAGTGCTAAAGGCAGTAAGTTTTAGTGGGTTTTAGTAAGGACACTGTATCTTTGTATGAAGAAAAGGCCAGTGCCTTCAGCTGGAGCTGCCCTGACCCAGAAGCAGAGTCCCTGAGAGCTGTGTCCTCTTTCCCACCAAATGCTTTTCTCTCCCACCATGCCAGCTGCACTGCTCTATGAAGAGTTTCTACAGACCGTGTGAGTAACTAATGCTCCTTGGTGGCCTAAACCAAGGGATTTAGGGTGACATTTTCAAAAGCACTTAAGTTAACTGTAGAGTCCAGGGACTATGGTATTTCCAGCACCCACATGCTGGTACTTTCTCTAGCTGTCTAAATAGGGGTTGTCTTCATAAGTTTCCATTAGGAAGTATTTTTCAGGGTAATCGTGGAAGCTGGATGCTGCAAAGCCACCTGTCACGGAGAGTCTGCAAAACTGAATTAGTAGGGGTATCTCCCCCCCTCTTCACACAACAGACAAAACCAGGCTAGGCACTAATGTTCCATTTGGAGAGAGGCTTTTAATACCTTACCTGGGATTATTTATTTCTAGAAAGAACATTAATCATTTTCTATGGCCTGCAGAATAACTCCTTTATGAGCCAGGGACTGAAGGCTCAGGTTTATCTCTCTGATGGCAGTGGAAGTCTGCCATTGCAGGGACATTTCTCCCTTTGGTGGCACCAACAAAGGCGGCTTCTGCTCCCATCCCTTCCTCCAGCCTTGCCCCATTGCAGTTCCAGCAGAGACCAGGGAAAAGTGCCGTGTTGCAGTGGGAGAACCGATGGGGTAGGAAGCAGAATGCAAGCAGTTAGATCAGCTAGAACGGGGCAACTTGTGCTAATGAAACCAGAGAGCAGTTCTCAGGATTGCTTGGCAGCTTTATTTGTCTCTCCATCTCTAGAGCAAAGGAAGGTTCACAAGTCTTCCTTGTGTTATTTAGTGGCTCTGCACAGAGTGCATGTTTGGCAGAGGCTTTCCTTGTGCCACTGAACCATGTGGGTGTCAGGATGTTATTTTTCCAAATATCTCAATATGGGCTTTCAATCATTCATAGGGCTTTCATATTTTCTTTAAGTGGAAGAAAAAGTGAGCCTATACTTACCGTCTCTTCAAAAATCCTATCCCAACCTCAGTAGTGTAAAATGCTCAGAATAATTAGTGGGATACAATTTGTTGCAGAATCACGACCTAAATACAGTACAATAAAGGGTTACCATAGACTTGCTGTCCTCAGCATAGCTGCCTGCCCTTGAGCAAGGGGCAAGGAGAAGGCAGTACTGACAAGATAGGTAAGGACTCCCTGAGAAATGGCACTTCTCCAGGTGCACCAATGGCACCTCTTCTACACAAGTGTTAGGCTCTGCCCCGGCTTTGCTGCTGGGAATTTTTCAGGACATGCTGCTGGCTCCCACTCATTCAGGCTGTGTCATAGCAGATGATCCTGTGCCTCTAAGCTTTGTGAGATGGAGGCTGGTATGGGCCTTCTTCAGCAGGGGTGCAATAACACAAAAGGGTTTGTAGGGAACTGGTTACTCTGCACAACTACTAAATAAGGATGAGACCTATCAATATAATGCATATTCCTTATCTGATTATCTGACAAAGAAAGGTGACGTGTCATAGTCCAATACTCAGCTTCCCCCTCCCCACCACCACTACAACATGGAATACATTTTTTTCTAGAACTTTGAGCTACAAGTTATTTGGGTTTGCAACTCATTAAACATCCCCTTCCCCCACCACTTTCCTTGTAACAAACTCTTTTTTTGTGCCTTGAAGAGAAATGCAGAACCAAATACAACAAATAAATATATGTATTTTTGGTGATGACTCATCAAAATGATGGCACTAAGGAAAAGGCAATCTTTTTGAAAGGATAAGTTTTGAATTCACACAGATTAACGTCTTGATGTTGGCAGTCTGAACCTTCTTCCTAATCACAGAGCTTTCCAACAGAGGACTTTGAGCCAAGAAAACCACACTGCTTTAGTGGTGTAAAATCCTGACCTGAGTGTGGATCAGAAGGTGACATTTGCACTTCAGCCACTTAGTAGCCACAGCAACAGTCAAAGATAAGGATGGAGTAAGGCTGGAAAGCATTCAGAAGTTTTCCCCTTTTTCCAGCATTTTTTTTCAGGGCCCATGGCAAGGCCGGTGTTTTCTGCAGAGCTACCTTTATGCCCATGAAAGTTGGAAAGGGAGTGGTGCTGGTATTTGATTGCTTTGGGTTGTTGCTGTCAGAAAGCCGTAGGGTTTTGCTATGATCTCATGCCAATGCCATGCCACTCAGGGTTTGGGCAAGCACCCTAAGCAAGCAGAGGTGAGGACACAGGCAGAACAAAATGTATATTGGCTTTTTTGTATGTGTGTTCTCCTCGTGGCCTACCTATTTTATCTCTGTCTCCCTGATTTTTAGATGAAAATCTTTGACAAAAATAAAGATGGACGACTGGACCTGAATGACCTGGCAAGGTAGGATTCAATAATGTTGATGGGGTTTTTCAGCTCACAATGGCAGATCCAGACAAGGCGATGATCTCTCTCTGGGAACGTGCATTTGAATTTTACCTCCTTTCAAATTAAATCAGCTCTGATCCTGCCTTTCCAACACATGGTCCCCATTGTAATAGTCTGAGAACCTAGAGCCAGTGACAGGAGCAATGCCAGGACCTATCTTTACAACCAAAATGCTCTGGTCTGATCCATGCTACTTCTGGGATGCTTCCCAGGAGGAGACAAAACCTGTGGCATTGTTTCTCAAAAAAAAATGATGGCAATCCCTTCAGCAGGGTAACAGATATGCATTTTTTACATCCTTATGTGCAGCAGGGATTCAATAGAATTTTTGCTACATTTTTGAATAATAAAAATGCCACCACAAACGAGTTTGGCAATGGCAGTAAGAAATAATTTGGAGCACCAAGGTGAAGATGCTCGTGAATGAAGTTGGGGACTCAGTCATGGGCTCCTGCTTCTTTTCCTTGATACCTCAGAGGCTTTCAGGTGATTTTCACTGCCTACAGACAGAGTATGGCTTTCTCTTAAATGTATGTGCATTGATTGGATAGGACTCTAAACATGCAGACACTGTCTTAAAACACCAGTTTAGAGCATGAGGAGGCAAAGGTGCTGGTTTGTCACTATTACTTTCTGCTTGGAATCACAACAAAAAACTGCAGTGTGTACAGCTGTTCCCTTTTACCATGACATATAGGAAGAGAATCAGAAGCAGAATGGAGAGTATCTAAAGGGGGTTGCTTTTGCAATTTCCTCTTAAATATGGCTCCCTACTGGGAACCAGGCCATCTGAGGCTCCCCTCCAGTCTGAGAACATTTCTCACACCTCAAATCCCTCCATGTGTGGACACAGCTCAGCATGCCCTGTGTCACAGGCTCTAAAAACCTCAGGGTTAGCAGAGCATTTGGAGAGAGAAAAGGGTTTATCAGTGCTTGATGGGCTTTAGGAGACAAAAGGAGAGGAATTCAGCCAGTTTCGATGCACAGACCAGTATTATTTTGTCCTTTACTTTTACAACCCTCAATTCCCCCTCCAACAGACAGCGATAAATGACTCTTTCCTTTAATGCAGCACAGCAATACAGTTACCAGGAATGGTTATCTGGTAGCTCTTGCTTTGGAGTCTGACAACCTCATTTGCACTGGACCACTAGAAATGCTCTGTGAGGAGCAATAGTGTTAAGAATGTTTGTGGTGAGCCAAAGGGTGCCTTCCCTGCACCATCAGACAGGGAGGAGGGCATGTGTTCCCACAACAGCCCTCTGCAAATAACCCTGCAGACAATTTTCTCTTTTATAGAGTATAATTTAACATCCCTTTGCTTTATGAACAAGGAGAGTTCAGAAGAGTTTGTGTGCAGATGATAATATGGAAATATCATAATTTAAATCTCTCCATTTAGGATTCTGGCGCTCCAGGAAAATTTCCTTCTACAATTTAAGATGGATGTAAGTAGAACTAATTTTTTATACATTGATCCTATTTCTCTCAGCTAAGATTAGCTGGGCTCAAACTTGATTCTTTTTTTCTTTAATTACTCATTTGCTTGTCCTCTCTACATGTAGGCTTGCAGCACAGAAGAAAGAAGGAGAGATTTTGAGAAGATCTTTGCACACTATGATGTTGTGAGTCCCAAGAAGCTCTTCATTCCCTTGCAGTTTGTAAATGACACAGATTTTTCATATGCTGCTCAGATTGCTTCCTCCTGCTGTGTGCTGTTGGAATCACTGAGAGGCAGCAGCTGTGCCCAAGCCCATGGCCCATGAGCCCAGATGCCAGACTTGCAGGGGTAAAGCAGGGACAGGTGGGAGCAATGCTCAGAGACCTTGTGACAAGAACCCATTTTGACTTTCTCCATTGTCAGTGCTCCATTAGCAGTATCCCTGCGGGAGATGCAGAGGAGGTGGTGGCTTTAGCTGTCATGATCTGTTGCAGTTTGGGACCTCCTTCACCACTGCCTTGAAAAATAAATACCCTTTCAATACTGAAGCAGTGGTTATTTAGGGAGTCTGCCCAGGACAGACATGACCATCTAATTGCCTGTTAGACATCAGCAATTCAGTGCCACTTCTGACAGTCATACAATTCCCTCAGGGTGGTGACCAGCAAACCCCATGAAATGGTGGGAGATGTTGCTCCCATCTGAGGGAAAGAGATGGTTTGGCAAAAAGGAAGGGATCTTAGATATTGGGAAGAAATTCTTCACTGGGAGGATAGTGAGGCACTGAAACAGGTTGTCTGGAGAGACTGTGGATTTTACATCCCTGGAAGTGTTCAAGGCCAGGCTGGATGGGGCTTTGAGCAACTCAGCCTGGTCTAGTGGAACGTGTTCATGCCCATAGTGGCATGCTTGGAACTAGATGATCTTTAAGGTCCTTTTCAACCCATACCATTTTATGATTCTATGAGCTTTATGTTATAAAGCTTGGTGACAGGTAAATGTACTGAGCAGTAAACACTGTAGTGTTTTTGACTCACTGAGGAGTTTTGATGTTTATTCCATCTTTCAGAGTAAAACGGGAGCACTTGAAGGCCCAGAAGTGGATGGGTTTGTCAAAGACATGATGGAACTTGTCAAGGTATCTTCATGGCTCTGTTTTTTAATACCCTGTATTTCTGAAAGATCAGTGCTTGTTTTGGAAATGTTATCTATATAAAGAGACTAGTGAGAACACAGTCAAATTTTACTTTGATCTTCAGCAGAAGAGAATGCCACAGTCTCAGCATGTATACTGCAGAGCATTTCACCATATCACAGAAAATCTGCCAAACAAATTATTGCAGTTTCTGTCAGCAACTGTATTTTAAAAGGTTCTGCTCTATCTTGCACTCTGAATTAGGCAGATGTTACAGCAAATTGTTGATATAGATCAATCATCAGAATTTCTTTGTACTGTTTTCCCCGTGGATGTGATTCTCTCCAGAATGACCTCATGGTTCAGTAGGTTATCTCAGGGCTACACTTGAAAATTACTTGAGGTCTATCTTTAACTGACAGTACTGTACCCAGTGTGTCACTTCAGTTTCTGATGGACAGCAGAGTCTGTCTGCATTGGATTATCTTGAGTTTCCAGATGCAGTCCAAGATAGAGAATATGGGGGCAGGCAGGAAGTTGGATTTGTACTCTGTGGGTGTGGGTGTGGGTGTGGGTGTGTGTGTGTAAAGAAGGGAAGTTTGTACTTTCCCTAAAGCCTTCATCAGTATTGTCCTACAAGCTGTGCATGTGAATTTGAGTCCCTCCTGAGAAAGGGAGGGACTTGCTTGCAGAGAAAGCAGTACAGTGTTAAGAGCATATAGAGACAGTGTAGTGTCTTCAGCAGCAGCGTGATCCATGAAAAGTAATTTTATATTGCTGAGTAGCCTGTAAAATAGGAGTCCCCTGACAGAAATGCTACATCAATCCTTGCACAGCAGGTTTGAGAGAAACCAGATGAAAGCACTGGTAGTGTAGCAATCTGCATTGCACACTTTTTGGCAGAGTTTTCTTTGATATGCATCAGATACTGATGGCCTTGATTAAGCAAAAAAGTCAAGCTCCAATTCTGTATGGTTACACACAGTCCCATGATCTTTCTGCTTTTACAGGGCATCCTTTCCCAATCCTCTTTTTGCTTCCCTACTGCATGTGAGCCGATGTGTGGCCTTTTGGTCATTCCTTCTTGGATGGATTTCCCAGTTGCTGCACGGCCTGCTGCTTTACAAAGCTGGGAGAATCCAGGGCCATTTTCTCTCTCAACACCATTTTTCTCTTTTGCCTGCAGCCCAGCATTAGCGGGGTGGACCTGGACAAGTTCCGCCAGATCCTACTCAACCACTGTGACGTGAACAAGGATGGGAAAATTCAGAAATCTGAACTGGCTTTGTGTCTCGGGCTGAAAAGTAACCCATAGCTGGGAAAGTGCTTGTGGTTGTTTCCCCTGTAAGATTTGCCGACTCCTCCTTGCAGAAGTGTGTCTGTCCTGCTGTGTGAGTGGTGGGGAGGCAGGGCACCATGCTCCTGGGCTGAAGAGTGGGATTCGCACACAGGTCTCCTTGCTCCACCAACTCCTTTGTGGTGTTCACTCACTGCTGCCACTTGTGAATCCCCTTAGCAATGCCTCTGCCCACCAACAGACCAGCTGCACAGAGAAGAGGTTACTGTTCTTCTTCTGCTCTCATGAAATGCTGCTCTGCCCATCCCCTAGGATAGGGACAAGTATCTCCTCAAAAATGTCCTGTCAGTGCCCTCAGAGTGCAGCTAATCAGTGTTTCTGATGGTTGCCTTATATGTGTGAAGTCTTTACTTGTGTAAGCATCGTGCTTTGTGCATTTAAAATATTGGATGGATGACAGCGTATTTGTGCAGAAATAAAATGGCAATTATAGAAATCTGGTAAGATCAAAGTTCATGTGTTAGGTACAGAGAGCCATCTGTGGCAGGCTGGCAGATGGTCCATAGTAACCTTTTGTGTAAAATGCATCAAATGGCAAGATGTTTTGGGATGCCTATAAACTGTGGGGTTTAAATCCATCAGGCAATGAAACATGGTAGATCCTTTCCATGGAAAAACCACACACACCAGGAAATAATGTCACCTTCAGGATGAAGCCACAGAGTAACATCACTTCTGGAGGACACTTTTTTCTGACCCAAAATGAAATAACATACAAGGTTTCTATAAACAGGAAAACTGGAAGGACAGAAGCCTGATGGTAGCAAAGCTCCTAGACATGCTTATTTTCTTTTTAATCTGTAAGAGTTAGCAGTTACTTTTAACATTTATTGAACCTAAAGCTTCCCATCACTTCTGTGCCATGAGAGTCATCCTGGAACCTGATGGCAGCAGTCTCATTTGTGGCACACATTTCCCTATTCCAAAGGCTTTGGGTGAATATTCAGAAAGTGCCACACCTATACAATCATGCCCATATAATTGTTTCTTCATTTCCTGAGAGAAGGTTGTTTAGAAAACGTTGTTGGCAAAACTCCCTCACATTTCACCATTTCTGTCTCCTACAGATGACAGACCCAGACTTGACACTACAAGAGTCTCTGGTTATGGTTTCTGCACAAGGCAGCACTATGAGACACTCCTTTTATACTTAGTTTTATAAAAATTAATCAGAAATTACCTTCAGTCAACAAGAATAGAGATGCAAACAGTGATTACATAAAGCACTTAAGAACATACTCAGCTTAAGGCATCTGCTCATTTTCTGTTTTCATTAATGATAAGTTCACAGACCGAACAAGTGCTAAGGTTGTGTTTAAACCCAGCACAGAACTAGTGCTCTAAACTCTCAAACTGCTCTTTCCCATCCTGGCAGCAACACAAATCACAACCACAAATACAGAGCTTTTCAATGGTTCAGAAAAATTATAAACAAGGAGTCAGGCCTTAGCAGCAGCTCCCGAAGCCAGCAGGGATGCAGGTTTACTCCTGGATGCTCATGCCCCTCTAAGGGAAGAGCTGTGGTCAGAAGTGCAGGACCATAGAGTAGAAGCCAGCAGATAAATCCCATGAACTGCTGTTTATCAGACATGCTTTATCATCATCTTTGAACAACTTGTAACAAATTTAGCAGGGTACAACACCAACCATTGTTTTATTGTACCTCAAACAGAGTACAGGATGTGACTGATCAGCATAAATAGTTATGCCTTTAAGAATATTCTTCTGTTTCTTTTTCTTCCTTCAGTCTCCATATAATTGTCATTGTTATTATTATATTCTTAAACTACAGTTTTTATTACTTTGGACATGACAGCAATTTCTGTAGCATCCGCTACAATTTATTTCCACACACAGATATTGCTATTTGTATTTCTCAGTGATGGCACTATTTTCTTTCACCTCTGTTTAATCCTACTCATATCACTAGAACTTTTTCTTACTTATTAAAGTATAAATTTTAGCATATCCTGTCCTGCCTCAACAAATACACAGTGAATATTATTTTTAGAAACTGTATACAACCACAGATCTCATTTCAAGAATTATACACTTCCTCTTTATTGAAACCATATGCTTTTCACACCCTCTACAGCTAATAGTTTTTGTGCAACAGACACTGAGCAGTAATGAATTTGATATGTCAGTGTCACAGTGCATTTTGCTTCTTTTGTATAAACCTGGGATTTATTTTTTTATAAAATACTGATTTTGCCAAAGCCTTCTCACAGCTTGTATTATTAGCTTTACACAAGTGAGTGCATAGCTTCCAGTAAGTGAGTTTAAAAGAGCATTTTACAAAACATTAGCAAAAAGTAATTTGGGATCATAGATTAAAAGGTTATATAGAAAATTCAGAGAGTGGGTTTTCATTATTTTTTTCAGTTACTTAGTTTTCCATTTCCATGAGAGTTTTTTTTTGTCTGTCCAGAGCAGAAACCAAAGAGCAGGAAAACAGGCATACACACTGTTTTGTTTGTAGGAACCAAAAGGGAGAGCCATATCCCAGTGGGACAACAGCCTCAGTAAGCTGCAGATCCCCTCTAAACAAAACAAGGTGTTGGATGCAGTGGGATTTGAGCCCACATTGCAAAGGTCAGCAAAGCAATTACTAGCGAGACATGGTCCTATTACCCTATAGCCTCTAAAAGTCAACATTAAGGCAGGAGACAGGCATTTTGAGATTTCTTGCAGAGAAGATGTGTTCCTTACTTGCAGTGCTTATTTTTTTTGGCTTTTTTTTTTAATTATTATTTTCACTACAGTGATAAGTGATCTCTAAGGCCCTTTGGTCTCAGGCTCTGGTGATTTCAACATTTTAAGCTGCTCTAGATCTATAGCTAAGTAACACATCTCTGATATAATATAGCTATTTTCTATTTTGTGAATTTGAAGGGCACTTTTATGTACTTAGGTACCAAAACATGAGACAATACTTCACATTTGAATGGTTACATAAAAATACCTGTTTTGTGTTAAGTATATGAAAATAGCAATTTCTGCAGATACCACCTTATTTAGGAGGCTGCATCGTGGTAACTAGAATTTGAAAGCAGAAAAGAAATGAAAATATTAGCAAAGATAATTTTCCCTTGGTATTTTCATGTTTTTCTTTAGAAAAGTGAGGTTAAGGGAGTCACAGTTTTCTATTTCTTCCTAGTATGCAAATCTACTGCAGTCAATTTTTGACGGACTCATCATATTTCATAGGTGCATTTCTAAAGCACACTTAGCAAACACAGACATAGTGCTCAATATGTACAGTGCTCCCAAATGTGTCTTTTTATGGTTGTTTTTCTTCTTTTGCTTGTTTAACTGGCAAACTGCTGGATTTGGAAATCAATGTGTGAATTTCCTCAGATCAAAGCTGTTTCTTTTCCCTGTGAGTTGTATGAGATTGTGCCCTGCACTCCTGTCATGCTCCCTGCTCATCTTGCCCCTTCTCAGTTTTGGTACTTGACAGAGGTTTTTTTCTGGATGACTTGCCATGACAACTTCGTTCAGGAGAAGCTGACTCAGACAGCTTCAGACTGTGTAGAACTGATAACAATCAGTTGTTTAACTTCATTGGTTTTGCTGGAAGACATGATCTTTACTCCCATGATTTTGAAGTTAACACACTCTTTGCTTATCCCGAGCCACCACCAAGGCCCCCATTTTCCAGAGTCAGCCTTACATTCCTGAATTGCTCACATGCCAGTTGTTCCTTGTCTGTGCAATTTTTTCCCCAGGATAATGAATCCACATATACATGTTCACCTCATTCTCCAGTCTGAACACATTCCAGCAATCTCACATCACTGACACACAGACTGGAACCAGATGAGATGTTTAGAAATTTAACATTTAAGTTTCATCAGTGCTTTATTTTCAAATTTTCAGGAGAATAATTATCTCCCTTTGTTCTCACAATATTGCATTAAATAACATGCACATCTTAGAAAAAATGCTTTTTATTCCAACTGGAAGCTAAAAATTGAGCTTCAGTTCCAAAAGAAGGGTTCAGAGCAGAGGAAACCAGCACCGTATTTTGATTAATCTCCTTTTTTATTTGTGTGGTAAGAGAACAGTGTCAATATTGATGAAAACAATTGTGACTAATGCAGAAAACAAGACTATCAGAGAATCATCTGCCACTTATAATAGAACCCATACTAGAAACACCTTAATTACAGCTATTATCTCTTGAAATGGCTGGGTAACTCTTACATCAATCTGATTTGAAATAGAAAGTTTCCATTACACAGTGAGATGTTAAATGGGGCTTTGCTATGTAATTACATGGGGTAAAGTAACTACGAAAGCCATTTTTGTATGAAGATTACACTGACTGATAATGAAAAGCTCTCATTTTCTGGCACCTGTATTTTCAGTAATTCCCTGGAGAACTGAGTCTCATTTTAAGTAACATTTTCACATGGGAGAAGGGGGAGTAAGAGTGCCAGTTCTGGCCACTATGAGAGAAAATAAGGAAATTGTTTGTCTAATGCCAAGAGGCATCTTGACAGGAGCTCCAGCTGAGTCCCAGAGGTCAAACCATTTCCCTGCTCTGTCTTGCTTAGCTGGCAATCACTGATTTTCACAAGCTTGTCCCATGGTAAAGCATCCTGATGCTCACCTGCCATATGCTTAGCCTTTACAACGGCTTCAGGCATTGCCTTTTCACTTGGGTTTCTTCATTCAGAGTTGCTGTAGTACATAAAAAAACCACCCTGCTGGTGTTCTGGACACCTTGCACAGATGATGAGAGAACCAGAGAGGATGTCTCTGCCCAGAAAAAACAGTCAGCACAATGGCAAGCGCAGTGCAGACAAATGCAGGCTGCATCTCTGACATCACCTGGCATCTCTTTAGATGAGCTGTTTCAGGAAAAAATTAACTTGAGTGGATTTGATGGAGGCACCACAGCCCACAAGATTACTAGGCAATGTGGCTAGAGAAAGGACATCTGCCCCAGTCTGAGAGATGTAGATTGGGGTCCCTGCTTTCCACAGCATCATGGCTGTGAATCTGAAATGATTTCAACTTGCTCAGTTTTACCAGCGAGAGGCTTCTATAATGAGAGCACATAACCGCACATTGAAAATTAGTAATTTTGGTTTGCAGGTGTACTTTCAAGATATATATTAACAATAGTAGCCATCACGTTCTCAAATAAAGGAGAACTGAAGATTCTGGTGCCCACATGTGGTGTGAGGGACTGGATACATTGCACTTTATGGTGAACCTGATCACTCCTTTGAGGTCCTCCTGCACTAGACTCTGGATTCAAAACCCAGAGAAGGATCTCCAGGGGAAATACAGGGAATTTAAGCCCTAAACTAATTTTCTCTTCAGGTGCGGCCCACAAACCCATACAGTAAGGTTTGTACCAACTCTCCATGGTTCTGTTTTGTAAAGTAATCAACACTAGAATGTAAAGGAGAGAAACAGGTCACTGCCAATGTGATCTGAAGAAATAACTCTTCCTGCGTTTCTCTGTGAGGTCAGAGATGGCATTTAATGACAGAAGCTGCATGAGACAGCTATAAGGCTGAATCCTCTGTCCGCAGGCTGCTGACAACAGAGCCCTATTGGCTCCTACGGAGCAAGACCAGCCCAGGATGGTGGGACAGGTGGCTGTGGCTCTCTTTCCAGACATATTTTACAGCTTTTAAAGCTTGAGGTTCCTAAAATAAAGTAGTGCCAGGACTAGAAAGTGGCAGCATGAAGGCTTGCTTGGGTTGACACCACAGTCAAACACCTCTATCTCTGAGGGAGGCTGTTATTAGGACTGTGTCTGCTTCACAAGAGCAAAGAACTGTAACACAGTTTTCAAGGGGCTTCTTGCAGCTGGTAGAGCTAAGGATAGCATGTTCTCATTTTTTGATTCCCTGCCAAATCTCAGGTAAGATGTCACTCCCAGTGCCTCATAGAGAGGAAGATGGAGAAGAGATGCACTCAGCAATCCTGTTTGGGTGGCGTTTTGAACAAGTTGATATCATCTGTCACTTTGGCTAACGTGTCTGACTCTGATGGTGTGACCAAAGAGTTTTTATTTAATATTGTTAATACTTAGGAAAGGGGTTCATTTTTTCAGCACATAAAAACTAGGAGCCAGCAGACTGCCAGAGTTTTTCATGCCAGGATCAAGGATGTGCCTGAAGAAATCTTGTTTTTAGATAAGAACCCAGGAAGGAGCTGGGTGACAAAGCTCAGACAAACAGAGAACCTTTGGTTTCTAGATGAACCCTGCCTCACCTGAAAGCTGGATCGAGGGCAGCTGGTTGTTGTGGATTAGGGGAAGAGCAGTGTCTTTTCAGACACGCTAACCAGGTCTTTGGGAAATCCATGAGTGCACATGAAATTCAGGCCACTCCATTTTTTTTTCAGTTCTTCCTGCAAGAAGAGAGCACACACGCGATGGCTCAGATGACACGCAGAGTTTGCCAAGGCACCACAATAACTTGTTTGCCTAAGACCTAATTAATGAGATCATCAAAGGCAACTGTTTCCGCCTTCCCGATGAGTAACTGTGCACGGGGACATGGGCATGAGTCCGAGACATTTCCTGGTCATTAAGCTGAGAGTGATCTGCTTGGGTTTGGGCTATGTAGGAGATCCTAAACAAATCAACATGCACTTTTGTTTTTATCATAAAGCATAAAATATTAATAAGCATGGCATACTACAAGGACCTTACGTGATTGATACAATGGCAAGCTGGCATTTAGAGACTCATTTTAGAATTTTTTTAACTATGTCTACTATTTTTTCAGCAAGGATTTCTTTTTACATCTAAAGAATGGAAAATTCTATGGACTTACCATCAATTATGTTCAGAAAGCTGGGGGTTAATTTTTAAGAGCTAGAAATTGTCTGATTTTAAAAGCATTTTGTAGGTGTTATTTTTAGGTTCCAATAAATTAAGGTGTATGTTCTGGCTACTCCATGCTTGCTCATTATGAAATTTAGCATATACTTGCCCTGGCCACCATTTCTACTCTCCTGCTGATGGGATCCAGAAATGCTACTGCCAAAACCTGCCATGCAGGCATTATGAATCAGACCACACAAGGTCAAACAGCTGGCTTTAAAAGCTGTAAAATCTCTGGATTTTCTTTCTCTCATTGCCTTGCTTTTCCTTTCCAAAGGAACCCGTGGGATTCTTTCTACCATGCCTTCTGTGTCTGAAGCCTCTTGGCTGCCACATCTTCAAGCTTTGCTCTTCCTTGATTCTCTGCTCTGGGAGAGAGAGAAATACAGTCAGGTATGTGGAAGGGAGAAAGGTGAGAGTATAGTGGTTCAAGGCAGTGGTATATGCCATGCCATCACCAAACTTGCATCCTTCCTAAATTCACACCTTTAGGCAACTCTGTCAAGCAGTGCAGTTCTCCTTTCCCTGAACTCAGGAGATGTCTCAGAGCTGCTGGGCTGTTGGATAAGATCTCACTAGGCTCCCATCAGAGCTCAAGCTCAATTAAATGGGGAGGCGTATGGATTTTCAGTCCACACAGAGAGGGGTATGAGGGATGGCATCAAGCACAGTCCTGATGGATGTCTGAGGCTTTCCCCTCAACTTCTTTCCACTGCTTTTGAGACTGCTGGTGCTGGGAGTGTCTTCTTCTGAAACTTTAAACATATATTTTTTTGGCCATGTTCCAAGTTCTTAAAAGTCCTCATGATCCTGCTGCATCTTTGGAGGCAGGAGTGATCATTGCTTGGGCTCAGTTTGGGGAAACTGCATTGCTGAGGCTGCTCCTGGCCACAGGAGACCCACAACAGCTATGTGTGAGGAACTGCAAGCAGAGAAGCTGAGGAAATTCCTTGTACCTCTGGCATTTCAAAGAAACCCAGGGAAAGTGCCTCAAGAGCAGGGAGGACATGCCTCTCAGCTGGAGGGAATTTGGAAAGGAAGCTGCCAAATGGCTCTTTCCCAAGCACGGAGCCCTCTGGGGCTGCCTGCTAAGATGCTGTGGCCACAGCAGGAGCAGGTAGCTGAGGAGGCAAAAGTCTCTGGCATCTGTCACATGGCTTTTCCATAATACATTTCCTGTTGAGTACCTTACAGAGGAGCACCAGCAGTGCACAGCTGATAGCTCAGCACCAAAACCCTTTGAAGGGAGGGGACAACTCCCATCAGTGGAATGACAGTTATGCTTTCTTGAACTTTGAACTTTTTCCTGTAATTAATTTTTTTTCATTAAAAAGGCAGCAAAAATTCATTCACAATGAATCTATTTGTTGATGCTGATTTTTGCCATTTTGTCATAGAATAAGTTGGAAAAGACCTTTCAGATCATCAAGTCCAACTACAGCATTTCATCACAAAAACCCTCTCATTAACATTCAGCTCTAATGGCATAGTGAACACACAATGTATCCCTTTAGTATACAACAATAGCAGCAATCTTCCTAAAGTGATAAATTTACAAAGGAAGCAGAAACCGAGACAAGTCTCACAACCTTGTAGAGAATCTTTAGTGGTCATAGGCAGCATTGAGACACAGCTGTTATATGCAACCCCTCTCCCTGGATCATCCTACTATGTTGGAAGGACATCCCTCGGTCAGGGGCACCTAGCAGGGCTGCCACATTTGGTCACAAGCACTAAAGTGTTTGCAACTTCAGAGCTCCTCTGCTTCTGGGACTTTTTATCACTTTACTAGACCTGTGCCTGCACCTGGCAATGTCTCTGTGTGCCACTCAGCTGTTGCTTTTACTGCCTCAGTTACAGGATGACTTTCTTTAGCTTTGCAAACATGCTTTTCTTGTTTTTCTAGTCTCTTACTGCTCTGCTTAAAGAGTCTTAAATCACTGCATGGCAATGAGCATCTTGGGGGACTTGGGGTTCAGACATGGGTTACATGCAATAAACACTGTGGATGCCAACCATCACAGGCCAACAGCAGCATCACAGAAATTGGTTGGTTCAGGAAACAGTTTAGGAAAAGGACATCTTGCTTTTCCTAGAGATACCAGGTCTGTGCAGGCTGTTTCTCAAGGTAGGATGTGCTCTAGGTGTCAGCTCTATATGAAATGCTGCAGGTGGTCACTGCCAGACACAGCAGCCATTAAGCAGGGACGATTCCCAGATGTCACATAAATATCTCAGGTTCATCTATGGCCAATGGTTTCAGCAAGCTGGTTGATTGATCAACACCCACATTCACCCTTTCAGATGGTGCAGCTGGATATTTCCCAGGTCAAATCCTGTCCTCATGTCAACACATGCAAGCCCATTAATGTTAACTGGGAAGAAATCCAACCTCAAATCTGTAAGGGACACCACAAATGCAATAGCCCTCCTGAGCCATTTAAAACCATTCAACTGCACAGGTGCTACACCTGGAAGCCTGTGCAAGGTGACACAGATAGGCACCCCCACAGGGTGGAGAAGCACTGAGGAGACATAAGCTCCCATCCCAGATGGGCACTGCTTTTCCTCAACAGCAATGAATGGTTTGACAAAAATACAGATCTCCACATCCTGTGGAGGTAGAAATGGATGTGAAAAGACTGAAGAATGAGTCAGTGACAAAGATGTTTTGCACCTTACTGGCAGGATAACAAAAAGAAATGGCTTGTGTTAGCATCCTCTGTGTCTGTTACCTTCTGCTAGATAACAACATATTAGTATGTTAAAGTATAGCGCATGATTGTACAATACATTGTGTTCTTCAGGAGGTTGTCTGTTTTTATTTTTTAAAGACCATCTCAGTAAGGATCGGTTTCCTATGGCGCTGTTAAGTTCTTTTCAGTTTCAGCAGGGAAGGAGTCACATGGTACCTGCCAGCTCCAAAGTTTCGCAGGCTCCTCCATCTCTGATGTGAACCATTACCACAGCTAACTTAGTGTCCACAGAAAAGTAATGAGGAAACTCAGCTGATTTTAACTTACATAGATAGGACTCTCAATCACCCAGACATAAAAGACTTCTCACAAATAATTGGTGGTGAGTAATTGATGCAATTAAAGCATCCACTTTTCCTATCCGTGGCAGCAGATCATTCATTCTGATTGCCTCAGCACTTTCTGGGGGATCTTTGATCAGCTTCGTAAAGTACAATGTACATTTCCATTTTCTCCTTCAGATAAGTTTTATCACTGGGCAAAGGGCTTAAGGAATTAGTTTAGCCTGTGAGTCTTTCAGGCTTAGATTTCAGTCTAGGAAGAAATGGAAATCTTTTAAATGTCAAAGCCTTCCCTTTAAGAGCCATGTAGGTCTACCTTAGGTAGCCTGCTTTGAAAAATGAGTGCACTATAAAATGCAGCCCTTGGGTGCAGAGATAACAAAGCCCACAATGGGTGCAAATGCATCATATATTTGGTCTTGTCTAGTTTAGTGATCCTATTTGAGCCTTTTTAGGCCCAACCACTAAATAAGTAGGCGAGTGTATGTGCATTTTTGTCAAGTCTTATTACAGCAAAGAGAGCTATTTGAAAGAGAGGGAAATTAGCAATTGGTTAGTTTAAATTGCTGCACATTTCATGTGAGAGTTGTGTTAAGGGTGCTGAGAACGTCCAGATCTCAGTTCTGCTAACAGTCTCTGCTAAACTGCAATACCACATCCATATAAAATCATCACAATCAGAGAACACCAGATTTTGAAATATCTAATCTGACTTCAAAAAATCTTCTTAGTCTGGCCTGTTTGAGTCCTCAGTGCAATTTTCCAGTGGGGACTATTCCACAGTCTGAAAATTCACTTACCAGTGAAAAAACAGTGTGAAAAGGAGACTTCAGTCAGCCATAAGTGTACAAGAAAGGAAAGAACAGAGACCAGTGCTCAATGATCATACAAATTTCAAACAGTATTTCTGGAAGTATTTTCACATCTTCATTTCTACAGGAAATTGTTAACAGGCCAATATTAAGACAGTCATAGCTCTGGGTAGGCTCTGTTGAACTTATGTTGGAGCTATTTTATCAGCAAAGAATGTATAGGCATTGTAGCTGTACATTAAGCAGTGCAACCAGTGTCCATTCTGCATAGCTAATCCTCTCCCTTCTCCTTTCCAAAAGGAGTAATTATGTGTGTAGCATTACACTGTGGTGGGATTTTGTAATTGACATAAAGGACTCTCAGGAAAAGCAGCCCAAATTCACAGGTTAAGTCAGTCCTGTGGACATCTGCAACAGATGTGAGCTAATTATAATTAAGTGAAATTAAATTAACTACATTATATTTGAGAAACTTTAAATTAACTACATTATATTTGAGAATCTATTTGAATTCAATGACTACCCACTTCCTTCCTTTCATTTTTTCTCTTAGTAATATTGTGATTTAAAGGTTATGCTATTTTTGAAGTTCTTTCAGTGCGGTTTGTTATTTTGCTGGTGCTTTTTAAATCCCACAGTCCTGATATGTAGCAGTCAGTGCTTGCAGGGTTGAGCCCCCTTGCCCACAGACAGGACTTCTCATGCAAACAAGCATTTGAAAATACAAATTAGAAAATTAGATACAATTGCTTCGTGGCATTCAGGGAAATGGCCCCTTCATGCACAAATTAGAGGTTTAACAAAATGAACACACAGAGCAATATGGAGGGAGATGCATTGAAAATGCCACCTGCAGAACATACACCAACAGTACCCAGACTGGTGGGCACAGACTCTGGGACATTTTCTCCTGGCCAGAATATATTGCTGTACCTGTAGTGGGCTGCACAGGCATCCTTTTATGATCTGCACTTGCAGTTAAATGCAGTATATTTAAACCACCACATACCACAGTCAAACTTCTGCCCTGTGGGGCTCATAGAGCTTTTCCTAACTTTCCAAAGATATTTTTTTCTGGGTTCCTCTTTTAATAAAGCAAAGCAGAGTTATCATGCTGGACTGGGTTAGCTAGAGCTACATCCATCTGAATGCAACCCTTTCCAAGAAGGATAAGGCTGATACCACCTTTTAAGTATCAGCTTAAGCTTGTCTTAGTCTTTATTTCACCAGCACTAGGCACTTGTTTGGTAATAAGAGCCTAAGAAGGTTTCTATCCAGGGGTGATGTTTGCATGATTTTGACTACAGTACAAGTTGACACTTGCAACTCCAACCCATGGAACACAGTTGAACGTCTCCCAGCCAGACCCAGAATTAGCACAAAGGTGGACTCTCACAAGGCCCAGCCTATGACAAATCAGGCTCTTCCTTCATGTCAGTCTAACATGCCAGTCTCCCACTGGTGAGAGAATCCTTTTATACCATCCTCAGCCTAATTTCCAAGGACACAAAAAGTCCTTTCTCTTTTTTTTTCTTCTGTGCTTCTCGCCTTTAAGAATAGGCACTTTGTTTCCTATTTGTAAATGATGCTGAAGGATAATAAAACTCTGTTGATAGCAGATACACTGAGCAGCCAGAACAAGGGTCTGTTTTACTCATAACTGGAGATGAAGGAGCAGTGAAAGCCAGGAGACTAGTTCAGGCAATTACAGCAGGTGAAGAATTGGCCCTTTATCAGGAGGCTTTCATTACCCTTGTTCCACCTTGCAGAACATTGGGAGCCAGTGTTAAACCAACAGAGAGCTTGGGAAGAATTAGCAAAGTTTATTGTTTTCACCTGCTTATCTTTCTCTCCACAAAGCTCTTCTTCAGAAGGCACCCAAACCTCCATTACCTGACAGGGAAGGAAGATGTCTTGGCACTTGCTGGGGTTGCGGATGGTGGGGAAGCAACCAGGCACAGCAGCAGCCTTAGTGCTATGTCTGGAGCTTGGAGCCTGCTTGGCACAACACAGGTTAAAAACCTTTTATCTGTCTGTCTGGGGATCTCAGCTCAGTGGCACAAGCCTTAAGCTCTTTTATGGACTGAGGCTAGAATGGTCGCTTAATGCTACAAATGCCATATTAATACCTTCCAGTCACTCATAATTGATCAAACTTGTAGTAAATATTTTACAAAAGACACTTGAACTCCTAATTCATACTTTAGGAACATGTGTGGAAAAGTCAGGACACAGGTTCTTCAGAGCTATTGGTTAGGAGTAATGAGAGATATGCTTTACTCCTACCCTGCTATAAAACCAAATCATGTGCTCCAGAATTTTTCATGATTTCTTATCTATCTTATTTAGTGGTTTATGCTCAGATTAATACTTCTGCTCGTGTTTGTATGAGGACAGAGCCACAATCTTCATGTTTGCCAGACTTGCCTGGCTCAGGATCACTTTCTAGCAGGTACAGGTTGGGCTGAGGGCACTTGCTTCTGACTTAAAGCCCTGTGTACCGAGGAGACATTAGTGCCAGTAATACCCTGTGTGTGCAATAGGGTTTCACAGGCAGGAATAAAAAATTTGGTTTTACCTTGAATTAGAAGACCCCAAATTTCTGGGGACAAAATATATCAGTCACACATTGCTACATAAAGTGGCTGTGAATATGCAAATACGCTAACACACACGTACAGATTGTCAGAATTTCTGTGTAGTATCTAAGCATATGCGTATTTCTTTTATTTGGAGGTTACATGTACTCCTCAATCAAGCAAAATCCAACAGGGATGTTTTATTGGGATAATCATAATGGGAGCATGCACAGAATGCCAGAGACAGAGCAAAATTACCCTCTAAGAAATTCAAGTCTTCTGGAGGTTTGCTTTACAGTGTAATTTAGCATTTCTGGTGCAAGCAACTCAGTCAGACCAGTATTTAATTTCGATGGTTTGGAACCATGGAGCCACTGGAAAGCTGGGAATAGCTGGCTGCCACTGAGTCTGGTCCAGCCTGCTCTAGCAGCCAATTTTTGCTGTTGGCAGGGAATAAAGGCTCTGACACAGCTTCTCCCCAGCTGCAGGACTAGGCAGCATGCATCCGCCAGCCACGTGGCCAGGGAGATCCACAGTGCTGCTGGGTAGAGTCCCTGAGTAAACAGAGTGCCTGGCACTAACAACACCTTTTGGACTAACCCATTGTTAAAGTTATCCTACATAATTATAAGTGCACAGGTGGTAATTGTTAGTAGCACTAAATTACACTTGAAAACCTTGTTGTGCCAGCTTCTAAATAAATACACCTGAGGAAAGACATCCCTGCCCTGAGTTCTTAAAGCCTTGCTCAGTGACTGTTCCCAAGGTGTGGCCAGAAAAGAAAACAATCACAAGATATGTTTTAAGCTTTATAGTTCAGATGAAATTCTGTACTAAGCACTTGCAAATGACATGTGCCCCTCAGTCACTGGATATCATGACTCACAAAGGTGGAAGAGAAGTTTGCAAAAACCTTTGAAAAAACCTTTTGAAAGAGTATTCCACCTTGTGACACAGAATGATAGCATCATTTAGGTTGAAAGAGACCCTTCAGATCATCGAGTTCAACCATTAACCCAGCACTGCCAAGTCCACCACTAAACCATGTCCCTAAGTGCCACATCTACACATATTTGTATACCTTCAGGGATGGTGACTCCACCACTTCCCTGGGCAGACTGTTCCAATGGCTGACCACCTTGTCAGTGAAGAAAATTTTCCTGAGATCTTATCTGAACATCCCCTGGCACAACTTGAGGCCACTTCCTCATATCCTATCACTTGTAACCTGTGAGAATGGACCAAGCCCCATCTGGATGCAACTTCCTTTCAGGTAATTGCAGAGAACTATTAAGTCCCCCCAACACTCCTTCTCCCCAGGATAAACACCCCCAGCTCCCTCGTCTGCTCCTCATAGGACTTTTGCTCCAGACTCTTCACCAGCTCTGCTGCCCTTCTCTGGACTCACTCCAGCACCTCAAGGTCTTTCTTGTCCTGAGTGGTCCAAAACTGAACACAGGATTTGAGGTGTGGCCTCATCAGTGCTGAGTATAGTTGGAACATCACTGCCATGGTCCCACACAATTTTTTGATACAGGCCAGGATGCTTTTGACCTTCTCGACCACCTGAGCACACTGCTGGCTCGTGTTCAGCCACCATCGACAACATTCTCAGGTTCTTTTCCACTGGGCAGATTTCCAGCCACTCTGTCCCCAGGCTGTAACATTGTCTGCAGTTACTGTGACCCAAGCGCATGACCCAGCACTTCATCTTGTTGTACCTCATACAGTTGGCCTTGGCCCATTGATCCAGCCTGTCCAGATCCCTCTGTAGAGCCTTTCTGCCCTCCAGCAGATGAACACTCCCACACAACTTGGGGTCATCTGCAAAACAACTGAGGGTGAACTTGATCGCCTTGTCAGATCATCAGTAAAGATATTAAACAGGACTGGCCCCAATACTGAGCCCTGGGGGATACACCTTGGTGTCCTTGGCCAAAACTGGATTTAACTCCAGAGGTACTTAACACCTTCTTCGAATCAGACCTTAGCAGTAAGACCAGTTGCCCTAGGGATGCACAGCCTCCTGAGCTGAAAGACAGGGATGGAGTGCAGAATGAAGCACTTATAATCCAAGCAGAAATGGTCTATACCATTGAGACACACATTAGTCCTGCACTTGGCTTACAACAACCCCATGCAATGCTGCAGTCTTGGGGAATAATGGCTGGAAAGCTGCCTGGAGAGGGATAAGAACATCCAACATTTTGAAAGAAAGTGTGCAAAGCATTAAATAGCTGCAAAATATAGCAAGACTAAGTGATGACATATAGATGAAAAACAGCTTTTCACTGCATTTAGCTGGATTAGAACTGTTTCTGTGTAGTTGCAGGATGGATTAAAGACAGGATTTGGATAACATAGTATCATGGTCCCAGGGGACTACTTGTTCAAAGTTATCTTCATATAATCATTGCAGTGTACAGTGTAAAACAAGAAACGGATTTTAATCAGTTTCTGTCTAGATATGTTTTCTCTTCACAGAAATCTTCACTAAAATTTTTAAGTAAAAAAGGTATCCCACCAACAGACAGCAGTTTCTTCTTGGGCTATCATTTAAGACTATTGACATGCTAAGAGGGGATAAACCATTTTGCATGATGGCTTAGCATGGCACATGTAAGGGCTCAGAAAGTTAGTCTGAGGGGAGGAATCCCAGTTAGGATTCATTTTGGGGCTGGAGTCACCTGCACTCAAGTCACTGTTCTGCTGGCCCTTTCCAAAGTGGGTGGCCCTTTCCTTTTGGAGTCGGGACCTCCTTCCCTTCTGAGTCCTGCATTTCAAGTAATGATCATAAAAAGGCAAGTCCTCTTGAGGCGTGTGTTTGTTAAGCAGTTGTGAAAACCCACCTGTGCAGAAGCAAACCAGACACATAAGTTCCCAGGAGGAATCCTGGAAAGACATCTCTGTAAGGTCATTTTGCAGGCCTGCTTGGTCAGAAAATCCACTTACCCTCTGCTCTGAAGAAACACTCATGTCTGGCTTGTTACCTTAATATTTTTCCTTAGCTTATGAAATCTACTATGCTATTTTGCCTGGGATCATTAGTTCATTAAATATCATTATTTTCAAAGTAATGGCATATAAAGGGTATTGCCACAGGGATGCCAAATTAGATCAGAGTCGCTGCCTTGCCGGGAACTGTATGTGTGCAGAAATAGATGTGTGGCTGGGAGGATTTTAAACTCTTTTTCTCTTAACCTTTTCCTACCAGACCTTCAGATGTTGTTGAACACCAGTCAGGACTGTGGTAGCTACTGACAGCATTGGGCTGACCACAGGGAGGGGAACATTTCATGCAGCTGTGAGGAGGTAGAAACTCTCTTCAGCCAGGTATGGCTCATCACTAGTTGCTTTAAACATTCAACTTCAGCCTAGCCAGAGCTACTACCAGGAAGGTCAAGTAAACGTGTTTCAAGGGTAGAACTAAAGCAGTGCAGACAGCCCTATCTGCTGGGGTGAGGAGATGGACCCAGAGTGATGTGCTTAAGCCATGACAGTGTCAGCCACAGCACCTGAAATTCAACCTGTTATGATGCAACTGCTCTTCATGAAAAAGGGGAAATTCATTTGGCTAGAGGAAGTATCCTCTGTCCTACTATGTCCTCCCATGAAGCACTTTTCTGTAAGTGCTTCTTTATACTCTTGTACTGCTCTCCTTCATGCTAGCACTGAGGTCCTTTTTCACTGTGTTACAGAAGACTGTTATTCCTGAATAGGTAAGAGGAATTGATGAGGACATAGGTAGGCATGCTTTCCACAACCAAAATATGAAATGTCTCCTGCTTTATCTGGGCCCTCTCTGTGCTAAAAGGTTTCCAAAGGCCACAAATTCACCACTGACTTTGAATACCCTTTGACTGCTATTAATCCTTACAGGGTAATAGTGGGGGGAACGCCTCACCGCTCATACAGAGCTCTGAAGTTAAATCCCTGTGAAGGGGTGCCTTGAGAAACAGCCATGACACTCCACCTCCTGCAGAGACTATATAGGGGAAAGTGAGAGCTGGGCAGACAAAATTACTTTACTTCAAAATGACCCTCAAATGGTGCCCTGGGACAAAGTACTCTGTGGCAGTTGAGTGGCTCTGTAGCAATAAAGTTTAGTTGACAAAATTTGCTTATCTCTTAAAAAAAAAATGTATTGAGCAGAAAGAGGAATGTGTGTCAGAAGTTAAGAGTAATTCCTGTTTATCTAGATAACTGCAGTCACTGGTCCTAAGACAAATTTGAGACAATGTGAGTTTGTCTTACTTGGTAATATTTGTACCTTATTGTAAATCCCAGATTGTGGTAATGGTGTAAAATAATTTATTGCTCATTTCCACTCTGTTATTTTTAATTAATTTGGTGATTCATTCATGTACATTTTCTACATTCTTAGAGGAGCTGAGGTGCTCTTCCTACCATGTGGTGTCAGCTGAGTAGCCAGGATTGTATTATGTTTCAGTTACTCATATTTTTCAGTTAATTTACACTCTAAAACTTCCCTGCCATCAGTAACACATTTAGATGTACAAAGGTAGGGGTGAAAACATATGGGGAATTCAGGCTCCCTCAAAGGCCCTGGCCCTTCCTTCTCATGGGATGGGCTGTATCCAGGGCTCCTACAAGTGCCTCACCCTGACGACCCAGCTCTGGCAACTAAAGCCAAGTGATAAGATGTCCAGGCTACCTATGGTGCTCATAGCAAAAAGTTGGTATCCCAGTAAGTAAACTTGTAATAGAAGGTTTCCACACTTGTCCATAGCTTCACTCCTAGATTACACATTTGCACATGGCCTTCTGTAGGGCAGGGCACCAACTCCCTGAGCTTCTTTCTAAGTTTTCTTTTAGCTGTGATTTCAGAGAAAAGGCTAATGAAGCCAGCACTGCTTTTCTAACCATGAACTCTAGCTATTTGGGGCATTATCACAGACCTAATGTGCTAGTTCAGTTATCTGAGTCCTCTCATGGAAGGACAACAAGAATGGCATTTAAAAGAGACAGCTTGCATTCAGAACTGTTTAGGTTCTTCTCTGCCAGATAGCCGACAAGAACAGCATACATGTGGCAAAACACACTAAGCAAGCCAGGAAAACTCACTGAAGCAACCCAGGCAGATGCGTGTGAGGCCTTTGCCAGGGCTGTTTGCCCTGGCACCTAAGCAAAAGCAAACACACCCTTGCTGATAAGCATAGGCTTGCCGCGTAACCTAGTTACTCTGCTCAGGCTTAGTGTGGCTTCTATTCAGCTCCTGTCTCTGGTCTGTATGAGCCTTCTGTGGTAGTAATTAACACACCTTGTATGTAAATGACTGCAATACACCCTTGGAAATAATTATTTGCCTACTTTTAATGGGGCATACTGATAAATAAGCAGATTAGAATGTTGTTGTTACCTTAATGACAATGTGAATGTTTAACTCACTCAAGTGTGAGTAACTGGTGTCAGCTGGATGAAGAAACTTCCAGTATCCCTTTTAAAGACAAATATTTTAAACCAGATATGAGCATGAAAAACAGTAACAATCCAGGCTTGCTCAGTGAACTACTCACACTCAAGGCCAGGATAGCTGCTGGGAAAGGCAGCCTGGTCTCGAAGCATTCCTGGGAAGAAGGGCAACTTGGAGTATGTTGCTTCCCAAGGAACCCTCATGAGGCTGCAAACACCATAAGGGGATATCAGTTGAATATCATTAGTTTAGAAGTCACTAAACCTCTTAATTTAATTTCTTGACTGTAACCTAGTGGTAAGGTTCTTGCTGTGATAAAAGTGGAGGAGATGCATAATTTGGCTTCCTGTGGCAGTTTTCCTTAGTACATAAGACTGAGGCTGACTGAAGTCAGTCTTTGCCAACCAATACTCTAGCCTAGGGGTATCCTTTAGTCCTGCCTTGGATGCTATAGTCTAACTGCTGACAACGTTGTATTTGCGTTATTTGTTTCTCATGTTGTGTACACTGAATATAAGGCATTTCAAACTGCAGAGCGCATCTGATGTAAATAAGAAAATGCAGTCATTACCAGGAAACAGCTATCAATATGCAGTGCCATGGGAGCTTATGGAGAGTGGAATAAACCTAGAGTATAATAAAGGGTTGGCAGGAGCCATGCACAGTGTATTGTGCACCTGTGGGATAGGAAAAATATCCATAAATGGTTATAGTTAAGGGTTTTTTCTACAAAAGCAAAACTTCCACTCACCTTTAAGGGATGAAGTTCAACATTGATTAACTAGACAGCATTGAGCTCTCAAGGAGTTTAGAAATTAACCATCAGAACAGGTCCAGATGCAACTGCTGGTGATTAATGGCTGTTGACCTCGAAGTAGCAGGAGGCCATCAGGTGTCCTCAGCTATATCTCATGCAAAATTTTGGGCAGTGATCGCACATATCTTTGCTTGAAGCTTTGAGAGCTTGCAAGAATGCCCCTTCTGATTATTCTTTTCTACTCTTGATTTACTGTCACCAGGAGAGCAGCAATTCTCTTAGGTTAAAGCAAAAGTGGCCCTTTTCTGCTGTCTTGTGAAAAGGCTTTGCTGTCTTTACAACTTTCTCAAGGATTGGTGAAGGCACTGAACAGCTGGAAGTCATATTGTCTGTCTCCTTGGGTCTTTTTTGCAGTGACTCTTTACTGTCTGTTACTGACTAGTATTTCCTTAGTAGATTTTCTTAGTGTAATGTGTGTTCATTTCAGTGCTGAGAAAAAGAATTTTCTGCCAGACCTTTTCCCTTTCATTGGTTATATATCTTCTTCACTTACTCATCTCTTCCAGAAAATTACCTGGGACCATTTAAATGAATAAGTAGGAGATATTTGAAAGAATGGAGGTTTATAACATATATTATAGGCATCCATCATCTTTTCTAATTCCTCTACTCTGGGTAGTAAGGTATTTTATGGAAACATTAGGCCACTGTTCTAGAATAGTAAAGTTCCTTGAAAAATTTAGTTTGCAAATGGTTGTGGCACCAAAGTCTGTGCTAATCTTCACACTCCAAACAGTGGAAGAACCCCCATGAATAGTAAATCTATGTGAGGTTTTCAGTTGTTTTTTGTTGTTGTTGTTGTTGTTGGTTGGTTGGTTGGTTTTTGGTTTTGGGGTGGGGGTTTGGGTGTGAGTTTTTTTGCATATGTTTCCCCATGATCCTTCTTTTAAGGTGATTTATAGTGAAAAAGCCTTTTGATCAACTATTGCTGGTGTGAGTTCTTTCTACCCCTATATACCGTTCTCCTTGCAGAGACTGGAAGAGAAGCAGGCAGTGGAAGACAAGAATCTGGAGTGTAAAATAAAGAGATTGGATTACAATAGAAGGACTTATAGGACTGATGTACCGGGGCCTCTGCATCTGAGAGACAGGGAAATGATTCTAAAGGGAAAGAATGAATTTCACTTCTTGGATGGAAAATGTCTTCATTTCATCAATATTCTCTTGTTTGTGCAGACATCTTCACACCAATTAACTTGTCAAAATGTTTGCTGTGCAGCATGAGTAGGAATACAGTCAATCCTGAGTCAAGGAAAATCTTTATCATTTTCCCAGTTAATTCTGTGCTGAAAATGGCTTATGTCTCACTGCACAAAACCTTTATCTTGTATTGAACCATTGCTCAATTCTATCTGCCTTTCCTGAAAGACTAACACAAATAATTCCTTCTAATGGAACAATCATTGCTTGCTTAAGGTCTGAGTCCCGCAAACATGTAAATTTGTATTTAACTGTGCTCTAGTTTTCGTTCTCGTTGATGTCAGGAGATCTGTTCAGACAGGGAAAATGAAGCGTTTATGTGCACTGTAGTAATACAAAGTTTTGCCCTTCCTCTTGCTATCAGTCCTGGTTCTTCCAAGTGCCTGTGAAGACATGAGGCTGTCCAAGCACAGATGACCCGTGAAATAAGCTCTGAACAATTAAAGGGAAGTCCAGCTGTGCATGCACAACCTCTGCTTTCAAAAGCTTCTTTTAACAATCTAGCTAGAGCTGTTTAAAATAGCAAAAGTTTTCTTTGCGAGAGGGAGGATTTGTGTCAGAAAGATTAAATCACTCATCAAAGAGCTAGGAGCAAGCTCAGTTACAAGATATTTTCAGTCCTCCTTTCCTGCTGTTGTGCAACTGCTAACGCTGACTGCTGATGAGAGAAGGTCAAAGCCTTTGGCTCCAGAGGGAAGGACCCCAGGCACATTGCCTGCAACATAACAGGGAGGCAAAGGCCACTGAAGTGGTTGCTTCTGGCAGGATTTATTTGATATAACAGAAACTTAGTTGGAAAACACATGACAGTCACAGGCTGTGTTAATATGAGTGGGGGCGAATAGAAAGACACAGAGGCTGTTGGCCATTGGGGTATCCCTGAGCATGTCTGAAGGCAGATCACGATGGAACTGACTTTGCTGTGGTTAGTCTCAGGAGTACTGACAGACTGTCAGAGGGTGAGGTGTAGGAAAAAAACCCCTGCAATCAATCTGAATTCCTTTCAAACAGTTGGTGTCCCTTAATCTTTGGGACCTCTTGTTTTTTTCTTATGTCAGCTGTTCTGCTAAATCAGGTAACACAGTGGCCTTCTCTCTCTTGGAATTTCTACTTATCCATTCTAATTGAGTCCATAATGCTAGGCAACAGACAATTTTGGAAGATCTTTTTCCCCAACCAGAGCAAAGACTGAGTTGGCAGGTGGAGGAACAAGTAACTTTCTGAGCTTTTGGAGCAAAACTGCCTGTCAGAACAAGGCTCCATATTTTAACTTTGTCATTTGCAACAGCTGGTCATTCATGTTGTTATTAGAAAAGCAGCATGCTACAAAACCAGACCTGGAATATCTTGTACATAACCTGCATTGGAAAAAATGACCCTGAAGTGGACAGAATGGTAGAGCTGGATCTGTGAGGGCAAGAAAGGAGTCCTTGGCACAGCCCTTCTACCTGTTCTCCTTTCTGCAGATCTGCTGTGCCACATCTTCAGACTTGGGGTTGTACCATGCACATGTGTGAGTGCAGTACCAGGAAAGAGCCTCATGCCACCTTTGGTGTGATGTTAAAGGGGAACAGTTCAGTTAAGGTTAAGACCATGTGAACTTGGAGATGCTGCACGTCATTGCACTCCCCATTCCCTCCCTGGTGCATGTGTGCTCAGGAAATTCCCCACCGTGCAGAGGAACCTGCTGCTGAGCTCTGGGGTGGGCAAGTGCATGGTCCATCCTCAGAAACAATTGCTCTGGCAGTTCAGCTTGGTTTAATCTCTTTAATCCTTTCTTCAGCTGCCTGTTATAGCCGCAGAGAACAAAGCACCTTTTATTTTTGCTATAGGCTGATGAAATGGTGTCTTAATTACAAACATCTACTCCTAGAGGCAGACAGATTACTTCTCCAGCTTCACTTTGGCATGGAAGAACTAGCTCTCCTCCAATCACATTGATCCCTGTATGGAAACCACATTCAGTTATATTGCCCTCTGTTTTCTGCTTTTGAGTTGAAGAATATGTAGATACAAATGCTCATTAAAAAAAAAAACAAACAACCAACCAATAACAAACACATCACAAAACCCCTGACTGTGTAAATGTTATTAACAAATCTATATTTGATATTTTTTCCTGTGACCTTATCTTTTCTCTGTTTTCCTTCAATACTCCATTCAATTATTTACATACTGCATGTGAGTCAGTATGGTACCTGCTGGTACAGATATGGATTATGTTTTAAACTGTTCACTCATGGTGGGTTCAGCTTTCTTGAAAAACAGCTCTGTTTAATTGCATTTGGACAGTGGATGTTGAGACAGTCCTCTTCAGTACTCAGTTCAGGCTCGAGTATGTGCTGCCAGCAGAGGCACCGTCCCTCAAAAGTCCTATTTAGCAAATTGAACTCTTTATAGAACTTTTTTGTACATATTGTTGGCAATTCAGTTCTTTGCACTGACTGTGTGACTCAAGGTGGAGTACAATGTTACCTGAGCCTGGGATCTGCTCCAAAGGGCAGGAGGTGAAGGATGGCTTACAGACATCAGAGCCGGGTCTGTGTAGTGACCTGTCTGTAAGAGAAATACAATGCAGATGCTTTTTTCTCTAGTTTAAAAACACATATATGCAGGTTTACTTAATACGAAAATCCTAGTTTTGAAGTAAAGTTAAATAAGACCAAAGAGTTCATGTACTGAATCAGTCAAAAGGAATACAGGGCTCTAAGTTTACCTTTCTGTTTACCATAAGACCACATGCAAAGAAGAGTGACAGGCAGCGGCCCCATGCTGACAGTTCGATAAACCAAGGCTTTGTGTGTCTTACCATGTTTAATTAAGGCCTGAAAGACCTGTGGCCAACAACACTTGTCATGGCTGTGTTCATTTGTAATTAGCGTGTCAATTGCTTTTGCTTAACTGACTGCCAGTCTGAAAGTCCATAGCAAGCCACCATCCAAAACACAGATTTTTGGATGCTGGTGGCCGGTAAGTCTTTTATGCCCCCACTGAAAGAAGATGTGCCCTCTACGGTGTTCTTCATAAATATTCTTGACTCTTCCTGTTTCTGTTATTTTGTCCTGCTGCTATAGGATTTGGCTGTTCATTTCTGAAGGCAATTTTAAAACATCTGGAAGCAATTACCTTGCTTTCAGGCAGTTTTTCATATCTGACTTTTTTTGCACTTCAATCAATTTCATTCAACCACTGGGGACTCCAAAGAGCACCTTTCTGCACATACCCTGGCACCTGTGAAACAAAATGTCAAACTTTTGCTTACTGTCATAGAGCAGGTTTTATTTCAGCTTAATCCTTAACTGGCATTCTCAGTCCTAATCCCATGTCCCCCATGTGCTCCTGTACAGGGTGTATACGCCAGGGAAATACTCCTTGGACAGGCTGTGAAAGTCTGGTGGCTCTCTGTGCACTCAATCAACAAAATCAGTGTGTCCAAAAGCAAAAAGGGTTGTATTAATTCACTGTTTTCTTAAGGCCTTCTTCATACATTTTTCAATATATTTCTAGAAGCAAAACCACAAGGAAAATCCTCTTATCTGCTTGACAGCTTTTTGTGTCTTTGACAGATGTTTCTAATAACGCAGGATCATATAAAGGGTTAAACAGTAGTCCTGTTGGAGTCAGTGTAGCTTCTGCCATTTATCTCTTGTCGGGCCAGAACTGCACTCCAATCTCTGTCCAGATCAAATTAACAGAAATATTAACATCACAAACTTCCCTTGTGGATTTGGATGCAGTGCTGATCTCAAATCACCTGTGACGCTCCCTCCCACCATCCCTTTCTGAGTGCTGTAAACAGTTTGTCAGGATCATTTCTAATGTTATTAGAAAAAGAGAATATATTTAAGCTAATATCCTAATGTGCTGTTACTTATGCTTTTGTCTTATATTTTCTACTTTTTCAAAAAAAAAAAAAAATAGCCCCAGACTTAAGGTAACATGGGGCAGTCTGAGAATTGTCTGAATCCAGAAATAATTTGGAGAAGCACTGCTGTATACCTAAGAGCATTATTCTCTCTCTGCCTGCTTTTTGCTCCATCCATGGGAAAAGATTAGGCAGTTTATTAGAAATGTTTCTGTTACCCATCATAGTTTCTGAAATTATTCTGTGTTGAAGCTAAAAGGAGACAGGAGATGTTTCCCTCCTTATTGTTTGCAGAGTGACCTCGGCATTGGTTTTGGCTATGCAACGCAGGGGTACATCTGCTCCACATCAAAGCTCATTCCACATTTTTCTGCCCACAGTCATCCCATATTTGCAGTGCATTCCCCTCTCTTTTCTTAATTTTAGTTTCCTTTTCTTCATTCTTGGCAGACTTCAAGGACACTGGAAAATTCACCATAGCATGTGTTACAAAAACAAAGAAGAATAAGTCTTTGTTATGTGAGGATCATCAGAACAATTTCTGATGAATTCTCAGCACTCTTGCATGTGGCCTGCTTTGCTAATGCTATTATTGATATAATTTCCAATATAAACTCTTTCCATCCACTGTTTATTTTATTAGGTTTTGGTGAGCTTTGCTGGAGCTCTCCAGATGGGTTGCAGTTCAGATTTCAAAGGTACCTTTAACACTGCAACAGCAAACTTTGCTCTGTAAAACATGAGTTTTACTTTTGTTTATGGTGCAGAAAGTGCCAAAATCCACAAAAAAGTGTGACAAATCTCAATAAAAATAGACTCATCAGCATAGCACACATTTACTAAAACGACCAGCTGCTGTGCTCTCTGCTAGCAGGTATGTCCCTCATATGTTCCTAGAAGCATACAGGCAGATCTCTGCAATATTTTCTTTATGAAGATGGAGTCAAAGGGCTATTTGACTCTGGCCTGGCTAACGTATGAACCACCAATGGTCAGAGTACATTTTAAATGTCAGATAAATTTGTTTTATCTTGTCTGCTGCTGTGCTGTAATCCTCTAACCATCCACACTGCACAGAGGATACTGAGCTCCTAGAGTCCCCTTTGAAACAAGGTTTCTCATTTCCCCTAGGACAATGTCTGGAGCTCATTTTCTAAAGCACTAAAGAATTCACGTTCTAAAGAACAAAACTGGAACTGCATAAGTTTCAGTCCCACTCATCACCACAGCATTTTTTACTCTCAGTCTGCTTCTCAGGCTACTTTTTAGTGCATGTGTGGTGTAAACTTCAGCATCCCCTCCACTCCAGCTCTAATGCATCCATTTCAGATGCACTGAAATGAAAAACAAAGGTATTTTCGGAGTGCCACATTGGGCATATTAGACCCAGGCCACACTGTAGGGCAGGTGAAACCAGGCTGCACTAGGGGTGGGCTACCATCAGCAGCATGGATAAAATCTTCCCTGTGCCACTTGGCCTGGGCACTGGGAATCATGTCCTGTCGTAGATGATGTTGTGGCTGCAGAGATGTATCTGAAGACATTGAAAACTGCCCCGCCAGTGATGGCAAGAAACATTATTCCTTTATACTGCACAGTGAAATATGTAACATCCCTGAGCATCAATTTTGATGAGATAAGAGTGAACTTGTCTTCTATGGTGGCCATATAGGTAATCAGAAATGCTCTGGACATCCTCCCTATCAGGATACCCCTGCTGAAGGCTGGGTTGGTTTATTATCTGTGTTTATTCCCTGTGTTCCAGCCTGTGTTTCCATGTGAGCCTTTCAGTACATATGTATATAGTATAGATGGTCACAGCAGGCTAATAATAAGGTCTGCTTTTAAAATGCTTTGAGAGCATAAGATCTTTTTCATCTCTTCACACAAACCAGCTTGCTCATCCATAACTAATTCCCAAATGGCTTCACTATTTGTCCCCAGCTCCCTCACCCTCTGTAGTTATTCTGTGTGCATAATTTGCATAAATATAAGACAGGAGAGTATACAATTTTAGTAATCTTTTTGATTAGATTAGATTTTTGCATAGGAAGCTCCAAACCAAAGGTCCAGAAGGGTCAACTGGGTCCTACTTCATCTCGTATACATTTTAACCTCTTCAGGCTTTTTAACAGATATTTCTCTCAGAGAACAGACTTGAGCTCTCATTCTTTTTCTTTTCCTTTTGTTGCCTTTTTTGTCTGGGAAGGCCACTACCAGTGTAACACTGGGTCAGCCTTCAACAGCTTTACCAGTGTGACAAGGACAGTTGCAGTGCTGAGATAACTATAAAACAGTCATGGAAGAGTGTTCGTGGCTCTTCCAGGATTCATTTGTGGTGTGCTTTTTTTGTGTGTAATTCCCATCTGTATTACATTTTGTGCCTCATTTTCCAGTCTGTTTTTGTTTTCAAGGAAACAGAAACACTTTGTGTCATCACACTGCATTTCTTTCTATAGTTAAACAAAGAGTAGCTTGTGAGAATCCATTGTGAACATTCACTGAGTCTCCTCTGAGCTTCTCACTTCCCTGCCTTTGAATCCTTTGAATTTTGGGGGTTAAAAACTACCATTCCCTCGTGCCTGAAGACACATTTCAGTTTTAGTCTCGCCTTTTATGTTGTTCTGCTCTCCATCACACTGCTGGTTTCACAGAACACAAATAGCTGGAATATGCCATCTATGGGCCTGAGAAAGGCTTGCAAGCTGTAATAATTGGTTATAGAGGCCTGTTCTGCTGTTTAAAGAGGGAGGAAATCTGTATATTCCATTAAAGAAGTAATGGCAATATTTGGAAGCAATTCCCATCCCTCATCTTAAACCACTCCCATTCTAAATATAAACCTGCCTGGACACACAAGTACTTCCTGTTAAGAAGCAAATACTGATTGTGTCTTGTTCCATAGAACTTTACAGTGGTAGTAGGAAGGAGAAACAGAGGAAACAAAACTTTCCTGATGACAGACCAGAGGACAAGAGAGTATTCAAGGTATGCAAAGTAGTCATTGCTCCATGTAATTTGTGGTAATTACCCATGTGCATGCTTTAGTCCAAGGTTGATTGAATTACCCCTCAATGGGACACGGTTAGCTGATCAACTTAAATCACTTGAAATTTATCTTGACCTTAGAGCATGCACAGGGACACTCATTATGCACAAGCATGATCTTTGATCAGGTCTTAACTTCCCCTCACCACCCAGTGGTGCAAATTCTGCTTTCCATTACATGTGCCTATAAAACACACATCATGGGCTGAGATCAGTGAAAAGAGGCTCATATCCCAGTTTAGGTCACAGTTACCAGGAACTGACTCAGTGAGATAGCAGCAATATCACCCAGCACGTTCAAATTTGGAGTCATTGGTGCAGTCATTGGTGAGATTTATATTTAGCATCTTCTGACAAATGAAGGGGCACTGTGTGTCCAGCACCTCACAAGAGAAAGCAGCTTAGGTTTTTAAATGTTCTAGTCATTTGAGTCAAAGAGGACAGCTGTTACTGTCCCCTCAGAGGTTGCTTATTAACAGTATGTCAAGCAAAGTCATACCTGGAAGGGGCTGTTGCTTTGCACTCAGAGTTTGCCTTAAACCTGTGATGTTTGTTCATCAATGGCCAGAAATTCTGTTTCCAGAGCAAGAACAGAGAAGTCCCAAAAATCTCATAGGGATAATGCACAGAATCTATTTCCTGAAAAATATTACAAAGGCATGCAGTAGAAAATTCAGCCAAGTGAAGAAATAGCCACTAGCAGGCACTTCACAGTGGACAAAAGACACCAAGAACAAGCAAAGAAAGAGGCCTCAGGCCAGAGACATTTAACCTGCTCACACCACACCTTTGAATTCAATCTGTTGCTACATTCTTGGCTAAGGATGACTTTCACTCATCCTGGTGTTGCTCACTGGATGCTCCCTCAGACTAGAGGTGATGCAAAGCCCAGATGTCCTCCTCAACCAGTCTTCAAATGATTCTTGGTATACCTTCCAGTGATGCTATCTCAAGGTCAGTGGCCTTGAGAAATACCGACCAAGTCAATTATACTCACTAAAGGCAATAGTAAAACTGAAAGGGGAAGGTTTTAAAGGTGTAAGGGTTTCTATAAATAGCAAGCTCATCTACAAGGGGCAACTACTCTCCACTCTCATTCAATTGTTTCTGGATAAACATGTTCTTCGGCAAAGTGTGGTATCGATTCTCTTGCTTGCCACAGACATCACTGCCATTAGGCTCCTCTCATATGCCTACAGCTTATCCATCATCTTTACCTGCTATTCTCTCCCTTCATACCCTCAGATGCTGGCAGTGTCTAAATCATGTCAACTTTCTGCATAGCTTCTTGTTCAGCTCATATGCATATCTAAATATTCAGCTTTCTCTGATCTCCTAAAGCTCGTCTCCAGGCTCATGTTACTTTATTTGCATCCCTACCATGGCTTCCACTTCTCAACAGCATCAAATACATGCATTTTCAAAGTTTCTCATAAGTGAATTAAGGATTTGGTCCGCCTTTCTGGATACAGATAGGGCTCTTGAAGATATTCAGTGATGAGCAGAGACACTGAGAGGACTGTGGGGGTTCAGTTCTTGTAAACTGAAAACCTAAAAGAATAAAATGATAGTTGCTAGCTGCATACAAATGAGAGCTAGTGGTTCTCCTGATCTCACAGGTCCACAAGGAGCTCCAGGAATTACCATGGGGAGACTTCTCTGAGCAGCCTAAGCAGCATATTTTCCCTCCTTTTGGTCTTTCTCCACTGAGCGTAACCCATAAAAAAAGGAAAGTGAGTGCCAGGAGGATGTGAAAATCTGTCACAGCAGTTGCTAGTGCTTGTTTGGTGGATCTCAGACATGTGTCTTGAGAGCCATGCATTTGGCTTGAAAAAACATGGACACACCACCAATGGTGTCATGGAATTATGAGATCTATGCTCCAGTGAAGCGCCAGCTTGTGCTCCTACAGAAGTCCAAAATTAAGTGGGAAAAGAGATTTCACATCCAAATTCCCCTTTGTTATTCACAATTTGTTAGATGGGACAGACAGTTCACTGTGGAGTTCTGCTTTTCAAATCCATATAGTTGCTGGAAGTGATGGTTGCATTATTATGCCAGGTGCAGACAGATGAATAGGAGTACTTGGCTTTTCATCCACAAATAAGCATTTTTCCAAAACAAGTTTGAAGTACCCCTCCCAGTATTGGGGTTTCCTTATGCTTAATTCCACTTTTTTCCCTATGGGTTAGTTTAGAGACAAAGTTCCTAGTTTAGTAACTACTGTAATGTTTCCATGGTCAAAAATGAGGTATGATCATGGATGTGTGCTTTTAGGGGGGTGAGGAGAGGAGAGGAGAGGAGAGGAGAGGAGAGGAGAGGAGAGGAGAGGAGAGGAGAGGAGACTGAAGATTTTTCCACAGTATCCCACCTTTCTCCACTATAATGCACTATAAGTGCATTCTTCCAGATACATGCCCTAAGTCTGATATGCAGAAACCATACGCTGTGAACTGCTGGGCCTAAGAGTCTAAAATATCCAAGAGACCACAGGATAGTAATCTCATTATGGCCTGTTGTGCAAATGCTTTAAGTTCATGTTTTGTTCTTACCTCCATGTTTGCAGATGTCAGATAGCGAGCAGAACGTTAATATTTCATTCACTCTGCAGGACAAGACTGCATACCCCAGACCAGACCACATGTTTTGTTGCTTGATTTATGGCTGTCTCTCTTCTTCCACTGAAATGTTGCAAACACCAGTGAAACCTAGTGTTTACACCTGGCTGAGTGAATGAAGCTATAGCTTATTAAAAGAGCAGCCCTTGGAAGTATAAAACCTTCACAAGGATTTTTTAAAGGGAATAATGGTGGTGGGCACAGAGAAGCTTCCCAAGGTCACAGTAGGGCCAGGGCAATGCCAGCAGCGGAGCCTATGGCTTTCCCTTCCAGGACTTGGCTTTGGTCACCTCTGCTCTGCCCCAGCAGTGGTCCCACCAACCAGAGCACAGGGTACATGCTGCTCTTTGATAACATAGCCTAGAAACAAGAACTTTGAGGTTTAATTCTACTTTACCTGACTGGTTCAAATTCATGCAGTAGTACCAATCCACCAATACTGTAAATAAAAGGTAGACATGAAACTGGAGGGGTTCAGGGTGCTATGACAAATGGTTATTTTTTTTTCTTTATTTTGTGGTCTCACTGGCATGCTGCCTGTCTCATTTACCAGCTAAGAAATATGGACCTCCATCACATGGTGCTTGTCACCTAAGTCCAGGCAAGCTCTGACACCTCTTTTTGTTACTCCTAAATGAACAAAACAGGAGAAACAGTGGGCATATATGGAGGAGTTACACATCTTATGATTTCAAAAGAACAACAGCTTCATATGGTCTTCATGGAAAAGAAGTTTTGCTGCTTCAGGATTCCTTGGATGCCTTTCATTTGAAGCTCAGTGGATCCCAGCAACACCCAGAGCCTCCCTGCTCCTCTATGCTGGGCTTTCTGTCTGCTCAGTGAGTTTTAAGTGTCAGAAACTCAGAAATGGTAATTTATGCTTACACATGGGAACAAGCAGTGCCTGCCACAAGAGCACGTGTTCCTGAGTAAGAGACTTTCCACTTTGTAAGGTGATCAGTCCTGCCCATTCTTTCTTCCTACATTATAGTACCTGATTTGGAGTTGCCAGGGAAATCCAGGTTTAAAAGCTTGCACTGTGGTTGGTGGCAGACCACTTCAAACCCTTTAAAATACAAGCCCAGATGCAGGAAAAGGTGTAAAGCTTGTGCAATAACACTCTACTCAGCAGAGGCTGTAAGTCAAGGGCACGTGCTTCCATACATTATGGAGTGAAGGACCAGTCTTCACTGTCATGTAATAAACTGCAGCAAGTGTCTCATGGAGATAACTTGGGGATCAGTGAGAATGTGGATAGAAACTACTGGAGTAGGCAAAACAATTTGAAATCAGGCTCAGAGAGCAAATCCTAAGGAAGAGGGAGTAGTTTTTTAAATTGCTATTTACTACATAGGCCATGTGTCTATTTGAAATTAACAGCAGTATTAGTGAGAAAATTTATTTAAATCTGATGGAGGCAACAGAAAAGAGCATCAGGCCTTAAAATATCTGCCAGGTCAGAATTCACGTCTGAATAGTAAGGTAGATTTTGGATATAAGAGGATAGTCCATACCAAAACAGGGTAGTCCAAATGCCATGTTAAATGCATGTTAAATAGAATTTTCTTTTCCTTCCTGCCCCCACTCTTGCAAAAAAATTGGTAGGTGGAGTAAATAGTGTATGGCTCTTTCCTCCCTCCTTCTGCTGTTGGCTGAAGACAGTACAGCACTCCTCAGATGGCAAAGGCAGGAGGAATTTCTTTTGTAACATCTGCCTACGTGAGGGTCCTGGAATTTGCATCTTCCCTGAGTCTGCTTTAGCTCACCTCCCTGCCTTCTTGACATTCCCCTCTTGTCCAGCAGATAAGAGCACTTTTTCAGAACCAGTTTTGCAATTACCCATCTTCTCAGTTTTCTTTCCTGACCTTTAAAGGGGATGCACCGAATAAATGCCTTTGTACAAGCGCCAGACCTTCTGCAGGGTGGCTATTTCAAAGGAGCAAATATGATCTTTTCATAAATACCATGTCAGGCTCATGTAACTCACAACTTATTTATTACAGTCCTAATGCACACCGTTGAAGCCTGGGCTAATGTTGCACAAGAACATCCATCTAAAGTATTTCAGAACTGCAGAGCAAGGTAGACAGATAAATTTTTGTTCAAGCTGCTTAGCCATTGTTGGGTTTAGTTTTTACTCAAGTTTCATGAAGCATTTAAAACTATTCAGAGTTTAGAAGAAAATCATGAAAATTCTGCAGTCTGTGAATTGTTTGTTAGGCATCTGGTCTTGGTATTCAAAACCCAAACTGGTCACCTACATACAAGGACAAAAATTCTGTGACATTAAGCATACCAGTATGTCCCAACTGACTAAGCATTTCAAGACTTTTGGGGTTTACACATCCCCACAGGGCTCACCTAAACTGTAGAAAGCAGCATTAATGAAAAGCTCACCCATCTTTCTCATACTTTGCTGACTGTAACAATATTGTTAGGAAGAAAAAATGCCCCCTTTCCTTTCTTTGGTGCGTATTGGCTCCACACTTGCGTCACCAAATCTAGGCAGTGGGAGCCCAAGAGGAGCTCCTTGTTTTACTGAGAAGCTCACCATGGACCTAGGGTGCCCTTGCCTAGGTGGCAGTCAAAAAATAGTATTTGTTGGGAAGCACAGCAGGGTCACGAGCATCACCGCTTCAGTCAACCCCTTCACTTCCCAAATACAGCAGAGTATGGGAAGATTTCATCCAGTATGGAAGAGAGTATGAATTCAGAGCATCACACCCTGTGACTGGCTTTCCTGCCATACACATACAGCATAAATAGCTAAATCTTCCTCCACTCATCTGTCTTCCTCTGGTGCACACATGCCTGGTAGATTGTGAACCTTGAGAAGGTGGTGGGTCCCTGTGCTTCAACTCCATTGTGTTCAATGCTTTTCCTCACAGTTTCTGCCATGAAAACTTAGCATGTAACAGATTAGGGAGAAATATTTTATTTTTAGTAAAAACAAAGAAACCAAAGCATAAACCAGTGCCTTGGTGTTTTTACAGGGCTTAATGCTTCTTAAAAATGTGGCTCTAAGACACATTTGGTGGAGGCAATTCACTCTTATGATGCAAAAATGACCGAGGCCTTTCCTGTCTGCTGTCATCCCCCACAAAATCAATAGCACTTGATACATCCTGAGACAAAGGCTGGCATACCAATAACAAATGCATGAGGAAAAATAGTTAATGAGCAAGCAAGCAGCATAACACTTGCTTCACTCTGTGCTTTATGAATAGTCACAGACAGATCTTAGTCTAAAAAGCTCTGATGTAACATACAGTACTGAGGATGGAAACACTTCATCTCACATGACCTTATTTTGTTTATCAAGACACAGTAGGTATCGACACTGGATGTGTAGCTTTCACCTTTAAATCTGTTTTTCAGAACTAGTGGCCAGACTCCTACCACTATTTTTTTTTTTTTTAATTAAACATCAATTCTTTTTGGTGATGAAAGTGTTTTAAAAGCAGTAACTCCTCCAAGAGGCTTCAGGTAGATCGAGAGCTAGCTTGCTTGAGAGCAAGTATAATAAAATTGTGAATAACTGTGCTTTTTTCCTATAATTTTCAGATAGGAAGAATAAAACAGGACCACAAAAGAGATTTTAGCAGAGCCAAAATCATTTAGAGTTTAAGTTTCATTGAGCTGTTCCTTCTTTACTGTGGCAAAATAAAGTATTTTGTGGCTCTATATTAGCCTTCCCACGACTAATCCAGAAAGTTGTACTATCTGCTGAGCCCGGGGGTAACTTCATTAGTACTCACCACATCTCATTTGAATTACACATACAGTTGGGTGTTTAAATTACAGGAAGACTTTGTGTTTAAGAGTTTCCGCATCATGCCGAGGCTTGGGAAAAAAAGTCAGGTTTGACACATAATAGGGATTGATGTGCTACTTCAAATGCTGGTGTTACTGGAAAGGAAGGAACTTCCACAGGAAGAGCAGAGGAAATTATACAGGAATCAATAAAGGATGCTAAAAATAGTGCTTGACTTATCTTTCATGTGAGTCAAAATACCCTACCCAAGGGATACACATCCTATGTCTTGGCTGGTATACCTAAACTGCTCTTACTTGTGTACAGGCTGTCAGGATTTCCTCGTAAGTCAATGGAGAGAGGTAAGAGACTCTAGAGGACAATTCGTCCCAACTACATAAGGAATTACCAGCAAAAAAAAGTGCTGTAGAACTTGCCATTTTCCTAATTGCCATCAGCTTCACATGCTTAAAGTCAAGCATGTGCTTAATTAATTTCCCAGAGAGAGCTCAGGGAGCTGAGCACCTGGCAGGACTCAACAGCTAGCTTGGAGGAAAACAAAAAAATTTGCAAATATTCTGGATGAACCTGACAAGCAAAACTGGGAAACACAAAGAGCTTGCCTGCAAGGATGACTAAGTTGCAAGCTCAGAAGCATAATAAGTCCCAGGAGAGAAAATATGATTAGTCAGGTAATTTACAGGTAATATTCTTTCATCATTTTCTACTTAGCATTAATTTTCTAAAACACCAGGTGGGAGCTTGCTCAGAAAGGAGATGGGAAGTAGTGGCAGAGGATGGGGCTGGGGTGGCATGGCCTTGGGGGCTGTCATGCCATGCCAGACAGGGAGCAGAACTGTTGTCCCTGAGCCCCACCATGCCCAGCCTTGTGCTGGCTGTGCTTTTGCTTAGCAAGAAGCTCTCTAACAGCACCCACAAGCATCCTCTTCCCATCCACTGTGCCCCTCTGACAGTATCGGCGCAGGGTGGTCGTGCTTGGAAAGGGGAATTGCCACAGCCGTTTGCCTACACACTGGAAAAGACTTGATCTTTTGGGATTCAAAGCACAGTCTTCATCTCAGAGGTTCACAGGGATTTTGGCTGAGCAAAGCAGAAAGAAAACTGAGCAGCTTGAGTTGGGAGAGGCTGTTGTTAACCAGGACACTAACAAAGAGTGGAGATTGTGACATGGAAAATGATGGGTGTATGGCTAAT
>JAWWEE010000074.1:90484514-90495368 GCA_035221455.1 Xenops minutus | reverse complement strand
AATAAAAAAAAAAAAAAAAAAAAAAAAAAAAAAAAAAAACCAGAAAAAGGAAAGAAAAAAAACCCAACATCAAAACCCAACATCAAAAAACGTTGCTGGAGCTGCTTTTTAGGTGCAGGCTTGCCAGCAGGAATTCATAATAGAGGCTACCTGCCATACACAGCCAATGCACCCAGAATGGGGTGCCAAGTGTCCAGGCCAGCTCAGCGGGCAAGACAGGCAGCACGCCTCAGGTTCAGGCTGCCTGGCATTTCCTGGCCTGAGATCCTGCCTTTGCTTCCTTACGGCACCGCCAAAAGTGAGCAAGCTGAAATCTCCCCTGGGTGCCTACCTCAGGCTAGTTTAGTCTTGTTCAGAGTTGATTTCAGTTTGGGATTTCTGTGGTTTGGAGGGGGTTGTTTGGGATTATTTTGTGTTGTTTCTCTCAGGCAAAATAGCTCCACCATTGCCAAGGAAGAGGCTAGGGAATGTACCTCGTATACATATTGGAAAGAAATAAATTGTGTGGTCTTTCATTTGGAAATTACTAATGTTAGCAGGATTTGAGAAGACTTTATTCACACAGATGACATTTGTACAGTTTTGCTGAGTAGGGGACTGACACCATCACCACCAACATGTACCTGATTTTTTCCAAACCTGTGAGGAGGCCTAGTTTGAATAACTTTCAGAGATCTGAATGCTAAATTTGCAGAAAACCTTTCCTTGTTGAGCCACTCATAGCTCCTGTGGGTCATATTAGGCCAGGGCACCCTAGTGGAGTAAGAGCCCCATCAGTCCTGTGAACAGCAGGGAGCCCAGACTTGGTGGTAAATAGCTCCAGACTGCAACAAAAGAAAAAAGCATCTGGATAAGGAGGAGGAGGCAGTGAAGCAAAGGAGGCAGGGAAACTTTGAGGAAGCAGTAGGGGAAGAGCAGGAGAACCAAGCCTCACCTTGATGCAAAGGACTGGCCTGCTCTGGAGAGGAAAGAGAGTAATGAAGGAAGTTGTTATTTATAGGATGCTGTTCTACCTCTGTCTTTCAGCCTGGCTCCAGGTCAGTGAGCTTCAGGCCCTTGCCTAACGTACACACCTTCAGTTCCCTCCTGTCCATGTATGCCACTACCTCCAGCACCTCAGATACCAACAGGCTAGATCCCTGTTCTGCAGGCAGGCTTTTTCCTAACAAGTTTCGAGCTTGAAATACAAAGCAGGCCAAAACAAAATATCATCACTTCCCTGATAGACTAAAAACCAACTGGGGCCCATCAGCATTTTGCTGACTCCTCCCAGTCACCCACTCTCCAGAGATTGCTTTCCCCTGACACTCCAGGGAATAACATCAGATCCCAGCCAATTGCATGGCGCCAGTGCAAAGGGAACAAAAGCCAAGGCAGTTGTGGGAAAAAGGCCATTGTTCCAAAAAATTTAAATGATGTCACTCGGTTCCCTAACAGCGTCAGTAAAACATGCTTTGCAATGGCAAGTGCCTCTCTCTGCAGTTGCCTGCAGTGAGGGTAGAAGGCATGGAATGGATTAATGTGCTTTTCAGAGGCTGGATGACGGCTATAAGACACCATTGCCCAGCATAATCTCCCTTCCCTCTGGACATAGAGCTGAGCAGCAGCATGGTGTGGGGCCAGGCACCTTGAAGGGACCTCACCCAATGTGAAGGTGTGTGGACAGCAGTGATGGCATGAGCATACCTGTTTCCAGAGGGAGGAGAGCTGCTCGTGCTCCTCATTACTGTACTCCCACTTACTAGGCATTGCCATTTGCATTGTGACATCTGCTAGAAATCTTAATCATGGGTTGCGGCCCCAACGGAGTAGTCCTGAACAGATGCAGGAGTTCCGTTTCTAATTATCCTAACACCTTTCCAGCAGGGTGTCATAAACACAAGTTAATTAAGCCTTGTGCTAACCCTGTGATGCAAAGAAACAATTATTACTTTTCATTCTGGTTTATAAATGAAGAAGCTGAGGGATCAGCTTTTATCTGCTACTCAGTCCTGAAGACCAAACCCTCCCCTGGTCTCTCCACCTTTGCCACTAGGTACTGCCCCACCTGCCAGAAGATCAACACATTTTAACCTGTTGCTGATAAAATTGACAGACCATATCCTGTGCCCCTGCAAAATCCTAAGAAAGTTTTCTTACAAAGATGAAAATCATGAGGATTTTCAATGTTTGATACCTCCCTCTACATTAGTACCTTGCAAGGTGCCTCCAGCCCAGGTTGCCACCTTTCGAAGACCTGAGGGCCAGCCATGCCCTCACCATGGATGCATTACTGAAGGCATACCATATGGCTCATACCATATGAGCCATTAGTCAGGCAAGGTATGATTCTTAATTGTCCATGGGTTGTTCCTCTCTGTCATTCCCCAGCACATGGTCCTCATAACACTTGCAACTACAGATGAACCCAAGGAGTGAAAGCCAGACCTGTCTCCCTTGCACCTTACAAGCCACCCATGTTGAACTGCCTGCCCCATGGCAGAACCCAGACAGCATGAATACTTGGGCAATGGATGGCAGGTGTAATACCTATGTCTTGCAAGAAACATCCGGGGAGATCAGGATTCTGACACTGTCAGGTGATGCATCCCAGAGTTATGTGTATAGAAGGACTACAGGAAACAGTTGGCTCAGCTGCAGCACCATGCTGGTGCACCAGAGGTGCTCAGGCAGACTTAGGGCAAGAAAGGGTGGAATAAGGCTTACCAGGTATCCTGCCCTCCCTCTGAACCTTCACAGGAAAGCAGAAAACAGCTTCAGGCCCTGTCTTGGAAGACATCTCCCTTCCAGCCCTCTTGTTACTACCCATGAGCTGGCCACAAATATTTCCAGGCTCCTCAAGCCAGGGGGATTGGGCTGGAAAGAGGGAAGTTGGGGCAAACCAGGTTTGGTGGGCATCACTCCCTGTTCACAGACAAAGTATGTGTATGAGCAAGGCTGAATTCTCAGACAAACAATGATCCCTGTCCGTGGGCAAACATTGAAATCGCCTTTTTTTTCTCAGATCAGTTTTTGTAAGGAAAAGCACAAGCAGAGCTGTCAGAGAAATCTCAAACAGTCAGATGGAGTAAATGTTAAAAGGACATTAAGGTAACTCAAAGTGGACACTTAGAAACAGAGATATGCAGAATTAAGCAGCTATAAAACCCTTACCTGAAGATTTCAGAAATCCTTCATTGCACTTCCCAAGCAAAACTTGCTGATGTTCATTGTGATGATAAAAATCCCATGCACCAGGCCCCAGTTAGAGGAATCTCGTAAATTAAATCCTCTCTCTTCTATTCATAATCTTTTTATTACAGAGTCACTCCAGTAAACTAGCCTAAACTTAGAGTGCTGCATTCAAGCACCCTTTGTTCTAAACCCTTCAAGATGTCAGGGGAAAAAATAAATTAGTCTATTTCAGGCCACTTTTAATCCATCAGTTCTGACATTAATGTTTTTATTATTTATTCATTTATTGGCGATTTAGAAGAATTGTCAAAACTGACCACAGAGAAGGCTTGTTTTAGGAATTATTGCTGTAGCACTATACTACTTTGCAGTGGCCTTTCTAGTCAAAACAGCATTCAAGAAAATACATCTTGGCAAATGTGCAAATTATTAGGAAGCCCTTTTCTAGCAGTGTCTTGTATTTTGAAGAAAACATTATCATTTAAAACTGAGGCTCCTTTGTTTGACTTCTTACACTGGTGAGATACAGGCAAAACTGTGCTTTGTGGCAATGCAGTTGAACAGATGGGATCCCTGTTTTGCACATGATTCTGGAATGCAATAAAATTGTTTGGTTCTGGGAAAGAGTTTTTCCTCCCATGACACTGTCAAAATGACCGAAAGGTCTGATTCTGAAATCCGTACTCCCATGAGTAATCCTCATTCACGTTTCAGGAAGATGCTTAGAAATGTTCTTATTTCCTGACCTTAAGAGGATAGAAAAGCGAACTTGCTTTGGGAGTAAAGAGATACAAAGAACCTATGTACATTGCTAGAAGCAGAAACATGGGAAGGAAGATATGTAAATGTATCACAACCAAAAACCTGTGTTGACTTCAGCAAACTGGCCTGGAGAAGTGGCATCAGGAATCTTCTGAGATATTTCTCTTTTCAGCACCTTCCACCAGCAGTCCTGAACACTTCCCATCCCTTCTCACCTCACAGGGAATCTCAATGTCAGACGAAGTTTAGAACAGGGATTACAAAACCATGTTCTTAGGCAGGAGAGGTCAGGGAAGTCAACTGGCTGAAACACTTAGGGCCAGATTCTTTGCTGGTACAAATCATCAGGGCCCTCAAAAAAAAGTCACACTGAGACTCTGTCACTTTACACCCACTGAACATCTGGCCCTTAGCCTGTGGGAAGAGAATATAATGTGCCTCATGCTTCATGCATTTCTAAACAGCTGCTCTGAAGCACTTCTTCAAGCCTCACATGAGACTGTTTGCCCTCACTGAAAGCTCTGGAAAGGATTGATTGTGCACAAACAGCTTAAACTGCAGTGTTTGCAGGGCACAAAGGCAGGCTGAAGGACATCTCCAACGTAGTAAGCCGCTTCTTGGCAAATCTCTTTGCAGATCAGGTGGGTGAGGAAGAGATTATGTCCAATCCCAGCCAATTAGAGCTTCAGAGTGCCTTTCCATACAGGAGTTTGCTTCAGTAGTTCTGACAGGATCAGGTGATTTCAGCCTGGTACTGCTACGTGCAGTGGTTTGGCAAACATCGCATGGAGTTTGCTATGTGAATATGTGACCTTTCCCTCTAACCCTTTATTATTATTATTATTACTATTAATTGGGAATGACATCTTTGAATCTATCTTAACATTACAGCTGGTCTAGCAGATCTGCTGAAGAAATCTTGCAAAGAGCAGACTTAAAAAGTCATCTGAAAATTTATTTTTTTTACTAAGAAGCTTTCAGCTGCAGCGTGTTACATTTTTTAATAATTCAAGTTAGCAAGTGAACAGTCAAGATTTGTTTGTTGTACAACTCTCATGGCTAGGACAGTTTCTTATTAATTTCCCTTATTAGCAGGTGAGACCACAAACCACCACTTCTGAGAGGGCTTGACTTAATAGCTAGTCATAGTACCTTACATATTGCCTATAGCTGCAATTCAGGACTATTGGGCTTGTTTACTTAAGGTGACATTTAGTCACTTCCCAAATGGAAGTTGTCAATAAATTACACTCTCATGAGGATTCTGGTTGTTCCTTGCAGTTAATTGCATTCTGTGAAAAGCTAAAAACCTCTCTGTGCTTTTGGCAAGAGACTGAATTAGTCTGGGCAAAAGTTATATGTACTCTCTTACCCTGTTATTAGAGCCTGCACTTCAGCTGCCAGAGCTAACAGAAATGGTAGATGGCATTCAGATGAGTTAAATGGTTACCTGAAAGAGATTAAAATAAGTTTGTGATTGAGAATGGCAGAAGAGTTCCACAGGCAGGTTTCTCTGTTTACTGAGCAAGTCAGATAAGCACTTAAAAGGAAGGAATGATTATATCTGGTCAGCTTAACTTCATTAGAAAATTTGGTAAATACTGCAGAAAAATTAGTCCATTGTCATAGTGTGTTTGAATAGTCTGTTCATAGTTTCACACAGAAAAAGTGCTCAGAAAAACAAAGATGATGCTATTGCATAACTTATTTCATAGCATTGGACTAATTAGAAGATGTATGCTGCACTTGCCAACTTTAAATTATGCTTCAGTTTCCTGTAGAAGTTGGACCAACAATCAAGGGATGAAGCAAAATATAACTTTCTCTTGGGAAAACAGAACAAGAGAAACCCTTGCACACCCTAGACCTAGTACCACCTTGTATTTGCAGTGATTATTTTACCATCATAAGTAGCTGCTATCTGTAGAGCAGACCACTGTAAACAACATTTTTACTCCATGTGTAAGTAGAAGGATCTACTTCTGGACAGTAGTAGAGGATGGTATCTGTTTTTTTCTGCTGCAGTGAATGACATCTGCGAAACATCATTGTTTTTTCTTGTTTCTTCCTTGGTTAAGAATAGAAAACGAAGAATCAAAGCAGTTGAAAGGGAGATAAAGATCATTAAATTCAGCAGATATATGTGCAAATATACTTTGAATATTTCTGTATTTCATGGGCAATGTCGTATCCCGGTGATTCATGTAGCTAGAGCATACTTTGGGGACACAATAAGGAGCATGATCCTCTCCCTTCCTCCCTCCCACTCCCAAACTCACTTCTGCCAAGCAAATTCCCCTTTGTCATCCTTGTAAAATACGGTTTCCTCTAACCCCAATTTAGGTGTAATTTGGGAAGAGGACAATCGCTCTGATGACCCACTCTACTCCCTGTCTGGAGATGCTGAGAATTTGGCTGTCAGGATTGCGGTATCCCCATAGTTTTGATTCCTGAATTATTTGCACTCTGACACCTATCAAAGTGTAACAAATTATACAATACCCAGCAGTTAAACCAAAGAGGGAAATTTTCCGCTGACACAAGATTGGTCTGACCTGCTGAAGCCAGGGTACCTGTGTGCAGGCAGCCTAGGCACCTCCACCCACTTCCCCCAGCATGTCTCTCTGGAGAAATCCTGGGAGCTGCAACAGCAAATGCTCATCTTCGTGCTTGCTTATAAGCTCTGCAGGGCAACTGCTCTGGTCTCTCCTCTTAGAGTATTTTGTAGTAAAGTCACACAACAGATTTCCTAGGTGCTTTATCATCTCAAGTTCCCCACCCCTTGAGAATAAAGTTCTCTCTCTCTTTGCTCTTTCTGCTATTAAATGTATGTAAGTCTCTTGCAGGCCTGAAGGCAAAAGCTCTTAAAGGGCAAGAAAAAGAAGACATCTTGCCACCATGAGGGATGGGACAATGGAAAACCATTATAGCATCTGGTCTCCTGTCCTGGAGCGTCCATTACTGCTATGGCTGGTGGCATTATCCTTCTCGCTCCCCTCTAGGTAAGCTCCTGCACTAGGGCAATGGATGTTCCCTGGCATTGTCCTCTGAGCTTGATGAAGTAGAAACCATCCTGACTGTGGCAGGAACATTGTTAGCTACAAGCAAAACAATAGTTGTCATCCCCTACTCTTCCCTCCTTCATGCTATGCTTCATTTTGGTTTACATTTAAAGAAACCAAAACCAGTCTGTGAGTACAGCAGCTCCCCCCAGCCCTTAGGACTTGCTATTTGTAACTCTTGCAAATTCAATGCAGGAAAGGGAGGCAGAAAAATAAATCCTTGCATGTGACTCTGAGATATTTTTTCATCTCTCAGAGCATGCAGATTACTCGTTAATACTAATGAGGCATGCAGCAAGCCAGAGTGAAGCCCCTTTCATCCTGAAAAACAGCATTGCAGGAAAGAGTGTGCCAGGTACATGTCACAGCACCTTTCATTGGTCTGGTAAATAAAAAGCTCTGAAAACAGGAATATATGTGTACTTTTAAAATGGCCTGTTAGGATCCCTGGGCTGCAGCATCCCTGCCTTGTTTAGGGCAAGAAACAAAGAGTATTAGGTGCAGTGCTACATGCAGGAGGGGGTTATATGGCTGGGCAAGAGCAAACATGCCCCCACGCTCTGGATGCACCTTGCAAGGCTGCAAAGAAGGGCTGAGAGTTGGGCACCCGGGAAGAAACAGTGCTTTAAAGGCTCTGACGGGTCAGAAACAGGATAAAGTAACCACAGATTACTAAAACAGATGAAGATTTATAGAAATTGTCAAAGGAATGCTGTGCCCTTGGCAAGCGATGAGAAAAAAAACAACCCTCAAAGGTGGCTGAGCAAAAGCAGTTAAATTAAAACCATCTTTGTGACTGAGTTTGAGGAGGAAAACAGCTGGTAGGGGCTGCAGTGCCTGGTGCAACCAGGGGCCAGGGCAGCCTGCGAGCACACCCAGTGTTGTGGTTCTTGCCGGTGTATGGAACTGAAGTCACTGCTCATTACAGCACAGCATGGGAAAGGAAAGGGGAGGCAAGAGAAGAAGGAATTTTCTCAAGCTGTCTCAATCGTGCCTCAGCTCTGCTCTGGAGGAAAGGGACTGAACCTGCAACTAATTTAGAAAATGGGGAGGAAAAGAAGTGTATCTTAGAGAATTTACAAGAATGGACTGAATTGGATTTCAGTGAAGCTTGATTGAGAAGAATTCAGTTTTAGTAAATTATTAAATACTATTAATAAATAATATTGCTAAATCATACATATTTTAATAAATGCGTAATATTCTATTTTTCTACTAATAAAAGTATACAGCCAGTTTTTTGTACTGTGACCCCCTATTTTAGCCTAATCAAATGAACTATCCAGAAACTGATCCTTTCTCAGATCAGAGTGAATAGAATAAAAAGTGTTTATATTAATCTACAAAAGAATGGATATTTAACTTAAGTTAGACTTCTTTTAACTAAAATGCTTGTATTTTAAAAGTTTGCTCATCGTTATATTTAAAATCATGGCAACATATATTAAAACCTGAATGAAAATAATTGAAATTAAAGTATCTTTTTTCAGGTTTGTGAATGGAATTTTTTTAAAAGGTAAATAGGTTGACTGAGAAAAAGCAGCAGAAACCAAATTTTCTTGAAGTAGTTTGAAAATAGCCTTTGCAAGCCATAGTCTCTTTGGAGGTATAGAGAGCATATTTCCTCATAGGAGTGTATTCACCTCGCTTATTGCGATAAGTATTTAATGCAAGACTGAAAAAGTGAGCAGGAATGGACATATAGAAAAGCAGCTTTTCTTATGGGTGGGGAAAAAAAAAGAGAGAGATAGAGCTGGTGACCTGCCACTTCTAAATTCTTGTAGGATAGAAGAAGTAGAAACAACATTAGTTTCACTCCCCAAATATGTTGTGTCCTCAATACACCTGTTAGCTTCAAAAGACAAGGTAGATGAGAAGAAGAGGATTGTGTATTCATGTGGTGGTGGAAAGATGAACATAATCTGCAATGACTGCCGCTGCATGGGAGAGACAGTGGAAGTCTCCTTAGCCCTGTTGGTAAATAAGCCCCGATCTTATTCTTCAAAAATCGTATCTTTATGAATTCGGTATGGGTATGGCTTACCAGCTTTTATCTCACACTCTCTCCCCTCCCTCCCCATCCCCCAAAAGATATTTTTCATTAATTTTCATTGTTCCCATTTTGGTTACATACAGCTTGGTAGGCATTATTAGTTTGAAGAGTCTATTAATATAAAAGAGATGGTAATGAAGCATATACACTCCCTGAAGTTAGCATAAAATAAAAGACAAATGCGTTTAATTCTCAAATGAGCATCACAAATATAAGAGGTACCAAATTTAAAATTAAGACTAAAATTGTTTATTGATTGCCATCTGTTGAGAACTTTTCCTTGGAAAAAAAAATAAACAAAAAAAATTGAAACGAAAAAATTAATACAGATCTTCCTTCTCTGTGGTTGTGATTCCAAATTCAACCACATCACCACATGTGTGAAGTATAAGTTCCAGGGCTGTTTCCTGACCCAGGAGGTAATGCAAGCAGCAGGGTCTCTTTCCGAGGGTCAGCTGGAGGACAGGTGGGCTGGAGTAACATTCTACCTTAAGTCCCTCTGATGCTCCCAGTGGTGTGAGCAATACTGGCATTTCCCCCATTGGAGGTGAGATGATTACACTTCAGCTCCTGATTAACTTCATGCCAGTGAACTGGCCTTGTCACACAGTATGTTGAACCACTAAGTCGTATGAATCCAGCTGTTGGATCTCAAGATCCACCTTTACGTCGAAACATCCCAACAGCCCCTGAGCACCCCAGGGATGCTATATATCTTCCCAGCTTGGCCTTGGACATCACAGCAGGAAAGCGAAGCCGCTGCATTGCTCATACAAAGATGAAAAGAGGAAAATATCAAGTTCACACAAATATTTTCTTTCCCAGCTCTTTAGACTTTATTTTTCCAGTTTCACTTACAGCAAGCCTTCCAAAACCAGTGTAAGCCCAGAATATGCAGCAAATGTTCATTTGAGGTCCATTTTCCAATAAGATGGAGCCGGTTTGTAGTTGGGGGATATGCTTTGACATGAGAAGTCAATTCAGTTCTTTTTTTTTGCTCCTAAATTTACGGGTATTCCCCATCACTGGCACTGCCACCTGCTCAGTGGGTCTGGAGAAGGGATGGGTGACTTGCCATGTCTGTTAGGACTTTATGCTCCTTGCTTAGACGGGCAGAGGATCCTAGGAGATGTCGAGCAGCAGAAAACCGGTTGCACAGGTCTGTGCCATGTCTTAAGCTTCCCCACATCACGACTGAAGTTTTGGGCAGGACTGTGTAGGAAAAAAAATACCACTTTCAAAGGCTCTCAGTGACTAAAAGAAGTTGACTGAAGGGAAAAGGTCTGTTAGAATTATAAAGGTCCTTGGCAAAAGATGGAAAGAAATAAGTTCCTTCAAGATTCTCAAATTAGTAACCTACCTAATTAATAAGACCTGCTAGAAGAGGCAGGCAGTCCGCCGATTTATTTCAAGCAGGGAGTGGTGGAAACTCTCCTCCCAGACCTGGTGATCTGTGGGCTCAAATTAATGACTCGCAGCACTTTTCAGATCCCAGCACCCTTCAGTGAATAGCCAGCGCTGTCTGGGCAGTTCGTGCGGGGCACGGCGGGCACCTCCGAGCCGCCCCTCGCCGGGGGTGCCCCTGCGGTGCGGCTGGCGGAGCCACGCGGGAAGCAGAGAGCGCTCCCGCGGCACCCGCCGCACCTCCCGCCGCCTGCCGAAGCAATTCCCGCACCGGCTCCCGCGCCGCGCTCGGGGCCGCGCACACGCGCGGGGCGGGGGCGCGCCGGGGGCGTGCCCGTGCGCGCGGGGTGGGCGTGCCCGGGGGCGTGTCCCGCGGGGCCGAGCCCCGCTCCCCGCCGG
>JAWWEE010000074.1:90377820-90483484 GCA_035221455.1 Xenops minutus | reverse complement strand
GGGCGCGGAGGCGGCGCCGCCTCCACCCCACCCCGGGGCGCTTCTGTTCCCGGGCGGGCGGGACGGGACGGGACGGGATGGGATGGGCTGCCCTGCGCGCTCCGGCGGGAGGGGCCGAGGGGCAGGAGGGAGAGGGGTCCGCTCCTGCCGGGGGTCCGAGCCGGGGAGAGACCTGCGGGAAGCTTCACCCTGCTCACAGCGGCGGCTGTACCGGGGGATGCCGGCACCGGCATCAGCTTGGGCGCGCTGGTGGCGGTGGGTAAGGAGCTGAGATCTGCAGGGCAGGAACAGCGGTCTGCCGCAGCTCGGCAGCCTAAAATGATGGTTGGCCGTGCCTGAGGTTGGTCTTGCTGAGCTTTCTTCAACAGGCTCTGGTCGCTCTTGGTTGAACCAGCACATTAAAATCTTGCCTGCAGCTTCTGAGGGCAAAAATAAGTAGCATTTGAGAAACACTGAGAAATCTCCCTGGAAGCCCATGATTTATACACATGTAACAGGCAAAGTGTAGGTAATGTCTAAGCTGAAAAGAGGAGTACGGATAACTTGAGTCTGTCTTGGATTCCCCAATCATCTGCTGAGATGGTGTTGGAGGTGATGAGTTTGGGACTCGGTGCTCCCCATTTTTGTCCATTGCTGCTGTTAAACTTTGCATTCAGATCGAATGGCCTTGAGCAACACAGAACTGGGATGGCTTCACAGGGAGAAGTACCCTGTTTCCAAGGCAGCCTCCAGTCTTTTCAAAGTGTGGCACCTGAAGCGTAGGTTGAGGCCCTTTCTTCCTAACCTCCTGTTGCCACTTGAATGGGCTTAACTGGCCTAGAAAGTTCCATCATGCTTCCATTGCTGGAAGGTTTTGGCCCAGTTTGTACTGATTTTAAGATGTAACCCATGCACAGCATTCACTGTGGCTCTCAATTGCTCCTGTCTTCTGCCTTCTGTGTTATACCCAATGCATCACGTGAGCCTTAAACTAAACCTTGACCACCGATAAGAATTAAGTTCATCCTCTCTCGTCTACTTTAATATTGCCATAGCTTGAGTTTGTTCTATTAACTATTAAAAAGCAACCATATAATGAATAGCTTGTAGCTTACTTTACAGCTGCAGAAATTCTGTAAGCAAATCCTGTGTGGCTCTTGAGACACAGAGTGATATAGAGAGGTTGTAAGCATAGAAATGATTGCAGATTTCTGGAGGGAAGGAAAATAAGTTTGTGTGGATGGGAGGGGTTTACTGGAGGTCTTCTGTAGCTCAGGTTTGTCACTACTAATGGCCCAGAAGTTACTATAGGGAACTATACTGCATTGGAAGAAAACTAGAGGAATTAAAACAGAGCCTAAAGTCAAAATATCCTGCTGAGGGCCTACACCCAGTGATGATCTGTGAACCTGCAGCATGGGTCATTGGAAGCTGTGCTGTTGAATTCCCTGGCGCTGGCGTGTTTTACTGTTAGTATGACCTGGGCATGGTAACAGCACAGATGTAGCAGGCTGTTGCTGGTTACTGGCAAACAGGGGTTGGTACTGACATTGCAAGATGATTTTCTTTCTCCTGTAAAGCTCATAGGTTCCCTCTTACGGAGTTACTCTCCAATGGTTCAAAGCAGATCCAGTGAAAAGCTTTGGCCGATGCTACCTGGCAAGGTACTGTATAAAGGCCTTATACCTCTGATTAAAACACAGCGACGTTGTAGGGTTCAGTTACAATACTGTCTATCTTGTCCCTGTGGATCACTGTGTAGTCCTGCTGTGATCAACTAGAAATACAGATTGTTGAGGGTTTTTTTGTTTGCATGGACTCTAAGACTGGGGAAACAAAAAGGTTCAGTAATACTACTTTTGGTAGCCGTATGTAGTCAGCTTTTTGAACATTTAGTTGCCTGTGTTTTGTAAGTATGAGGCTAGTCTGGGCTTGCCTGAGAACTTGAAAGTTGAGTCTGAGAACTCATGCTTTTGCAGCTATCGCCTGAGAGCCCAGGCTGCCAGGTGAGCGGAGGTGGGTGCAGCTCAGCCTCTGCGCTGGGGCATGCTGCTGGCCCCAGATCAAGGGATTCTTGGTGGCTTTTCAAAGGCTGGGGAAGTGGTAGTCCGTGGGCAGGTGGAATCCCTTTTAGCGGAGGAGCTGAGTGTGAGAGAGTACTGCTTTTACACAATGGTGTGAAATAGCTTTTCTCCTCTGAAGACTGAGTTTGGTGGGAAGGAGCTCTGGAAAAAATGGCTATGGGTAGTCGGATGGGTGATAGTCTGCAAATGTTGGGGTTTTGATATCCCAGCCTCTGTTAGGATAAGCAGGTGGTTCCTTCCTTAAGGATAAACCACCATCGAGTTGGTGTGTCACATTAGTCATGATTCAGAAATGGCTTCTGTGAAAACTGACTAAGATTGATTTCCTGAGTTTCTTTCCTTTTCTCCAAAAGAAAATCATGGAAAGTTGGTTTGTGCCCTTGATTATTGAAAGGTGAGAGTGTATCAGAGCTTCTGGGTAAGACACTTCTCTGAAAATCCCCAAATATCCTTAAGCTGTAAGGTTCCTGATATGTGCCAGAGGATTATTCAAAGAAAAAAAAAAAAAGAGGAAAACAGGGCAGAGAGAAGGAGGGAGGGAGCATCTTGATGGCTGAACTCAATCCAGTTTTGCAACCTCTTTCTTGTGCTGAAGGGCCCAAAACTCCAGGCAGTATTCCTCTTCTCTTCTCTAGCAGACCTGTGAGCTTTGTGAATGATTTGATTTGAGATTTCAGCTGGTCTGAATCAGCCTGTACCTTCTCTGGACCTAGCCTGGCCCACCACCTCTGCATGTCCCAGAAGCATGCTTCAGTTCCTGATGCTTGTGTCTATAGATTTTTTAACACATTGTGACTGTGTTGTGGGATCACTGGCAGTGATGTTCTCTGGCTATGTGTCTTTTTAGAAGGATGAGCTTTGTGGCACTGTGTCATGCCTCTTGGTGTACATCAGGTTGTTTTTTTTTGTGTGACTAAGGTGCTATAAAAGCCTCTTGGATTGCTGGATTGCAGCAAATACTGAAGAGGAAAACGACATCTGCCATCTCAGCACACCTCTGTTTTCAGACAGGGCAGTGATGGAAATTGCTCTAGTCTTCTGCTTTAAGAAGTCCTCTTCCCTCGGGCTCCCTGCTTTCTTCCTCACTGTCTCCTCCTCTGAGAGCTGGTCTTAAAATCAAAACACTTGAAAGCTTATTGCTAGATAGGAAGACAGAAGGGTAAAGACAAACCTGCTTAGAAATTGGCACATGTCGTAGGAAAATATTAATTGAATTGTAATTACACCTTAGCCCTCCTCTCCCATCTTTCATGACAGAATAAATTAAAAGCTCAATTCTTATCTAGGTGTTATCTCTGTAGCTGAGGATTAATGTTTCAGCCCTTTTAGACAGAATCTGAAAACACATTATCTTCCTGGCTTAAGACAATTGTGTATTCTCTTGTGTCTAGTACTCACTGGCTCCTTTCCTTTGTCAGGTGACAAGTGAAGTATCTGTCCCCTCTGAAGAAACTGTCTCTAATCTCTGAAAAAGGTTTCCAGATGACCCTTTCTCTTCCTTTTTTCCTTTTTACCAAGAGCTCCAGCGCCTGCAATGTGTGGGGCTTTTTTTGTTTGTTTTGTTTGGGATCTTGTGGCCACAGGCAGGGTTCTTAACCTATTTTTCATTTTCTGTCTTTGGCTTTACAGAGGTTGCAATCTTCTTTGCCCATGAGTATAAGCCTACAGAAAAACAAATACTTTAAAAGTAGGAATTCCCACATTAATGGTGAGACTTCTCTTCAGTTGTAACTTCGTGTAGTCAATCTTTTGTCTTGCTCTGATTGAAAGATGTTATTTTTTTGTCCCCTGAATTGTACACACTGTTCTTCAAACAGGGAGGGTAGCTATCAGCCCAAATATTTCTTTTCCAGTCACTTAGATATTCTGGAATAGCAGAGGTATAAGAGGGCCTTTAAAAGGTAGCCCTTTGATATGAAAGTGTGGGGGGTTGGGGGGGTTTTTTGGGTGTTGTTTTTTTTTGTTTTTTCCACTTTGAAACAGACAGTTTTGTTTCTGGTTTTAAAGCAGCAGGTTACTACTTTTCTGCCACTACTCTTTGAATTCCTGAAAACTGTATAGACAAGTAAGAATAAATTTTCATATTTTCAACAGTGGCTAAATGTACTCATCGTTCCCTGAAAAACAGTCCTTTGGAAAAAACCCCTTTGTTGTTGCTGAACCCTCTCAGACAATGGAACTTTTGATAATGGCTGAGGATTATAAAAGCGCAACTACCTGACTCACGTGCTGACTGTGACAATTTTGCCTTATTAGTAGTGTCATGTTTTCTTGCATTACAAACTGATTTACAAATTAACAATAATGTGACTAACATCCTACTGCTATAAACAAACCCATTAAGATAAATAGAACCAGTTAACCATATTTTTTTTACTCTCTTCTCCCATCCTGTTTTGACTTTGTTCCAGTAAATGTTGATGTTCAGATGGATGTTGCAACTGGATTTTTAATAAATATTCAGTCATTTTTTGATGTGTCCCGAGTACACACGATGCTGTTGTGTTCAAAGACAGAGAGCATGTTTGGGATCAGCTATGCTCCACGCTCTTAAAAAGTCACTAGCAGCTAAAAGAATTTGTTTTGGTCTGAGGCAAGTGTGAAAGTCAGCACTTCAGCAAGCCTGCCCAGCTACTAGATAGATGTAACATCCAAACAGCTTGTGGGTGGTTTGTCCTGCTCATGTGTTGTCGCCCCTTCTTTGAAGAAGTGTACCTCTGCTGTTATATAAAGGTTGCTGGTTTGAACCTTTTGCATCCCTTTTTTTTCCCCATCTCCAAAAGTTGCTGATACTGCATGTCCACGTGACTAATCAGCTATTACAGTACATGTACATGCATTGTGTATTTGAAAGGTATAAAGTAGAACATCAATCAGTGTTATAACTAGCAATAGCAGTAAGACCAGACTTACTTTTAACAGTCCCCTGTAAAGAGATTTTAAAGGTCTGGTTCTGCACTGTCTGGTGTTAACTAAGTGAGAGACGTCTACAAATAGTGTTTTCCAGTCTTCTGTGCTTTGATTTCACTCTAACCCTGCAGCCTTGCAGGCCTTCTGAAGTTTTAAGAAAAGTTTTCCATGTGTAGCACACTTCAAAATAGATCAAAAAGCAGCAGTCTACAGGATATTAAAGCAGACTTTAAGTTTGCTTTAAGTTTTAAAGTAGTGCTTTAGATTCTTCCAAGTTGAGGCCATACATGTCATACCTAGAGTAAAACTAAAATAAGTGCAGTGAAAAGCCCTATAACCAGCTGATTTAACTTCTGGTTTTGAGCTTCAAAACATATTTGATTATATGCAAACCAAATGCGGCATGGGCTCAGAAAACCGCAGTGCTTCCCCCTCTCAGATGAAGACAGTGTGCTACAGTAATAGCAACTTGAGACGGCCTGGATTGTTGCAAAACGTGTCAAGAGAAAGAAACTGTAAACAATCTCTTTGGAACTGTTGCCTCTGTCCGTTTCCCTCGAAGTTTGCTGGGCTTCTCACACCAGGTATTATACTTATTCATATGTGCTAAATAGCACCTACTAAACTCCTGGTTCGTCTCTTATTACAAATCTTTGTTTTTCATAGTAGGATGACTTTCTAAAGTGGTCATCCCTAGTAAATTTAAATCTGTCTTTCAGTGGTTAGGTGACATTAGAGAAAGTGACCACAGCTTTGCAAGTTACGGTGTAGCAACTGAGCCGCAACAGTGCGTCCTGTGCATGCTTGCTGCCCTTCACAGACAAGAGGCCAAACCTTTCAGCTGAAAGGTGTTGCACAGACAAGTCATTTTGTGATAGTTCTGTTCAGGTGACAGCTGCAATAAGCACCAACACAGTGTAACTATCTTCTCTGACCTGTACTCAGGCACTGTGTGAGCAGTCATGCCTACAGGAGATACAGAAAAGGCTAGAACACGTGCTTTGAGCTGCCTAGTGTCATAGAGTATGGTATAGAGGAGGATGTGCTCTGGTGCTCAGGATATATGTAGTCTCAGGTCCGTCTAGATATGGAAAGATGGTAGTTCCTGTGACAGCGTTCCCAAAGTTAGTGTACTGTTACAGGCTTGGGTGCTAACTGTGCTAACTGTATGGTTATCAGTGTCCCTGTGATGCATTAACCAGGAGGGCTAGGGCTGCTACCTTGTGTTTCAGCACTTTCCATACTCTCTTATTCTTGATCCTGCCTCCAGCTTCTCACCCATTTGCAATAATTTTTACTCTAGTAATTTGGGAATTTCGGATCTGCTTAAAACTTTGTCCAGCCAGTCTGTCTTATGCAAGTAGTCTTCTGAAACTTAGTCTCGCCACATTGGAGCAATCTGAAAGGACACTGAATAATGGACCTTTCAACTTTAAAGAGCACCTCAGAAAATTAAATGTTGTTTACAGCCAAGTCAGAAAGCAGTGTCTCCTGTGTGAGATTAAAATACCTGTGGAGGCTCTGTCTGACAGGCTCCAGGACTAGCCACCTCCAAGGAGTTTTTCAGAGGTGCAATTAATGGTGTTTTCCTCTATAGTCCCTTATCATTCCCTTTGTAAGAGACTGCATGCACTTAATCTGAGCTTTTAGTAACCAAGAAACATTTTCCAAGGATTGACTGCTTGCCCCTAACTACCTTTACAATTCAGGCCAGAAGTCAAAAGATGAAATGTACCTTTGGAGATACTCTCTCCCTCCAAGTGGAGGCAAAATCTCTGAGCCGTACAGAGGTAGTCCCGTTCCCACTGGAAATTCGTGAAGTTAATTGAGGCAGAAATGTCTGGGGCAGGGTGTGGTGCACCAGCCCAGGGCCACGAAGCCTTGGGCCATCCCTCCTGCTTCTGCTCTGCACAGCTGTTCCCAGTCCCACTTCAGGTCTGGCCAGGGGTGTGCATATATGTGCATCAAATTACTTCTCTGCAGCTGTTGTTGTCCCTGAGCTCATGGGGAAACCTCTGGCAGAAACTAAAAGAGTCTGAAACAAGTTTGCAAACTGTCAGAGCTTTTACTGGCTACAGGTTTCTTGTATCTCTTAGTCAATGTTCAGAAAGTGTTTTGATTTTTTTTTTTTATTTTTTTTTTTTTTGAGACCTACTGTAGGGCAGAGCTGCTTTTCTGCTGGAAGTTAGGCTCATATATGTATCTGCTGTTGGCAGTGTTGACCAGACCTGATTCAGTGGCCCTTTGTCTGGCAAGGTGCCAAATCTTCTTTTTTCCCCTCATGCTGATGGTGTCATGCCATGGATGTATGCATCCTGTCCTGTATTTGTGCTTATACTCTGCTGTGTGATGGAGTGTGTGATGCTTGGTCTTCTCTTGAAAATACAGGACCATCTTGGTTTATGTAATTTGTAAACAGCCTTTGGTTTCTTCACAGAGATGCGGAGAACTGTAATATAAAAGGAAGAGGTTTTCTTTTGGAAAGGTGGACTTTGCATTTAAATTACAGATTTATTTTAAAGGCTTTGATTTGCTGCAAATGACTTTTTCTTGAAGGAGGACAGCAGTGGGAGTTTAATATCAAGAGGTGAGACAGTGCCAAAGGCTGGCAAGTGTGCTGCTTGGAGGCAGTATTAAGAGAGATAGTAGGGAGAAAGCAGCTACATGGGTGACCTGATAGGAGAGGAGCTACTGGAGCAAGGGTGGCAAAGAAGGGGATGATGGTTCAAAAGAATAGGCTGATAAAATTGCTTTTGTAGATAGCTATTTTCACAGACTATAAAATGGTAGTGAGGCAAGAGAGTGTTTAGGAAAGCTAGGAATAAAGTACAGAGCAGCAGTCAAGGCAAAGTCCAGCTGTGCAGATGAGCAGCTGCATGGTGTCCATGGATTTAAGATATTGGGCAGAAAAGATTTGAGTGAGTAACACATAAATATATGCAACTGCCTAAATTAAAGGTAGCACTGGAGTTAGAGATGCTGAGGAAGGCAGTGTAGCATAGTTCCCAATAATCATGAAATAAGGTAGGTGAGGCAGGGGAAAGGATAAGATTGGCTTTAAGTTGCCCTTGAGCTTGTAGCTGAGTATCTGTGAAGAGAATCTATATGAGATTGTATGGGAGGTGCATCTCATGAACAGAAGTTGAACGGAGTGTGATGGGGATAAAGAAAGAAGCTGAATTTCTCTTCCAAGTAGATGCAGAAGAGAGAAAAGTGTTGTGACAAACTGAGCCTTATAGACCTCTGGAGAGGGCTGAAGTAGTTACAAAGGTTGTTTCTCAAGCAAAAACCAGGGATGTGAAGCATTGTTCCAAGAAGTATGAAAAAGAAGGGGAACCACTTGTTTTCTTTGGGAAGAGAAACTATTTTAAGAACTTAAGATACTAAAGCATGGCTGTATTTTTATGGGGGTGCTGAAAAGAAGGGTAGGAGCATGGCACAATGCCAATTAGGAAAAAGCTTTGGGGGAGAAGGTAGTGAAATGATCTGTGATGGCATTTCTGTGAAGGGCCAATAGAAGAGAGGCTACCTTGCTCTTGTGACTGCCTCTTGGAAGAAATAGCAAGATGTGAGTAGGGGACAGCAGAACATGAAATCCCACACTTCCCCCAGCTTGATCACTGGGATGAAGCAGAGCTGCTTTGGAGCAAGCAGTTGAAGACAGAACTTGTTGCAGAGAACATCTGCATTTTTGGTGGTGTCTTGCCACTAGCGACAACCACTGTGGGACTGGGAGCAGAGCAAGAGAGTGCTGGGTGAGCTGGGGGAGACATACCTGGAGAGAAAAAGAGAACAGAGAAACAGACATAAATGTGACAGCAGAGCTCAGAAGTCCGAGGTGAAGTCAGCAAGGACAAAACCATTTACATTGCCTTCACTTCTCTTTCTTGCCCTCTGCTCCCTCTCGCTGATAAAGCATCACTGATTAGGTCTTCACAGTTTTGAAAGTCTCACAGGTAAGTAGAAATTATAGTCTATGCAAGGATGAAAGTGATTTTTTTTCTTTCTGTTCTTGATTTTTTTTTTACTTCGTGAGGGAAGTAGGTGGCTAACATAATTCATGTTTATTGCTAAATGTTGCTCTTTGATGTCTTCTTATTACAATAGCCTGATTTCAAAGCCAGCAATAAACTGAAGGGATGGCACCTCATAAACATAGGGATTCATTTTTGGCCCTGTAAACTTCTTAAAACTTAAAATTAAAAAAAAAAAAAAGGTTGTTCTCTTTTGCTTGAAAATAACTCTTTCATTTTACAAAATAACAGCTCTCTAAGTAAACAAACCTCAAAATCCTGTTTCCTCATCTAATCTGACTTCTCGTGCCCCTTAGCCAGAAAAAACCCAAAAAAAGCAGTTCATTGCCCTTGGTCAGACTATAAGTTTGATCAGTTAGTTGTGACTTCCTGCTTCTTTAACATAACTTTTATCAGAACACTTTTCTTTTTTGCTAACTTGCCATCTGTTTTTGCTCAGGGTTCCTGCCCGATGTATTGTATTTTGTTGCATGCTTTTTGTCATCAAACTGCAGACAGCAAGTATAGTGGTTGGCTGATACTTTGAGGATCTGGGGGCAGAGGATATTTTTGTGAAAGAAAATGTGCAGTTCTTTCTAGGTTGTTTTTTTTTCAGTCACAATTAGCTCTGTCGGACTAAATTTTTTATAGTTATCTGTGTCCCTCTGACTTCTCCAGTACCAATGCAGTATTTGCACTAGTTAAATAGGTCTGAATAATTTACTTCATTATGGAAAACTAATCTGCCTGTTAAAACTGTTAACTTATCAAACACTGTAATACAGTATTGTGCTGGCAGAGACTTTGCTGGCAGATACTAGTCCTTGTGTATCTTTCTGTGAACAGATACTCTAAAGATGAACTTTGTAGTTTAGAAAAGCAGATTAGTAATCTTGGTTATCTGTGCCAAGCCCTCAGATTTTGTAGTTTCTGTAAGATACATGGTGGATGTTATCTCAAAATCCTGGCTGAATACAATGCAGAGCACCCAGTTTTCAAGATGTGTGGTACTGCAAAACCTGTTATTACTGTGATACTGTCTATCAGCCTCATTAGGGATGATGAATAAGCTGAAGCATTTCCCCTCGTCCCCTTCTGAAAAGACCTGCTGACAATGGTTGCTGCCTGTGTGTATACACAGGGTGAATTAATCAGCTAGACTGTTACTACAGTAATACTAATTCTAAACAAGAAAAAAGTAATCCTCATTATCTGCTTAAATCCCTTTTGAAGAGACTCTTCCCTCCTACTCCTCTCTACGGAATTACCTTCTAGGTCCCTTGCCTTAAAAGGCTGTGTCATGAAAAAAGTACAAGTGAAATCTCTTGCATTTGTTTGGTATTGCCCTATTCCTAGGCAAATGAATTGTCTTTTGGGCTTTCCTAAGGCTGAACATGTGAACAAGCTAATTTGACTGTACAGCATTTGTGTCAGACCTCAGCACCCCTAGTCTGCAGTTGTGCTCCAAACATCACGCTCCACTGATACAGTATGATGCTACAGTAGCATCATATCCAGCCTGCCCGTGGGGTTTAGGCTGGGAGGTATTCCCCTTTTGCCAGCTCTCCTCCTCTCATGTGGCAGCTTAAGCTGAGCTTTTGGAAGTAACCATCCTTACTTCTTTCCTCCCTCCTTTTCCATGTCACTTCCCTGCTTGGTGTGCAGTTCCAGCAGGGGGGCTGGGCTCTGTGTTGGGCAGGGCAGGAATGATGGGTTTCCCCAGCAGACCGTGCAAGGCAGGTGTCTGATGAGGGCTGTGCAGGATGAGTGTTGTACTGACTGGGGCGAGACTGCACAGCAGCCTCTCCTTGTAAGTACTGTGTGTGCTAATGGTCCTAGACAAGTTGTCCAGTAAGCAAATGGTTACTGGGGTTGGCATCTGAATGCCCTGGCCTATTGGCTAAAGAATCCTAAGGAATCCCAGGTTCCTGATCAGATGTGCAGACCAGGAGATGCAGCACTAAACAAAGCCTTCGAAGACCTTGTTCTTGTCCCTTTGATTTGCCATGTAGAGAGAAGTTAAACTTGTCAGTTGAAGATGATTGTTTCTTGTTTGAATCTAGGAAAAAGAAAACTTAAAGACACCTTTCAAATAAAAAGTGGGGTTTTTTCAGTTTGAAATGCATCAACAGAAATTAGTTGGATTTTTCTGGAGAGGAGCGGGTGGTGGAAGACAAAGGAGGACTTTTTCCCCCCATTGGAACCAGCTGTGGTTTGTTTGCTTTTTGTGCATTTGGATGGGCACTCTGAAATCCAAACTGGAACTAGCAGTTAATATTACAAACAAGCAGCAGAATTTGACTAAACAAGCTTTCAGGTGATCGCAACCTGGCTTTGATGCTGAAGAGTGGGATTTTCATAACTGCAGAAGTAATTGAGAACATGCTTGTGCCCAAAGCCAGTAGTCTTGTCATGGATTTTTTTCTTTTTGCTTGAAGATTATTGTGATGATTCATACTTTTGTTGATCTCAGCAAAAGAGTGGCTTGCATATATGGTTGATTTAACAGCTGGACACCTCTAAGCAAGTCATGCTCCATTTTGAGGAAGGATTTCTCTAGAGAAGACTCTAAGATTCTCTCTTTTTTTTTTCTTTTCCTTTCAATGCTTTCTAGTTTTCTGTCTTTGGTTTATAGCTCTGGTATTGATTGACTTTGGAAATGCGAACTTCCATGAAATCCGAGTCACAGCCTTTCTTGTACTTCGATTTGTGACTGTAGTTCCATGCTTTCAAGACTGAGTTAGGATGGTTTTAGAGGTTCAGTTGATGAACAGTAGTTTACTAGTACTATACAATCTGAGTAATTAAATTAAGTATACCAGAAATCTTATTTAAGCTATTTAGTTTAACTAGACACCCGTTTTCATTATCTTAATTTCCTTGATTGGAGAATCAAATTTTTTGCCTCCTGTTCTTAATAGCATATTTTGTTTCTAAGATCAGAAATAAGGTAAATTGAAATATCCTCAATCACTTTCTGACTTGTTTAAAACAGCTTCATGGATTTATAACACTTTCAATTGTCATGTGCCAAATCACACACCCGCTCTTTCCCCCCACCTTTTTTTTTTATTTTTGATAACCACTTAGTGATCTGTAAAGCTTTAAAAATAAAAACCAATTGAGTGACAGAAAAACTCAAACCATGAAAACTAACTTTCCTCCTCTATGGATTACCAGGAAATTACAGGTGGCACGTAGAGTGAGTGTATTTTCTAGTAACAAGCTGTGCCCTCACATACCATGCTTCTTTAAAGGTCTTGTGGTTGGCATTGCAGTGGTATTGATGGGGAACATGCAAAGAATTTTTATAAGGTTGTTTGTATAGCTGAGTAATTTCTTTTGAAAGCAGTAGAATGTTTTTGCTTTGGAGAAGAGTGGTTCTGTGGATGCCTGAGATGATGATAATGGATGATGGACATTCAGAGTTAAATCCTACAAGTGCAGTTTTCCTCTAGAGAGTTTAATGAAAACTTACTATTTTAAAAATGTGATTTCTTTTAAGATGGAACACTTGAGCGTATCTATTTCTAAGCAGAATGGTCTCTTGGTAGCCATGGTTATGTTCTAATGTGAGGACCATTTGTAGATTGGTAAGCACCAACATGTGACAATACTCGTCTTGGAATAGTATAGGTTGGACTCAATGATCTCGGAGATCTTTTCCAACCTATTTAATTCTGTGGTTCTCTGATTCTATGAAAAGAGAGAGATGATGTATACCATGTTCAAATGCCAAGCTAGAGCAGTGGCTTGTGGTGACACATCTACTGATAATCTGCTTTCTCTTGCAGTTTGGGGCAGAGTTCAGAAGGTTCTCTCTGGATCGCTACAAGCCAGGAAAGTTTGAAGACTTCTACAAGCTAATTCTTCACATTCATCACATAGCTAACCTGGAAGTGATGATCGGATATGCTGATGTGCATGGAGACCTTCTCCCTATTAATAATGATGACAACTTCTTTAAGGCCGTTTCAAGTGCTCATCCACTGCTCAGGGTTTTTATACAAAGACAAGGTAAGATATGATTTCATTTCAATGCCTTCAAAGTGTGCTGGGACAAGGTGAAGTGTGGATTTGTGGCACCAATTTAAAGGCTGAAATGATGGAAGCGTGAGCTGTCTTGCTTCTCCTCTCAGGAACTACATTGCAACTTGCAAGAATGGCATGGCTTCAGGGCACGTACAGGGACTGCACTGCTGCCTGTAAGGTGTTTAAAGGTTAACATGCTGAGAGTCACCATGGGCCCTGTATTTTTTGAGGAGAGTATACCTTGTACTGCTGGAACCATGTCATCACTTGAGCATGCCAAGTGCATCATTCCACTCCTGTGAGGGAGTTGTGAGGAGGGAGGGGATCCTAGTGCTACTACTTCACATTTAGAAATCTTATCTATCTGTCTTGATAGTCAGTGTCATACCCAAATGACTCATGCCTGTGTAGCGTGTGAATGCACACAGATGTGTAGTTACGAAAGGAAAAAAAAACAACAGTTGTCACAAATGACAGCTTGTTTGACTGTGGTGACCTGGCAGACAAATGATGATTTTTCCCCTCCTTACACTAAGGAGTGCTTTTTCTTCCTATTTTGATTCATCAAGCAAACCTTGAGCAGAATTGTCTGAATGTCAAAGTGACATCAGGTTTAAGTGACAGTGTTGTTCTACTTGAAGACCATGTTTGTGAGTTGCTTCAGATGAGGATTGGTTTTTATACTGAGGTGTCTTCCCCACAGAACTCCTTAAATCTCGGGGGAACCTAACACTGTGTTAACACCTTCCTCCACAGGTTTTTTCTGTCATGTAGTGATTTATAGCACATGGAACTTGAAAGTAGAGTCTTGCCAGCAACAGATTCAGAAAAAAGACTTGATCTGAGACTTTGAGCAGTCATGCAGCTTTTTTTGCCTGGACTTGTGCTTTGTACTGAGGATGTAGCAGGAGGCTCCAACCTTCTCATTGGTATGAGCTGGTGTAGTGTGTGGTTCAATTCAATGTCATCAGATACATTCAGGGCTATGTATGTGGCTCTTGTCTGTTCAGAGTATGTTACTTGCCACTGTCTTTTTGATGTGATTAATACTCAAGGAGACAGTTGAGCAGAGCATCTACACCAGTTTGCTTTGGTGATGTGTCTGCCAGCTGAGTGGAAATGTCTGTGGGAGAGGACTTGCTCTCCCTTCTTGTGCAGAAAATGCAGAGGTGGATCATAAATTCTATTAAGTCTTCTTCCTGCAATGCCTGTTAGGGCTGGTGTTTGTGGTGGGTCAGGTCATGAGAAATCCTCTGTCATGCCTACTTTGGTTCAAGTTTATTCATGTCTCTGGATCAATCCTGTTCAAAATACGGTTGTTCTTGCTTTGCTTTGGACAAACTGCTGAAACCACTGAATATCCCTAACTCTTCATTGGGAAGGTCTTGCTGCCAAAATGCCGATCACAGAAGTAGGCAACTGAGAGAACTGCTGACTACAAATAGAAAAAATGCTCCTGCTTTTTTTTCAGAAGAGGTATGCTAGTTGTGAAGGTTTATAATTTTTAACCTTAATGGAAAAGGGCATTATTTCATTTTTCAAAAGCTTTTCTTGTGCCTGTTGCTCAGTGAGAAGAATTGTGCTGACATGTAAGAAAGCTCATACAAGGGCAAACGCAGGCCTATGCCTTCTCATATGTGCAATGCCTGAAAGCTTTCCCAACACACATTTTCCTTCTATAAAGCTGAAGGGAACAGGAAATTCTGGCCCATCCCTTAGCTTAATGGTACCCTTCATAAGGGACTCCTGAGATTAACATTTGAGATTCATACTTGTGGATGGTCCCAAACAGTTTGTCCTTTTCCCTTGCTTTGATGAAGTCTTTGGAAATTGTTCCTTTCAAGAATAGTCAAAGTTACTGAAATCTTAAACATTTGTCTCTTTTTACTTTGCTCCCCCACTGTTTTCCCTGTCTTCAGACTGGGGAGACAGAGCAATATTGGTCCTTTTTGGAGAACCTTCTTGGAGACCTGACTAGCACCAAGAAATCGTTGTGTCATTCAGGGGAATGTGGTGTGCCTGCAGTGCTTCAGCTTTCAGCTCACACCCTAAACTTTGACTTCAGAGGCAGAAAATTAAGGTGACAGGGTTGCAAGCAAAATATGAGGGCAGTCCTCTACTGTGACATTGGAGGAGACTGCAGAATATGGGCTTTTCAGGCTGTTGGATCGGGGATCACGGCTCTTCAGTGGGAGTAGTTCTGGAAGGTGGCTGCCAGAGGTTGTTGTCAGTGTCTTGTAGAGAAATGAGAGTTTGAGGAACTAAGCAGAAGTATGCAAACATAGATGGAGTGAATAGTTGAAGTTCAGGTGGTTGGTATTTTTTCTAGCAGAGCAAACTTTTTATCAACCATGTGATTAGTCTTCTTATGTGTATTCTCAGTTTGTAGCTGGGATATCCTTTCTTTTATCGAGTGAATTATATAATCACGTTGAAACAGCCTGTTTGTTCCCAGAGTGGCAAAATAGGTAACTTGCTCTTTGCACAATAGTCAAGCAACTATTTACTAGTTTGATTTTTGTTGGCCTAGATGTTTTTCGTCAGAGTTCAGTCTTGCACTTTTTCAGTTTGAAAGCCTTTCCCTCACCTGTCAGCAGAGGCAAACCATGTACTCATTGCTTGGTTTCTTCATGCCAGGTTGGTGTCCAGGTATGGGATGATTGTTTTATTCCACTTTCTTCTTTTTTGTTCAAGTCTGCTGAGCCTCACATTTTTCAGGATCACAGTAGCTGTTCCCTTCCCAGGCAGGGGATGTCAGTGCTTATTAGCCAGGCATTTTAATAAGAACTTGAATTGCTGTTCCCAGTGTAATTGCAACAATTACTGTTTGTAGTTCTTGGGGTCTTGAAGAATGTGGGACATTTGTCTGTAGCAAGTTTTTGTAGCTCATAGTTATTTGTCTGCTGAAAGTATGTGGTGCTCTTTTTTTCTTTTTTTCTCCAATACCAAATTACAGTGCAGGCAAAAATTCTAATTAGAGAACCAGGCTATAAAAAGAAAAGGCAGTTTTCCTTTGACTTGCTTTCCCAGGCTGCAAGTGTGGGTCATGTCCTGTGTTGTAAACTGATGTGCTCTCTTGACTTGGTTAGTCCTGTAGTGATTTACATCAGCTGATGCTTTGAGACTGAGAATTTGTTCACTCAACTGTAACTGATATCAGACTTACAGAGAGCTCTCTGTGGAAGGTGCCTGCTGCTGTGGAAGGGATGGATGTCTCACAGACCATAGAACAGTCCAAGAAATTATGGAGGTGTTTGACTTGCTCCATAATAACTGAATAACTCTTGTACTCTAGCTAAGACCTGGATAAAGGAAGAGTTTATCTGATGATGCATTTGGTCATCATTTTTTTCAAGACTTTGCTCCGTGTCTGATTTAAACTACAGCACTTGAGGCAATCTCTTTGCATACTGCAAAAATATTTGTGTAAGCTATGTATTCAAGCAGAAATATAGAGCAGAAGAACTGAAAGGAGTATTACACACTGTGAAGGCATTCCAATTTTTTCTTTTATGATTAAATGGAATGAAATTATTATCAAATGCCTGTCTCACAGAGGCAGAATATGTGTTCAAACCAAGCTGTGTTGGAGGCTCTTAAATAGAATGGAATAAATAGCAGAATTATATTGTCTTCATTGTAAACCTGCCTGAAATGACTTCCTGAACTTTGCAAGTGGCGTATAAGGATGTTAGTGGAGATCACCAGGTAAAAGATTTCAGGATTTCTCTTCTCTTGTTAGGGTTACCTACTATGGTGTATGTTCAACCTAGAAAGTTCAGAAATTCAGGGAAATGTTGCAAAATGAACATGCTGATCACTCTGTAAATACTCTGTGCAGTGTTTTTTTCCAAGGAAAAGTGGTATATGTAGGGCCAAAATGCTGAAATACAGCAGCATAGTGAATGGAGTGATATTTGCCTCTTAATTCAAAATGAGAATACTACTGTAAATCCAGACTAATGATTCTGATCTGGGAGAAGTGATGAAGATTGATGATGACCAAACCTTCACTTTCTACCACTCATCAGGGTTTATAGGGTTTGCATGGGCAGTAACAGAAAATCTGCTATAGCTCAAGTTGCAAAGGAGGTGACAGAGGTAGCCCACAGCCTGTTGGGCCTCATCTTGGTCCCAGACTGTGGTCAAAGGAACTCTTCTGAGAGGACTTTTTGGTTTTGTCCCCATCACAACAGGAGGTCTATTCTGAGTCTAGAAATAACAATAAAATTATGTTATTATAAAGCATTGTTATTATAAAATAAAATTAAGTTCACGAATGTGGTAGCATTTTATCAATCCTAAAACAAATTCTAAATCAAATTCACAATTGTTCTGTCAATAAAATTAATTTTAAGACTTCCTAAATGTTTAAATGGTTTAATGATAAGTGTCATCTGAGTAGGAGACTGGTAAAGTGCTGAAATGTCAGGTGCTTAATATGCATTTCAGGTGAGCTTTTTCACATACTACACTTTTTGCAGGAGCATAAAAGGCAAAAAAATCTGAACAAGCTCAAGAGCATTCTAACAGCAAACAGGTGTAGAACACACTTAACAGCTAACTGGAGCAGGGCCTTACATTATAATTTAGTAAATGCCATAAATGAACTGCGCAGTTAATTGATGTGGCCAGAAGTTGGAGAAAGCTGCTGACTTCTGATACCTGTATTGTCTTGCATTTTGCAGTCTGGAAAACTGATTGTGTGTAAAAAGCCACCAAGTATCATCTTCAGAAACTTGCTCTAAGAGTCTTTTCTTTTGTAGTTATATTTTTTAATAGTCTGTTAGTGTAACAGTAAACCGGTACTGAACATCAGTTTTTGTTTTCCTCTTTGAGTGGTTAGAGCTGCTGTCTGCCATCAGTTCTCACTTAGAGCTTGATACAAAATCAACAGGGAAAAATGTGCATTTACCTGATTGGGTTTTGGATTTGGCTTGTTTTTATTTAAAGATTGGAAGATGCTGTTTTTCTTTTACTGCATGCAGTGACTAATGTATTTAAACTGTTGTGCCATGCAGTGTATTTTTGCATGTTCAGAAGCAATTTATTTACCTGGCAAAGTTTTGTTTGGCTCTAAGTACCAACATCTGTGCTTAGCTTTCTTGTATTATAAAATCAGAGCAATCACACTCAGTTTTAAAATAAAAATGTGCTAACAGGCATCATGCCCAGGTCTGACTGAAAAACTGATGCTAGGTTATTTTATTGTCTTTCATACTCTGAGCAGATAATCCCTAGGAATGGTTGTTGGCTGTCTAACCACATGTGTTAAACAGAAAAACTGGCTTTGAGGCAGCAAGTATTTCCAACTACCTAAAATCTTTAACTCTCTGCTCTTCTAGAGTGGGTAGAGTTGGATAAGTTTGTCTTTCACATCTTTTGGGTTCTTCAGTAACCTTCCTCTTTATTTTACAGCACAGGCATTGACTTTACCTTCTCAAAATGTACTTCTGAACAAGAACAATGTGATTTTAATGCTCTTGTCAAAGGCATCTGATATAGGAAAGAATAAAGCAGATTCCATCACCTGTTGAAGGAAAATACTGAACTGCTTCTGGTCTTGCTTTTGATTGATCTAAACAGATTTTCACAGTGGTCTTCTATGAGTCTCAGGGAATAAAATGAAGTTGAGTGCAGAGAAGGTAGCTTGAGGTCTTCAGTTTATCTGCTTCTGTATAAGGATGATGGGAGGGTGGAGAAGTAACTCTCCTGGCGCTTGGTGTAGCTCATGGGTGCACTGGAGAATGTCTCTGCTGTTGGTTAGACTGTCCCAGGACTGCTACCCTGCATCCTCTGCCCTGGCACTAGTGTGACCCAGTGACTGAGCTCCTTGCGAACCAGTTCTTTTGCAGAAAATGAGTTGTTTGAGTAAGGAGCTAGCATGGGGTGGGCAGGACCACAGCACATTTAAAGCAGCTTAACACTGCCGTGAAGCCTCTGATTTCTGGGAGGAAGAACCTGTCTGCTTCTAGCTTTCAGAAATGTGCAGCTCCACTGTCTTTGGAAAGGAGGCAAAGCATCTTGTCTCAGCTTTGACAGCATTAGAGGGTAGTGGGAAATTTTGTGCTAGTATAATAACAATAGCTGGTGGGCTTAAATTAAATCCTTTCATGATTTTCTTCAGAAACATCTCTGGTTTTGAGCTGGAGAGGTCTTTAAAAACTTGTCAAGCCAAGTAATCTTTGTCCCACTCAAGTTCTTTGATATCTGAAGATAAGTAAAATACAGCTGTTTGTTCCAGTGAAGTCTGGCAACAAATTACTGTAACTTCTGTGCTCCACCTTTCATGTGCAAATGATGAGACTGGATAATCATTATCTTTCTACTAGTTTATTAAGCAACTTTAAAAGCATAAAATTCTTAATCTAGCTTGTCAGATGTAAACACAAAACCGGCTTGGATTTTGTTGCTGGCATTGTTGGTGATACCTGGTAGCTGAGCAGAGCCAGCATGAGGCCGCTTCTTTCCTTCACCTCCAAGCTCCATTTCTAGAGTATGAAGATATTTGATTTTCATCACCAGTTACTTTGTTTGCAACCAGAACAGCTGCTAAGCAAGAATTTTGAGTGAAAGAGGGGGAAAGCATGTGGAAATAGCATAGCCTACAGATAGGCCTGGTCTATAGTTGTCAATAACTGATAGTGGGAACTGTTGCAGAAATATGCACTACATAAATATTTGTAGTTGCAGGGTACAGTGAGCACAAACCAGAAACCTAGCAAATACAGTAAACATTTGTTACACTTCTGTGTTAGTTACATGGGATTTGGTTTCAGTTTCAAAGTTTAATAACTTAATAATAAATACGTAACCAAATCTATTAATAATAAAAATGGACTTCAACAGTTCATGCTTCTTAAAAAAATGCATCAAGCTGGTACCAACACCACACACTGTGCTGTGTTTAGACTAAAGAAACATGTTTACAGTGGGAACTCATGCAGTCTTTAATAGGAACCTCTGCTCTGCTCCATGCTTAGCTTCAGCTGGTAACCCCCATAAGACCAAGCAAATAAACACTCTTCTGTCCCTCCAAACTTCTTCTTGTTGTCTTAAAGTTGTGGATGGCTGCTCTGACAGTACTTAAAAAAGCAAAATATAAGAACTCCCCAATTATGTCTGCTCAAATATAGGATCAACTGCAACTATTTCTTGTTTTCTTCCTTGGTTGAATACTTTTTATTTAAGATAGTGAAGCTACTCTGACAGGTGGCTTGGCTGTATAGAAACAGTGGTGAGGAAGACTTGTCAAATGATCCACCTCTGTTAAGGTCCCTGTGAAGGGAATTTTCCACTATTTATCTTTTCTTACCTTAGTAGTCAAAACAAGAGATTGTGTTTCCTGCTCATGGCTCAGGTTTTTTCCTGTTGTGCCTAGTTGTCATTTCCCTTCTGTAAGTAATGGAAACAAGTATAATGTGCAGATAATAATTAAAGTGGACAGTCTCTTTTACAGTGGATTTTACCTGAGAAGACTCCACAATCTCAAAATAGCTTTCAGGAAGTCAGGGGAGGTAGATAGCACAGTGCGAATACAAACATTAACTCAAGATTCAGGCCTTCAGCAACAGGTTTTCTGCTAAATTTTTGAGTACTCTAAACTCTTAAGTACACTAGAGGACTTAGGACAACTTAATTTGTAGACTGTTGCATTGAAAGCAAGCATGCAGTGGAGGATATTTCTGCCAGGTGGTTGTAGTAGGCATTGAAAAACTAACTCCAAATGTAAATCAACAAATATAACTCCACTCAAACTATTTTTAAGTGACTGAGAGCTTCTCTTTTGTCTTCAGACTGGCTGCATTGTTAGGATTGCACATTCCAAATTCAAATGTGTCAGCATAATTAATACTGCGTAAGAACTCTAGATGTTTTTCAGCTCCAAGTGAGAAAGCAGATTGAGGGAGGTTGAAAGAACTCTTTCTTGAGCCTGCCCCTGATGATGATCTACTTGGATCTTATTTTTTCCTCTATGCTATGTTTAGAGTAGCAAAGAATCCTGTGGGAATATTAAGGAAACTATTAACCTAGAAAACTTTACTGTTGTTCTTGCTCTTCAGTCCCCTGCCACATGTTGATATTAAGTAACCTCTAAAAACTTCATACGGACAACTTCTACACCACTCATCTCCCCCGCCACCCTCAATTTTCTAGTATTTTTTCTCTTTCAGTTCTTTCTCCCGTATATTGTTTTTGTTTCTTTTCAGCTCTTTGCTTCCTGTTCCTGGTCATAGCTTTTTAATTGCTCTGCAAGGCTGTTGCTCCCCGGGCAGGAGAGCATGTGTTAGGTGAAAGCACATGAGTGCTGGTGCTAATTTACTCCCAGCACTAGAAGAAGGCTTGGAGAGCATTGGCATCAATGGGGCAGAGCAGCAGTGACAGAACAGGTACGGAAATAGCAGTTAGTGAGGAGAACTGGCCTTTTACCACGAGTCTTGGACCAGTTAGTTTTCTTCTCTGATTATCCCTTTGCTTTAGAAACAATTCAAAATTAGAAAATTTTTAAAAAAATAATGTGAAATTTTGAAGGAGAATGCTTATTTAATTTGAATTTGTATATGAATAAGAAATTCTATACTGCCTGGTCTCTTTGGAATTTGGAGAGCTGCAATCCAGTGGAGTTGGTGAAAACTATGTCTTTGCATGGCAAGGGTGCTGTAAGGCTATCCAGCTGCTGGCAGCAGTGAGCTCTGAGACTGCCTTTCTGCCTCTGCTGTAGGTGACAATTGTTTCCTTTAAAGCTGAGGTACCAGCTGAGGATTTGTAAAGGCCTGAAGCTGTTTCCCTCATCCCTGGATACCACAGAGGTGTTGTAAGAGGTCTGTTAGTTCTGATCTCAGAATGGACACTGGTGGCAAATTGTTCATTTTATTAGTCCGTTTTAGTGTGGCTTTGTTTTCACCCTGCCAAGCAACTTAGTAGTTTCAGTAGGATGTATCCAGCAGGTGCAGTGACTTTGTTTACAAAGTAATGTAATCTGTACATTTTTGCTTTTACGCACTCACTATGGTCTAGTTTTAAATGCAGCTGACACAAGTAGAGGGGAGGAAAAATCATTGCGTTAACCAGTAAACTGAAAGGTTTCTTGCAGTTTGGGGAGCATTCTTTCTGACTCTGAGTGAATAAAGGAATGCTTTATAACAGAGCCCATAAATAAGTCCAAGTGTAATGGCTAGTAATAAGAAAAAATTGAGTTTTTTAAGCTTGCGTTCCTTGAAGCTGCATAATTCTGACATGCCTTATCCTTTGTAGAGAGGGGAAAAATAAAAGTGGAGCACATTTGGAGTACAGTATGCAATAAGCAATTTTACAAATTTTGTTTTAGATCAATTCTTAGCTAAGACAAAGAATATCAATAGCAGGAGGAGTGACTGTCTGCTGTGGCTGCATTATTCTTTGGTCACTTAAAAGTACACTGGACACTGATGCGGTGTATTTGTTGCTTTTAAAATACGTGCATGCTAAAGGGAGGAGAGGGTTACATATGGGGAATCAACATTTATTCATCAAACCCTGGTACAGTATTTACCTATACCTCTCACAAAAGGTGAGATTGATGTTTTGAGTGTTAAAATGAACTTGGGTCATACAGTGCTATGGTTCAAAAGTTGCTTCTTCATCTGTGAGGTTCCTACATGAGCGAGTTACTTGCCTGTGTGGGTAACCACATGATGTCTCCATTTATCAGCTTGTACCTGAAAGGTTGTATCCCAAGTGTTTCCCCTGGACAGACAGTAATTGAGGCCAAACAGTGCTGACAATGATCTGCTAGTGAGCTTAACATTTGCATGGGGGACTGAACATGCTAATTCTGGTCGTGATTTTTGCTAGATCTGGCTAACACCTTTTATATAAAACGAACAAACCCAGAGGCACATCAGATTATTTTTTTAGTTGAGTTCAGTAAATGTGTGGCTGGTGCCTTTCTGACCTTATCAAGGTATCTCTGCTTGCATTGGGCCATGACTATGAAAAACAGGAAACTTTTTTATTTACCTTGAGTCTTCTGTTCAGGTCCGCTCCTTTTGCTTGTAGATATAAACGTGCTGGTGAGAGTACTGCGGAATTTCCCCTTCCCTGATTTTTTTGCTGACTTCAAAGGCAATCTGACAGCATTACCTGGCAGCTCTTGTCACAGTGTAAAGTTCAGTGTGTAGACATTTCTTGCACTGAAAGAGAGGAATTGAGTAGCTGTCTGCAGGCTGCCCTGAGGGTCGCAGCCTGCCCCCTAAAAGAGCACTGCCCTGTGTATTTTGCTTTAAGTGAGATTTAATTTCTCTTTCCTCGATGTATTTGGCTGCCACACCATAGCACACCTGCCCCTGCCACATGCGCAGTTTTCCAGTCACGTGGCAGGGGGCATGCTGAGTAACAAAGAAGTATGGTACCTGTGGGTTATAATACGGGGTCTGTGTTAGAGGTCCTTCTTTGCTGTATGCCACTCTCTGTTGCAAAAGCACCACAGGGCACTCTGGGGTGCAGGCAAGTTTTTAAGTTCATCTCACAGACATGCCATGTCATCTAGAGGGGATAGAGAGGAGAGGGAGCTCTGGAAGAAGCTGTAGACTGAGTTTCTGTTGTGATTTAACATGTGCTGCTGTGGGCAAAGTGGCTTGGCAGTGCCTCAGAACCCATCTCCTGTCTCTAAAATGTTCCCAGAAGCAGCTGGCCACAAGAGCCAGCTCATAGGCTGCAGATCATAGGAAACAGCTTGCTGCAACATACTTGTCTTCCTCTGCTCGGATGACCCCTCAGCAAGGGTACGTGTCATCTGCATCAGCTCTGGCAAGTGCATAGTGGTGGCAAGCAAGAGGAAGGATGTTACTGGAGTTATGCACAAAGTTCTGTCTTACAGTGGGGTTCACCAGTGTTGATCAACTCACCACGTGCAGAGCATCCCAGCAACTAACTTGTCCTGTCTCTAGATGCCTGGGATAAGATCAGACAGCAGTATTTTCCTGGGTGGTTTTTTTAGCACTATACTTTATTGGTCCCAGTTCAGCTGGTAAGTGCTGGCAATGTCCCACACCCTTCCTCTCACCAGTGGCATCCTGGGATCCCAGATCTGTGTTGCATCATGAGGAAGTACTAGAGCTGCACAGTGTGGTGCAGGTGCCTTTCTACTATGATAGGTGTCATACAGTGTGTGGGTAGCATGCTCTTGAGTCTTGTTGGTCTAGTTTATGGGTGTGCTCTTATCTTGGAAAATCAAAGTTACTAGCTCCATATGTCTTCATAATGTTATTGCCTCTGTCTCAGACCACTTCAGTTCCATGTGGATGTCCCAAGAGAGCTGAAAGAGATCAGTGTGAAGAAGATGCTTAGGTATGTGCATCAGCAGCAGCTGTGGGAGGGAGTTGTTACCCTGCTAGCATATAAACCTGGTTAGCTAGGTTGCTTGCCAGCATCTTGCTGAATGGTACCCTTTCATGATGGGCTCTTGCAACTGGTGTGAACTTGAGCAATGCCAGCAAACCAGGTCTCCCTGCCTTAGAGACCTCCTGTCACTACAAGGCATGTCAGTGTCAGTAATGTAAAGTGCTGGATAGCTGCTTGCACATAGAAGTAATACACAGAGATTGCATCCCTGCTGATGAGGGATCACTGGAGGGAATGCTGCTAGAGGTGTTTCTGGAGTTGTGCTGAGATCCAAAGGTTTGTAAACGCAGCTTGCTACAGTCCTGTGTCTATAAGGTGCACAAAGGCTCTGGTATGGCCTTGCATCCCTCTTGCGTGATGGGGCTGTGTCAGCTCATATGGCCTGGAAGGGCTTACAGAGTGAAGAGTGTTCGTGGTCTGTGCCATGCACTTATGGGCTCTATGTCCCTGCCCATTGCAGCAGAGTTGGGCTAGGTGACCTTCAGAGGTACCTTCCAACCCAAATTCTTCTGTGATTCTGTGATTACTCAGATTTGATTCCTGCTATCTTGCTGAGACATTGTTCCCTGACTCTTAGTGTTTGTACTGTTTCAAGGCAAACATAAGGTTTGCTTATGTTATTAGTTTTCATGCCACCTAAAATAAATCAAGAATGCTTGTTATTCAATGCAGTGAATAATGTCCACTTGTGTGACGGTGCTTGGCTACAGTGCATGCTGATGGGCTTTGCCAGCTGATGCAATGTGTGAATATCAGAGGTTGGTGCATTTTGGTGCTGATTGCTAGGGCAGGGTTCAGGACTGAAGCGGAGGTCTTGTCCTTGTGCAGGTGCAAACTCGATCTCTGAGTTCAGATGACACCTAACTTGCAACTGTGCACTTAACTGCTTTCTTAGCTTGAAGGAGTTCTGATGGTTCTGGGATTGCTGTCTTCATACATCTGAGTTTCTTCCCAAGTCTACCTATCTCCAAATAGAAACTTTAGTAGAATTCAAAATGCAGGGGAAGAGAGAATGCACAGGAAATCTCTTTGGGAAAGATGGAGGGGAGATGGGTTAAAAAAAAAAAGAGGCAAAATCTTACTGGTTTTAAAAAAAGGGACTTCAGTTCTGAATTCATATTGTCTGCAAAACCTTACTTCCAGGATCTTTTGTCTCAACACTTTTCTTAAAGGTAGTTAAAACATGAATAATTTTAAAACAAGTAATCACCTTAACTTTTTATAGGACTTAGTGTTTGCAGCCAGCTGGCTTGACAATGCATATGCAGAAATAGTAGCTGTTCTGAATGGCAGTCTGAGAGGCCAGAGCAGCTGATACCTCACTATCTGGCTAGAATGGCTTTTGGAGAAACCCTACCAGAGAGGACATCACATGGAGGCTGGATGTTGAATTTGGATAGTAAAGTACAGAATATTATTCAAGCATTTTGTCAGTGTCAATGACACTGAGGATATTGGCACTTGGAAGAAACAAAGTAGTTGCATGTAATATTTGCCTGTATTTGTTATGTTTACCTAAATCTCAACACCAGTTCTTGCCAGCTTGAATGGCAGTAAAATAAAGTTTTGCTCTAAGGTGTGGAAGAGTAGAGCTGCTTCAACACAGCCCCTGGAGTTGTTTGCACTATGAGGAATTTTTCTTGTTGCTGTTCAGAATGGTGCTTCTTGTGGAAACAGAGGGTGGGAGATTGGTGATTGGCAGGCTACTAGTTCACATGAGTGGTGTGTCTGCTAGGTTGGTGGCACAGTCACTGCCCCTAGCCACTCCTGAATAATGTAATCATTTCCATTATAAAGCATATGAGCTTTTGCAACTTGCAGAATTCTGCTTTCCCAACAGCCGGAGGTGGATAAGCTTTCTATTTTTTTTTCTCTTGTGATGTGCAAGTTATATGCCTAACTCTTTATCATCCCACTAGAAGCTGGGTGGACAGCTTTTCAACTGGTCTGATAAGCTTTTATTGAGGAAAACAGTCATCAAGTGTTTTTACGACACTTAGATCCCATGCCACTTAGTTATTTTTAATGATGAGAAAAAACACTAAAGGGCTTGGGTGTGTTGTCTAGTGCACCTACAACTGGAAGTCTACATCTGCTGGGAAATAGTTTCCACCTAATAGTTTGTAAATAGTTATGATGAGTAATTAGCTCAGAACACATATATACATTTCTGAGTGGCTTACTTTGGTTAAAAAAACTGTCAAATGCACAGTTACACAAATTTTTAAGGAGTTGTTTCTATCTGTTGTTTTCTGTCTCTTCATACACCAGCATGATACGACTGCTACACTCTGCTGCTTATTTGTACTGTTTCCAGGCCCTCCCAAGGGGGCAATGACCAATAACTATCTGAACAGGCAGCAGTTCAGAACATTTGGAGGACGATTAGGTTCAAAGCTGATGTGCCAGGTTCAATTAAAGCGCTATAAAGACTCCAAGGAGAGGAATTGTTCTTCTGAATTGGTTTAGAAGATTCTGAGTCTTATGAAGGCGGTTGTGTCTAAAAGCTCAGAGCAACTGATGTGACCAGTGCAAGACAAAAACACTCATGTCTGTGGGAACTCTCTTGCCCAACAAATTTGTAAATTGGGAGCTGTGAAACAGCTTCTTCTCTTCAGACATGGTGTATAGGTCTATTTTCAAAGTAAAAGATGGTGTTTAAAGGGTAAGTCTACAACCACAGATCTTTTTCTCATGGTCATTTCTATGTGCATTTCTCTGGAAATGCTAAATATGGTACCTTGTGCCTGAAGTTTAAGCACAAATTCATAGGAATGAAGGGAGTCGTATTTCAACTGTTTTGAAGCTGTGTGTCTTATAATCTTTTTTTGTATTTATATTTCCAAGAAGTCTTGGGCTTATGTGACTTCCTGCTGCTCTTTGTGTGGCAAAAATTGGGCAGAAATGTCACGTCATATATCCAGTCAGTAACTTCTTCAGCCAGACCCTCTTTGCAATGAAGAATTTTCATTCATTTATTAAAAAAAAAAAAAAAAAAAAAAAGCCAAGCACCCAAACCTAGCAGTGGCTTTTTGTAAGTTGACTATCTTCTGCAACTGCTAGGACACGTTACATATCCAGTTTTATCTCAGCAGAAGTTGGGTAAACAGCTCCTGTGTTAGCGTCACACATTTAAAACAGTCAAAAACTGCTTCAGAGCACATCACTTCTGTAAGTAAGGAGAGGAGCTATGCTGTGGGTGTGTTGTCTCATGTACCTGTATTATCTTTGAGAGGCAGGTGAGATACTGGCTTCTTAAATAACAACTCTGGTCTTAAGCAAGCATTTCATAATAAAGTCATTTGACTCATCAGCTGCTGGGGAATAGCAGCCCAGGTCCATTTTGCTTGTGGGGAAAGGGCTTCATGGGAGAGGCTTTGTGAAGGCTTAGCACAGTTCTCTGCCTGCAACTGCATTAGTCTGTGTTTTCTCTTGTGGTTGGAATGCAGTGTGGTGGTAAATTGGTTAAGCTTGGGGCATGAGTTTCTCTCCTAGCTTGCTCTGTGGAGCTCCATGGTCCTTTTGCAGAAAAAAGAGACCTTATTTTGGAGAGCTGTCACTGTGTCTGCTGAATCACAACCATGAAAACTGCTGAAGGGGGTCTGTGCTAAATAACAAGTGTTGTATGCCAATGGATATTTTTGGTGGTTTCAATTACAATCTTCCTTTCTCCAAGAACCACACTGGTGTTTGTGTAAATGGATGCTGAATAGCAACAGCAAAGCCACTGGGTACCAAAGCCAAATCTGAAGAAGGGTGGACACGTTTGCAGCAATGTGCCTGGTCTTCTCAGCTGTTCCAGCCTGTGACCCTGAGACTCTTCCTTGTGTAAACATACAGGGAAGCAGTCAGAGACATTTTTATTTAGGAGCAATATCAGAAGGCTTAGCTGGGAAGAATCAGCACAGAGGATGCAGCAGTTGTTAGGCTATTCAGGCTTTGTCTCAGTGGGAAAGTATGAATTCATTTAATACTGTATTTGCACTTGGCTGGCTGCGACCCAGCTCTGACCACGGTGCCTGCTGATGCTGCAGGGATTGTTTTGCCTTTTAGCACATGGATGAAGGAATACCAGCTTATTAGTAGGTTGAGAAGAGCATTTCTTTTACTTTTCTTTCTGTTTTTTTTTCCTATTCTTTCAGCAAGACTCACTCTTTAAACATCTTGTGAATAAATGGAGGAAACTTTTTGACTTCTGTTTTGAGGGGAAGCCAGGAGTGACTAACATTCCTTAATCTGATTTTATTGCACATTCTTGTCTTGGATATGTTTTCTCTTTTTTCCCTAACCAGAAGAAGAAAACAATCCCCGATGCAAGTGGCTTCTAAGCTCTGTCTTCCTGTAGCTCCACATGTAGCTCTCTGTATCCATTTGGAAACTGACTTTGTGTATTTTTTTTTCCCATGCAAAAAAATCTTTCTGCAAACTGTGACTTGAATAAAAGCAGGAGGGAGTTCAGATACCGGGAGTCCCTGGTGTCAGCTGAGGCAGGCTGCAGATAATCCCTGCTCTGTTCTGTACATTCATTAGCATTCTAGAAATACCTGACGTGTCTGTTTCCTGATTAGGAGATCTCTAGTCAAATGCTTATTTTCTCACAGGAAACAAAGTATTCATAATTTGTCTGGAAAAATTTAGGACTGCCTTTCCATGTACATAATTGTGTCTTTTTTTCCTTCGCACGTGTTTCTGTCCCCTGTTTGTCATGGACCTCTCTGCATCCTGGTAAAATTTTTGGCACACAAACAAAGCACATTAGCTTGTTCCCTACACCCCCTTTAATTTCAACTTCTGCTTCTTCCTTTAATCGGCAGATGTGGGAGACAGGCTTGACAGGAGTTGAGAGTTGAAATTTTTTGAAGGGGAGGGCAATCATGAAGAAATGTGATCAAAGCAGGCTGTTATGACTGAACTATGATTGTTGCTATTGATGCTTGTTTATAGCTTTCAAAGCCTTACATGTGCATACAGTTTCGTTTTGTAGGCAGATGGCTTTTAAGTAAAAAAGCGACTTCTCAGTGTGCTCTCCTAAAGTGAAACACCACTTCCTTCCTTTCCCTCTGCCCCTCCTAAATGAAGTTTAAAATCTGCAGCTAACCAGGAGTGCTCCATTTTACCAAAGACAAAATGTATCCTGTTTGTTTAATAAATAATCAGCTGGCTTTGATTTTTTGGCTTAATTTAGTCCAAGTGCTTGGGGGTGGATAGATGGGAATGTGGTGTTGGGGGTGTAAACTTTGAAGACAAAATTCAAGGAGTAGAAAGGATATATCCTCTCTGCATTCTGAGAAGGCAGCACTGCAGTGCATACTGTTGCTCATAGCCTCAAAGAACGAAACAGTGATTTCCAAGAAAGTATGTTATAGTTAACATACTCTTAGTTAGGTAAACTTCAGCTGCTTTATTTAGCTCTGGCCATGCACGGTGTTTTTATTTGCAAAGCCCTTGCATTCTAGAGCCTGTGATCAGCTTCTGAGACACTTCTGCAAGTTTTCTAATTTTCGTAGTTACCAAGGAAAAAAAAGTTTTGACCTGAAAACACAAGCAGTACAAGTATCTAAGGGCCCAGTTGCAGACAGTGGTACAGGCATTTCCATTTTGGCTGCCTCTGTGCCTTCTTGGCTGGACATGAACTGGTGTTGCTCCAGAAGCCGCATAGCTGGGTTAGCGTGGTGCCAAGCTCCTATTCCTGTGCCTGGTGCCCAGAGTGGGCTGGGAGAGCAGCCGGACGCTGTGGACGGGAGAGCAGTGCCCTTGGCCTTGGTGCTGCGGGGTAACAGAACTGTGTTTATTTATTTTATTTTTCCCTGTCCTATGCCCCCTTTTTAGGTGAGGAAGTGGAGGAAGGGAATTTACAATGTGTGGCTTGCACCAATTATTCATTATATTATAAAGAGATACTTGCCCTATTGCACTTCAGTTTTTCTAGCATATGTGGTGTGAACAATTCTTTACCTTCACTAAAACAAGTACCTGTGCAGCAAAAAGGGTCACCAGGTGACACTGAACAAAATGCATGCCCTCAAGGGGCAGATTTTTCCTGAAAAGTTCATACAGCTTCTATCACCAAGCATTATAGGAAGGAAGGAAATTGGTGCTTTCCAGAGGCTAACATCAGTCCTTTGATGATGACTCACAGCCACGGGGACTAAAAGGAAAGGTGGCCTCAGTAAGGAGTGGGACTGAAAAAGGCTGCTGTTTGAGGGCAAAGAAACAGACCCTCCTGAAAGCACAGGGGTCTGGCTTTGTTACTCACACTTTTTCCTAGCTTGATTTCAATACCCCTTTACATGCACCCAGTTACCTTGGACATTGCTTTCTGAACCAGCTGGGGAGAACAATGCAGACAATATTTGTCAGTTTTGAAGGCATCAGTGACTGGGGTGATGGAGGGAGGAAATGAAATGCCAGTCTTTTGAGGTAAAACTACTTTGGAAGAAGAGAAAAACTTTCTTGATGCAGTTTTTCCACTTATACCCAATTTCTGCAGTACAGCAGTTCTTTGCTTGGCAGTGTCAGATTGCTATTGCACAGAAATTCATAAGACTTTGAATTACAGTATGCATACTAATAAGAATTTATTGCTTTTTTCCCTCTAAGTGAACAAAAACACTCCCACTTGATATCTCCTAACTGGAGAAAAGCACACTGTTCCCCTTGTGCTTTCCTTTCCCCTATCTCAAGCACTCTTTTGTGCTCTGAGGAGTTGCTGCACATTTACTATGTAGTTCATGCAGCCTGTTCTCCCAGCTGTCAAAAGTGTAACCCATGTCCATCTTCATGCTGGCAAAGGTGGATCTTTGGAAAATTGGAGAAGACATGCATGTGGAAAGGGGAAAAAGTATATGGTCCTGTATTAAGCTATTAAGCTGAGACAGCAGCTGGAAGTCTTGGAAGTGGTTTGAGTGTTGCTTGAATCTCTTCAAGGCATATAAGGGGGTGTGTGTGTAATTTACATTCTCTGCCAAAACTTCCCACAAGTTACGGTCTCAAAAAAGGAGAGGTTATTATATAGGATCAAACTGTGCTTTCAGATTGCAGCCTAGCAAAGTATCCATCTTTTCTTGGTCCATGGCCCTGCACAGCACTGTTCCATAAACCTGGTGCAAACTAGTAGTAATGTCCATTTTGGGGGGAGGTTCCTCAGTTGAGGATCTCTTGAATTCGTAGAGTGGCTGCTGATACACCTCCCACTCCACCACTAAGCAGTCTCAGCTGGACCCTCTGTGCCAGTGTCTTTGTCCTGGCTGCTGCTTCCCAGCTGCTGGCTTTCTCCCTGCTCCAGCAGCAGCCCAGCACCTATCCCATGCAATGGACATTGTAGTGCAGTGTCTTCCTTCTCCCTCACCACTCCCAGCCTTGAGCCATTTTGTAAGCAACATTGCAACTGGGGGGAGCACTTCAAAAGTAGCTGTAAAAGCTTCTCTTCAAGTCAATAGTTTCATCCTTCGTTGTCAATGGCAGAGAACATGTTTTTCTAAATGTGCTGCAAAGATGAACACGGTGGGATTTGTTAACCAGTAAAACTAGCACACTGGCATCTGAGAAGTAGTTTGGCACAGGCCAAGCCTCTATTCAATGTGTTCTTTTTTTTTGCTGTTAACCCATCATCTCATGGAAGAAAGATCCAGTGGTGATCATCGAAAAGGCAAAGAGGCTTAGGAACCTTTTTTCCTTCTGTTTTTCCCCAAAGTGAGCATACAAATTGAGGAAGTGGAAAATGGGTCTGTTACTGATGTGGGATAAAGGCATTAGAAGTTAGGTATGCCTGCCTTTTTTTGTCGTTTGTTTGTTACATCTGCCTTTCATGCTGTCATTGAAAGTTGCCAGGAGCCCTTTTTTTCATCATCCTACTATTTTTCCCTCCTGGGAGACAATTGATTTTTGTCTCATTGTAGAGAATTACACTAAATGGTCTCTTGAGGGGTTTTTTCATCCCTCCATATCAAATTCATGTGCAGGTGCTATGTGGTAGGAGTTTCCCTTGGCTGCTGTGTGCTCCTGCAGAGATATTTAGAGACACATATGATTTTTTTGCAGTCTGAGCGTATTTTGCCACATTGAAATGATGGTTAGGAGAGTAAGAGAAAAATCGAACATAAAATGAAGGGAAAAGAGGCATGCTTTTCCCCAGAACAGGGTAAGGGTAGCATGAGAAAGATTGGTCTCACTAGAAGTGCAGGACTAGCTTTCCTCATGGGCACTGCTTGTTTTATGTCAGCAAGGTGCAGAAAGCACCAGCTTCCCGAGCTAGTCAAATTTTCTTGGCCCTGTGTATGCTACAATTTGCCTGCAGATAGTTTCTGGCTGATCAAATTTCTTACCTGTGTGTGAGTGCACGAAGCAAATAGTGTGTCTGAGAAGTCAGCTTCTCGGTTGTCTTCTCAATTGCACTGGTAGATTTTGTCCGAAAACAGCATAGTTTTGATATATGCCTAGGGATCCCATGGTGCAGTCTGCTGTGAACTTGGAGATGGACGTCCTCACCCTTTGCCCTCTATGTGTCTGGATGGCTTTGTTTTCAAACATGCTTGATAGAAAGCAGTGTGTTAGTACAGCCATCTAAAGTCCAAGTCTGCCATTTGCTTCATATGACAAACAGCTGGCAGCTTGGAAAATGCAAGTAAACTCCTTGTCCTTGGAGTATGAGTTCACCATTACAATTCCTAACACCAATATAACTACTCACTTGCTGTTAAAACTGAAACAGTGAAGTTGCGAGTCATGTTTTGTTTAGGAATATTAGATACTAAGAAAAAACTCTTTGATGTGAGGGTGGAGAGGCACTGGCCTAGAGAAGCTAGGGATGTCTCATCCCTGGAGGTGTTCAAGGCCAGGTTGGATGGAGCTCTGAGCAACCTAGTCTAGTGAAAGGTGTCCCTTCCTATGGCAGGGTGGTGGAACTAAATGATCTTTAAGGTCTCTTTCAATGCAGGCTATTCTGTGATACTGCATCCTCTTCCTTCTCTTCCCCACATTTGAAATTGCCTAAGATGAAAGAGGAGGGAACATTATTGACTGACGTGAATAGTCGATAACTAAAACCTAATCTGAATTAAGAATGCTGTGTCCTATATGGCACACACCTCACATAAGCTCGTTAAGCTATAAGTTTAAATTTGACCAGCTCAGGAAGCAATTCTAACTATTAACCAGCTATTAATTGCTCTGTTACTTTATGGTTAGGATGCACTCCTGACAGAGGAGAGAGAGATGCATTCAAGGCTTCCTAGTAGTCTTGATTTGAAGCTTCAAGGCAGATACGTGCCAGTGCTCCTTAAACCCTTGCGGGTGTTAGTGGCATGGTGCAGTTCCACAGCTTAGTGACTTGGTCTTGTGCAGGGCTCTGCATTGCTGAATTTGTAGCTTATGCTCTGTACCTTGCCTCTTCTTGGGGAGCTTGCTGCTTGCAGTGTCTGTTGGCCATGCTCTACTCTGTTCAGTTGCACCAGATGTTTGCTGTGAAGTAGCTGAGTGTGAGAAAAGCGTCTGTCTTCAGTGGCTAGACTGGTTTTTGCCTTGACGATGACTTCATCTTTTGACTATGCAATGTGTCTGAGACTAGGTCTGCTGGAGACACACCTGAGTAACTTCAGTTGTGGAGATTATTAAATAAAAATGTTCCCCCTCTAGTTATAATAAAACTTCTGCCATCCATTTCCTGAGTCTCAGTGTAAAGGTAGTCTCTGAGCACACTATTAGGTTAATTATTTTTTAAAAAATAATTTCTCCCTCATTGTTTGACCAGCCCTCAATGCCATCATTGCTGGATCAAATTAAGTTCAGAAGACATAGTTTTGCTGCCTTTTTATGAGGGAAGGAAATGTTATGCTACTCTGTCCTAGAAAGGGAAATCCTCTCTGGATCGAGGCATAAAGACTTGATTCTGTTTAAACATGGCATGTTATAGCAGGAAAGGGCTGGAGTGCCTTGAACCTGCTTGGGTTTAGACTTTTTGCTGTCCAGCTCTCTGATTGTTAACTTCTTAAAATGGTCTCTGCTGGAGCTCATTTATGTTGGAAGCTGCTGTTTACTTCCCTGATCTTCCTACCTAAATCGGCAATGATAAAGTGTAAGGAATTCACAGCAGACTCTTGATGTAGTGTCTTTTGTTTAGTAAGGAGAAGAGACTTCAACAATGTATTATGAACCTCTGGATTCAGAGTTAACTCAATCTGAAATTAAGGTTGCATTACATTACAACCTTGTGGCCACCTGCACTGGGCTGTACCTAATTTATACTGTATGGTTCTACCCCCGCTTCTAAAGAAGCATTTCCTGACTGCTGCCTCCCTCTCAGGGCTTGTGAGATCTGGCATCAAACATTGTTTTTGTTCATTTTTGGCGATAGAAAGGAAAGGTGTGGAGCTCATCCTTCTTAACAGCATCTCTTTTGCTGCTCCTGAGCCAGATGCTTTTACATGTGGCCTTGGGTGCAAAATCATGTTTCAGCAGGTTGAATGGAAGGATTAGTAAGAGCCAGCTGTTGGCAGGAAGGCGTCTTACTTCAGTGTCATGGCGTGAAATCGATTGGATCAGTATAGTTCTTGCATCTTACCAGGGCACTTTTTTAGACTGCATTAATCACTGTGGGAAATCTGGAATCAAATACCAAACACTTTCCCTCTCCCCCGCAACCTGCTAAACTGGGGGGAAAATCCTGGGAATTCTTGGTTTTGTTTCTGAGGACTGCTGTATGAGATAAATAAGGACCCTGCCTTTAAGAACACAGTGGGTTTCTCTCCTGGTGTGTCTTGACTAGAGCTGCCCAAAATTTCCTCCTTTAGACTCTGAGACAAAGTTGCAGCCTTGCTGCATAAAAATCAAGCACCTCATAAACAGGAAGATTTTTGAGAATCTGAGATGTCCCCAGGGAACTGCTTGCAGTAAGAAAATTCACCTTCCTTCTTCAGTCACTGTGAGTGTCGTAGGGTGGCTGCTGGCACATGTGAGTTTTGCATTTCTCATGCCTGATAATATCATACAGCAGAGTGTTGCAGAACTGTTGACCTTAGCTAGTAGGCGACATGACTGCAATCCATTTGGTACTGGCAAGTCTCTTTGTAAGAGATTAAAGGACTTCTAAGATGGTTCTTCAGATGCCATTTCAGTAGAATAGGTAGTGGTCATTTGTCCTGGTGTTTTTAGACTATAAATTTGGCAGCGTCCTTTTCAGGGTGACTTGTTCTTAAGTCTGTGTGTGTGCGCTCTGGTAGCCAAATATTTTTATACCTTCTGTATGAGTAAAGTGAACTTGAATAGGCTGATCACTAAGATATGACTGTGGTAGAGGTAGTGGCTAAGGTGGAAAAGCAATGGGTCATTAATGTGTGGGCTCTGTTTGAAAGAGCGTATTGTTTTTCCGAGTTCTTCCATTGTGCATATTGGGGTGTTTATCTTGGTTTGCAGTCATCAGTGATTTTCTCCTTAGATAAGTGACCAGTAGCTGAGCTGTCTGGCAAATGATTTCATGTCTGCACTGCCCACGCTGGGCACCTAAATGAAAACCAAAAACACAAACTTAGGGCAGCACGTTGTGTGGCTGCTGCATTTCATAACTGCTGTGAAACAATCACAGTGGGGCTTTTCCTTTCCAAAATGTCAAGACAATAGAGATGTTTCTTCTAAAGAAAGAACAAATGGACGAGGAAGGCTCTAATTGCCCTTTAAAAACAAAATCCCTATCTTGCTGTGCTGCTTCTGGTCTAAAATTAAAATGTTAGATTAATCTTTGAAACAACGCAAGAATCCCCAAGTGGTTTTTCTCTATCTACCCAGTGCATGCCTGAGTTTCCCACATGGTTTAGGAGCAAACCTCTCTTAAGGATGAGCTGAATTTTGTTTGTTGTTGCCATGAGCAATGAGATGGTTTCAAAATTGGGGAGGCAAGGGGAGCAGCACATTGATCTCCCTTCTCCTCCTCCAAAAAAAATAAGGGTTGGATTTTTATTAAAACCACAGTTAAGTTTTTTTTCTTAAACAAAAACACATGCTTTATTGACTTTTTAAATCAGGTCTAGCCCTTCCAGTAATGTTTTATTATTAAGTGTGCTCTTCTCCTGGTCTCTCTGAAATCACTTGCAAGTGGAGTTTAATAAAGAATATGTTTTGATATTTTTATAGTAAAGAGGGAGGGGATCAGACTCTAGTTGCTCTGCTAATGAGACTCTTCGAGGAAATCTATCCCCATTGTTCATCTCTGTTTCAATTACTCCTACGATGGCTGACCTTCCCCTGTGCCTTGGCAGAAGGACAGCTGCTTCGCCAGCAGGCAGGGAATGAGATGCTGAAGCTGTTCTGTTGTTTGTGTTGCTGATTTTGGCAATACTGCTCCTTCCGCCCTCTGCTTTCCTTCAGCAGCTGTCTCTGCAGAATGAGAAAAGCAGCTTTCCCCTGTCCTGCTATGTATGAAGAAGGGAGAATTAATTTTTTGGTTTTATCTTATTTCTGGCTTCACTGAAAATGCCTTTGCTGTTGGATGGTGGAGTAGAAATGAATAGGTTTTCATGTTTAAAACATCCAGGAGGAATGGTTTTCTATCCATACTATAGGAGTTGGTTAAATCCTGTATGTGCCTTTGTAAAAGTGTTCACTGGAACTTTAATCACTTGCAGGTCTGACTTAGAGCAGCAGGTGTTAACCGCTGGTTAGCTTCTGATGCTTAAGCCACTTTGGTTTGCTGGTTTTGGCCACTGTTTGTGCTTGCCAGCATTCCATAGGTCTTCTCAGCACATTGAGCCAAGCTGTGACTTCAAAAGATGTGTAGGTGGCCATGCAGTGGGTTACTCAAACTGCTTTAATTTCGTCACAAATATGTCTGTGCTGACAAGATGCAAGCTGACTGTCACTGTGGTTTCACAGAACCAAGACTGTATGGGACATCTGACTTCTCATCCCCTTGTTCCCATGAAGTAAGGGACTTTCTGCTGACTAGAAAGACTGCAATTGTTGGAGTCTGGAGGAGGCCAGTGGCAGATAGCGTGAAATGTCTTCTCCACACTACTTGCTGCAGAAGAAGCATTAGGTTTTGCTGATGTGAAACTGTGACTTGGTTATTTTGGTTTTGTTTGTTTTTCCTTTGTGCCTGGAGTGTCCGCAGGCCATCCTTGCTGGGAATCCACAGGAAAATGGGTGGCTGGAAGTGTCTGACTACCTTATGTGAAAACATGTCAGTTGTGTCATCGCTATTCTTTTTGTGGGTGGTGCTTATACAATGAATAGCCTTACCTGGGGTTTGGGAGGGCAGATTGGCTGAGGGGTGGTCATACTGATTTGACATACTCAAAAATGCTCAAGCAATTTGTTGGAATCTTTCATGATCAGGTCTGGTATGATAAAGAATGTCAGGGGAGCCAAAGGGAGAGCAACAGACACCAAAGTCTGGATTACACACACATATCCACCCCACGCCTAAAAAGAGGGCAACATGATCAACTTCAATAAACAAAGGACCTGAATATCTTCTGTTAAGTCCTGTGAAAGTAAAGGACAAAGTTTTAAGTATAGCAATAAAACATGAATGTTTTCTCAAAAAGCTTCTCATAAAAATCTGAGAATGCTACTTTTTTTTTTTTTTTTAAATTAACTTGACATTGCCCTACACTTGAGCAGACACTGAAGGAGATGGGTTGGGTTGGTAATGCTGACTTGGGAAAGGCCTGTCAGTAATCTAAAATCATGGCCATCTTTATCATGTGACAAAAACTTTATAAATTGAGCAGCTTTTATAGCGAATCCTTTCAGCCTTTGACTAGAAGAACAAAGAGAGAGGAGTGAAGTGGCTGATTAATACTAGTCATCCAGCTGTTAATGAAGTATATGCTTAGTTTTTCAAACTATGCAGAAGAAGTTTTAAGTGGGTTGAATCCAGTATCCAAACTTGAATGGGCATGTCTTCAAGCTAAGTGTTGGGTACAGTTGTACTGAAATACGTTATAGCAAAGGTAGGGTGGAAGATCTTTTGTCTTAATTACCAAAACAAGCTTAGGCTGGAATATGTTTTCGCAAGGCGGTGTCATGTTTTGTGGGATTAAGTTTGTAAGCTGGTGTTAGCTGGTTTGCTTTTTTTTTTCCATAGGAAACAAGCTGACCACCTCTTCTGGATTGCTAAAGTTGTGGGCAAAGCGGATCCAAACATGAATAGTGAACTAATGGGGATAGTTCAGCATCTAATTCTCATTCTCTTGTTCTACAGGATGGCTCTGTGAATTATTCCCTTTTGACAGAGTTGTATGACTTGGAAGTCAGCTGAAAACTTGCTGCATCCTTCCTTCAGCAGCTATTTGTTTCATGAGTTGCAGCTTAACAGTCACCACTCCTGAAAAAGAAATTATGTTTTGGGCAAGTCTGATGTAAGCAGGAATGTGAAGGATGTGGTGCTGGTTATTCAAAGGAGGTGAAGTAAGAATTGTTCCAGGCAGTGGTGTGGTATGGCATATGGGCATTCAGTATGCCTTGCCTTTTCCCAAATTTAAGGTTTGTACTGCTTCTTCTGCTCTTCCTTCTGCCTATATCTACTTGTCTTTCTGTCAGCTGAGAGTCTGTTAGTCATCCTTCAATTCCTGTCTTTTATTGCTCAGGAGTTCAGTAGAGCATACACGCATAAGTGATTGATAAGCTTTTAGTTGCAGAACTGCTTTTACTTCCACTACTCCCAAGAGACTGTGGTGTGGTTTTTGGGCCAGCCCTGTTCTTGTTCAGACATCTCTTAACATGTCTGTCAGGTGTGCTTTCTTTCCTCTCCCTCTCTCCTGTTTTTCTGGATATCTGTGTGAGATCATCTTTTACCACCACCCCCACCACCCTTATTCCTCCTCCCAACACCTAGCATTACTCGAGAGAATGGAGTTGTAGGAGTTAGAGATTTTTCTCTGTGGTCTCATGTTTGCAGGGAACAAGAATTCTCTACGGAGTACAGCACAGCAGCTGTCCTGACGTCCTGTCTCCTCTGCCCTGTTTTTATGCTCTGCTGTAGAAGTGGAGCAGTACAACTTAACGAATTCAGTGGCTGAGAGGAGAATCATAGGAAGTAGGTATGAAATGACTTTAGGGACAGGTCAAAATTTATTTTGCGTAAGGTATTGCTGTGTTGGAAATGCCACATCTTTTTCTAGTTTTAAGCAATACTACTGTCTTTCAGCAGCACCTAAATGGAGTGGTGTGGCTCATGCCCACTTTTAGGTTATGCTTAGTCTTCATAAAGAAGTCAGTCAGACATGATGTGATGGATCTATCCCTGTAGGCTAAAGAGCTTACAAAGCACTATTCCTTGAACACCTGTGCAGACTTTGGGCCATGCAGTCCGCCTGTCTGCATGTTGCTAGGAGCAAATCTTCATTGTGGAGACTGCCTAGCTGATGCTGTGGGTGGTTCACAGAGGACACCTCAGCACATACTTCTGCAAAAGATCAAACATTAAGGTTGCAAAGGCTTGTGCTGAATTCTGAACAGTTGAAGTGGGCACTTTGAAGGCCACCAGAAGACTAGGCCCAGACCTTGAAGACTTGACCAAAAACAAAAGTCAGGATTCACTGTCTTGGTAGAAAATAGATAAATCTCTGAATTATAGATAACATTTTTTTTTCTGCAACTTGACAGCACATCAGACTGGTGTTTAAACAGAGAAGCTCATGAGGCAGATCCAGCTGCAGCTCCCCTGACTTTGAGGGAGTGATGGTGATACATGACAGGTGATGATGCAGCCCTGTAAATCTAGTCACAGCAGATGGATGCCTTGCAAGCTAGAGTTCTTAATGTATCATTTGAACATAAAAGCTAAAGCTTTTTTCTTTCTAGGGGCAAAAATGAAGGGGTTTGGTGTCAGTTTGAAATAGGGTTTTCTGGCTCAATACTATCTTCAGTGGAGAGAGAGGATACAAATAAATTAGCACTTTGTGTCTAGGTGGTGTGAGTTGTTAACTTTTTCTTCATCTGCTTCCTGGAATCTGCATTAAGGAAAGCATATCTCAGTCTGAAGTGACTTGTCTGAGGAAATATATGTAGGTCTATTTACAGGGGTCCTTTCAGTCTTTAACAATTGTTTTGTCTCCATCCTCTTCCAAATGATGAATTTCATTGTTTCTCAGTGTTGGCCGCAGTGCTCTTTCTATGTCATGAGCTGAAGCCTGACCCTCTTGTTTTCTTATCTTCTTTCGCTGTGGCCAGCCTTCTAGGGCTATACAGCCTTGGACTCATGTAAATGCTCTTAGTGCTTCTTTTTTGTAGTAAGTGTAAGTAGTCATCAGCTCAGCACTAGCCCACTTCCCCCCTTTTTTTCACTCCCTCCTCTGTTCCTGTTCATTTTGATTATTTCTCTTTTTCTCCTTTGTGCTTCTCTAAATATATCTGTTACTGAGTGTCCATGAAAGCCCTTGGCTCTCTTTGTGTACACTGGACTACTGCCTTGTATGCCTCTACTGTGAAATCCAGATTCTTTGAGTGGATATCTGTAAGCTTAACAGTCTGAAGGACACATTGTTCTTGCTTTTGTTTTTCTTGAAGTTTATTTTTTCACTTAAGTAGTCACTGTTTTAGTGAGGTCAACAGATGCTCAGAGGCTTTCTGCTTCCTCCTCAGTAGCACTTAACACTGCTTTCATCTGCTGGCATATCACCATGGCTCTGCTGGCCGCCTTAGTGATGCTGGCCAGAACATGAGCACTGCTTTAAGCTCCTCTCAGAATCTCCTGGGCCAAACAACCCTGGTTTTTTATCTGCTCTTGCTACACATCTCATTCAATGTCAGTTTCAAACTTTTCCTTTCTTTAGAAGATGTTCCTTTGGAATTTGACCAGATTGTCAAAGTGAGCTGTGGCACTGTCCCTTCTCCAGGTTCCTTTGCTCATATTGAAGTAACTTCTGTCCATTCTTTGCAGATTGGACTGGGAGGGTCTCTGACATTTAGAACAGAATCTGGATTATAGCCCTGTATTTGGGAACTTGGGAGTTGCATTCAGGAGTGATAAATCCACAGACTGGCTTCTCTTTCTCGTTACAAGGCTATGAGCAGCCATACAGACACCAGTCATCCTTTTGGAGCAGGTTGCTGGCCAGTAACGAAAGGAGCAGTGTGTCATACAGTCAGCACTCTTACTTTAAAGGCCCTTTTTATGCAGATATATTCACACAGGATTTACTGCCCCTCTGATGTTAGCCACATGGCCTAGCTCCAGGGAGTGCTCTGCAGAGCTGCTCATCATCTGTGCCCCAGCATGTGTGTATTTACACGTACATTTGTTTTTCCCCGAAGGAGCTTGATGAGGGCAGAGGCTCTTCACTGCCCTTTTGATCTGGGGCCGCTTGAGGATCCGTAGACAAGTTTCAAAGGTTTATTCTGAAGCCAGAACAGATGACCGGCCAGTTACTAGCTCACTATCATTGTGATTTTTGTTAATGGTCCTTCAAGTGTTTTCTTCTTAAGTCCCTTATCTCCAAAGCAAAAGTCATTACTTTGTTCCCTGCCTCCTTTTCTCAGTATCTCCTTTAGAGTTGGTGTCTATATAGCCAGGTGGTCACTGTAAAGGCATCCAGAAATAACTGATACAGAGCTATCATATGTATTTGGCTTTATTTTGGGCCTCTTTGGACTTGAGTAATTTCTAAAGCGAAGCTTGCAAATCAAATATGGAGCAGCCTAGACTCAGGCTTTTGAGCTAAGACAACATAGGAAATATTTACCTTTAAGGGCCAGTGTTTTCAACCTGCACTATAACTTACTGGTCCTGAATTAGTAACCTTCTGCAAGAAATTTGCACAAAAACTGCATGAAATAATTCTTTATGAGAAAATTTATGGGAATTTTTTTTGTCATCTCAAGAACTTCTTAGGAAGGCAGCAGGAGGACAAAGAAGTGGAGACATAATTATGGTAGCAATTTTTAGGAGAGCTGGATTAATTGACTTGGCCTGGAAGCTTCTCTGTGTTTAGCTAGGAAAACTAAAAAGAACCAGTACTTACTGTGCACTTGAAAGTGTAGAGTAAAGAAAAGGTAAAAGGTTAAGTGAAAAAAACTTTCATATTGGTTCGTGAAACTGCTGGAAGCATTACTGCTGGTTCATTAACCTGATGAATCCTGAACCTCTAGACTCATGGGGAGAGACTACAAGCCATAGTTGGTGACCTGCAGGAGCTATGAGAGACTTCCTCCCAGTTGTTCAGAGGCTGTCAAGGAGACAGTGCTCTTACCTGGCCACAACACTCACTATTCTGGGAATGCAGAGAAAGATAGTGGGTTTGGCTTGCTGTTAACAATCTTGAGATCAAGCTGGGGTCATATCATGGCATGGCCTACAGCAGCCTGAGAGGACAGTCAGGGACTGATTGAATTAGCCACAAAAGACAGAAGTATGGACAAGAAGTCTGCCCAAATGCAAGCTTGAGTACAGCAAGTGTATAAAATTTTTAGTCTGAGGCTCAAACTCGTAGCCCAAATCATGGAGGCATTCTAGAAATTGGTCATGGATGGAATCTGTCCTTACTGCAGAATTGCTACCAGGCTGGATATGGCCCCCATTACTCACATGTCTCTTGGTAGCCCTTCTTCAGAACTCAACAGTATTGATTCTTCTTTCCTACTGCCTCTCAAGTATGTTGTCCATATTGCTTTTCTGCTTTTGGTGGTAGAAACAGAGCAAAGCTTTCACACTGAAAGTCTCTCTGTGCCCAAAAGGGGATGTAACCCTGATATGGGCCTTCCCTTCTATTAGGTTGCCTCTTCACAAGCAGAATTGTGAATAAAGTTCAATCGAGGTAAAGTTGCTCTTTGAATTGAATCCAGATTGTCTTTAGGCCTGTTCTGCCTGACATGGAAGACTGTGTAATGTTCAATACAGTATGGCTGTCTTCCAGACAGCAGTGGGCCAAAGCAAATGAAATGATGTGATTGAGAAGTATATTCATATGTATGTATGAACATAAAAGATATTGCATTTTTTTCACAGGAAATTTTGAAGATCATTTACAAACCAGTGCTTTCTCTGCATGTGTTTTCTCTTCCACAAGCTTCAGTGATCTCTATGTTGTGTTTAGAATTTGAAGAATCAGTGTATCAAAAATATGAATCCAGTCCCTGCCCTGAAAGAAGTCTGTACGGAGAGACTAGACAGAAAAGAGTTGCTGCATAAATAGAGGAAACCAGGCAAATAGCTGGCAAATTATTTGCTTCTCCAGGTGGTTTATCTGTCAATGGCCCTGTTTTTCATTGGTGTGGTGATTGGGTTTTTGTCTCCCCAGCCTTTCTGTGTTGTGTGGAGTGAGATGCTGAAGTGCTGCCTGTACCAGTACAATCAGCAGTAATCAAAAGGATTTTACTTATGAGCCTGCAGCCTCCTGGACAACCTAGTCTCTTGTCAGAATGGAAGCACTGAGGGTGGAGTTTAGTTAGCAAAGATCAGCTATGTCCATGGGAAGCTGGAGGCTTGTTGAGTGGGTTTGGCAGAGCTGTGCTATTGGTATGAATCAACCATCCGTGAATAACCAGGATTGAAATCTGCTGTATGTGTACTACAGCTCAGTAAAGAGCCAGTTAGTGTTCCCAGGGTCTCACTGCTCTTACTTGTGAGAGATGTGGTGACATTCTGAGCAGATGTGTGCTTTCCCAATGCTGGGTAGGAATCTGGCTTTTACTTAGGTTGAGAGTGCTCATGAGAAGTCCCCCCGCTCCCGGTGTATCTACTTCCCCTGTCCTTCATTCGGCAGTGATTAATTGGCTGAGAGTAGAACAGAACTGTGCTCAGCCCTGGCTAGAGCAGGTGGCACCCACTTGTGCATGCTGCAGGATGTTATGTATGTTCTCCTGACAGTGGCACTCCCAGCTTTGCCAACATTATTTGACTCTTAGACTTGAAAACTAGTGACTCTATGCCTACATTTTTATGTGGTCAGGTTTGAGTGTTAAGTCTGAGGTATCTTTTAGCGAGCCAACTCCAGCTAATAGGCAACTTCTAAAAGTGATATAGCATCTGAAACATAGAACATCATAAAATCAGGCCTGTCCTAAAATAAAATCACAGCTCATAGCTTTTGTAAGCTGAGGTCTCTGCATGCCTGGCAGCTCAGTATCACAATCCATATGGCAGTCTGAGCCCTGACAGTGACATTTGGAAGTGCAATAGCATGACATAGCATGCACCTTTCTGCACGGGTGTCCTCTGAGAGGACGGGGCCACTTCTCTCCTCTGGTATCACTTCCTACCCTAACAAACACTGAGCAATGTTTTCCTGCATGTCCCATTCCTCTCATGTTAGTTGCTGCTTACCTTCTGAAACTTTACGTTGGTCTTCTAGATAAACATACATGCTAATGACACACAAATCAGTGTCGTATTTCAGGTGTTAGCTTTTAATTGCAAGTCCCCTCACAAGTGAGTTTTCAAGTCTAACAGTAAACAGGAATTCCTCTGTTTTCTGCACTCCCCTGACAGCATGACTTGTTGGAAAGATGCAATCTGATATATTTTTTTACATTAGAGGTACTGACATGTTATAATGTAATCTGTAAATTTTAGAGCTAGAATCTCTTGGCTGTGTTGCTGGCAGAATGTGCCAGCAGAGAGGACAGAGCAACAGCTTTCATGCTCCACTAGATATGTGAAGAGGGGAAAATAAAAAACGTTGTAGGGAGGAAGTATGATACAGTAGTCTTCCTTCTTTTTCTTTTTTTTTTTTTTTCTTTTTTTAACGTGACTCTCCCTACAGCAGCAGTTGAGAGAAATGATTGGTGTTGATCTTGTGTAAATTCATGAAAACAAACGACTACTCCCTCATTCAGAATCCACAGTGCAAGAAGTCTGAACTTTCTTGTCGTGCTTGGCTGCCTTACCTTGCCCCTAGACTGCAAGACTTGATAGAGAAGTTGAATTTGGAAGTGCTGTTGTCAGGTAGGGGCAGCAGCTGCTGCTGAGCTGATGAAAACTGGCAGCAGGCAGCAGAGCTGGCAAAGCATCCCCTGTGAGAGGAATTGTGTTTCAGAGTTTCAGCCAGTTTCAGTGACAGCTTAGTCATCATCTAAAGAGAACTTTCTGGGCAAACATTCTGCCTAACCCAAGTTCTCAAACTTTACAAGTTACTCTTATTGTAAATGCTTTATCAAGATGGTCACTTACATTTGTTTATCTCCATTGTAACATAGGGATTTCTTGGAATGGATGTGGTGAGAACACTATTATAGAAAAGCAGCCTTTTTTTTTTTTTTTTTTTTTTTTTGAAGAGTCTGCCAATAATTATGGTTGGTGATGTGTGTGCTAACAACTAATGTCTGCATGAGCAGCTAATACAAACTGCAATAACTACAGATGCCAGCTAGGGACACTGTCAGTGTGCTGTTGCCCCATGTGCTGACACCTCAAAAATGAAAATCTGAAAGTGAATTTTAGAAAACTGTTTTCTCATGAGAAGAAATGAACATGGGTCTTGTAATGCTGCTTTCCTTGAGTTTGCAAAGACACAGTTTCTGTCCACTTAGAAAATAAGAATGTTTCAAGTACCCTCCCAAGTGGGCAGAAGAAACTTGGTATTTTATTAAAAGATGGTGAGGCTCTTGCAAGGTTTTTATTTTGTGGTTTTGGGGTTGCAGTATTAAAGACATATGACACCTTCATTTCTGCCTGCTAACCATTGGCAGGTGATAGACATAGAGTATACACAGCAAAGGAGATAAAACATGAGAATTGAAGCATCTCAGTTAAACTGTTGTGCTTTATTTTAATTCTTGCTTAAGGAATCTATAAATTCCAGAGAGGAAGAGGAAAGAATTTGTGCTCATGGTTACTTTCTTCCATTTGAGGCCTTAAGGAAAGCATCCTCAAGACTTACAATAATACACACAAATAAAAAGGCTAGAAAGGAGTTTATGTAGTCTATTGTCAGATAGTTTTAAAATTTCTTAGGATGGGGCAAAGGTAGCAAAATACATCTCCTGCTTTCTGAATCAATGTAGTTGAAGGGAGTTGTGTCCTCGCTTTTTGCAGACCATTTTAAAAACACACAGTTGTTGCATGTGATACTTGGTCATACAAGCATCCAGTTCTTTATAAAGCATTTCTGGTAATGAAAGCAGATGGCGTGCTCTGGAGAGAATAAATCCTCTGAGAATATTAGATCTGTTAGAAAGAGAAAAACCAGCTAAAGGTCTTGCTCCATTAATTCTTTCAGACGACTGCTTAGTGATATTCTCACAGCTTCCTAGACAGCCTTTGGTCTCATACTCATCCTAACTCTACCATGCCATGACCTTGGCTCTGTGCTAGCTCTGTCCCTCTCTGCTTAGAAGGTGCAGTCGATGCATCTCCATTTTTAGTCCTTTTTTAGAAGTAACCTTTTAGGTCAAAATATGAGTAAGTCACATGAAGAGTTTATTTGGAGTGAAGTAAGGTAGACTTCCTTAAGTGCATGTGCCATGTGCCTTTAGCGTGCTCATCAGACAGGTAGCATGGGTGTAAGTTGCTAGAGGTTATGTAGTAAATGGATGTGCTGAGAGCCCTTAATTCCTTAGTTTATTCTTAGCTTTACCTAGTGAATACCGCCTTGTACAGTATTAAGCATCTCATTTGACACATAAGCAGTCCTCTTCATGATTTCTTGTCTCATTTATTGATACCTCCCTCAGAATTCAGTGTGACCAGTTCAAAATGGGTTTGGGTGAGGATTTTTTTGGTTTGGACTTTTTTTTTTCCTAACCAGCTTGCTCACACCTTGCAAATTCTTGATGATGGTGAGCTCTACCTGCTGAAAGTAAACCTTCCTCAGACTGTCAAAATCACTCAGGCTGACAGCTCCCCACCCTGTTTCTGTCTGTGCTGAGCTGCTCGGGTTACTGTCCTGTCGGTGCCCCGTGCCACCATGCCTGGCTCCTGTTTGTGAAGGCTTCCTCCTGCTTCCCAGAGAGAGGGCAAGGTGGCAGCTGCACTCTCCTCACACTAAATGCATTTCCAGTATCCAAACCACCCACTCTGCTAATGACCTTGCAGGGATCAAGGACAATACAGGTATTCAAAAGAATTTACCACTTGGTGTGATTCTAATATCTAGTATTGTTCTTCAGTGATTGGGATAGCTTTTGAAGATATCTAATTTTCAGGCATATTAAGTTGCAAATTACTTCTGAACTGAAAGTTTTATGATTTGTGAATTGGAGATTCACTGTTGGTCATACCTAACCAGAAGTGCTGAGGCACAGGCTTGTTCAATCTGGTAAACATAGCTGCTGCCTTACCAATTGGTGACATTATTTTCTTCTGGATATTCCCTGTTGGCCTACAAATCACTGCCAAGGTATATAGAGTGACTCACTCCTTGTAGCGCTTCCAAGATGGAAATTCCTGAGTCTAAGCTTGGAGGTGACAATAGTAATATTTTTTAATTTGTTAGACAGGGGTTAGGGTGAGCCCAAAAGGGACATATCCATATCCAGTAACTCCCCAGCTAGCAACTACCTTTTGTTTATTGAGTGGATTTTTGTGGGGCTGGCTTTCTGTTTGGGAAATTTGCACAGTCTGTCTTGTAGTTTCAGGGAGGTTTTTATGTTGCACTTCAGCAGAAAGCTCCCATTGTGAAGGAGCTCAGGCTGACTCTGCATAACGTGACAAGTCTCCTACGCAGCATCCTCCCACAGCCTGTCAACCCAACAGCACAATGCTGGTGCTCCATGTAGCAGTGGTGAGAGCACTGGGAGCTCTTGGTCAACATGATTATGAAGCTAGGAATCTCCTCCTCACTTCCTGTGGGCTGTGTAACACAAGAGCAGGACTTTTTAATTAACACAACAATCTGAAGTGAGCGAAAGAGCAGAGCTCAGCTAAAACAGTTTTCTCAGCTGTTTGGGCAAGCAGATGATGTGAAATCTGGCATGTTAACTTTACATTGGCCTTTGACTGATCTGACATGAGAGGCATAAAACCAAACAGGACGATGGTGCTTTCCCAGGAGAAATCTGTGTTACAAATGAGATTCTCCCTTCTGTTGACTGGCTTCTTGATACCCATAACACCTATCTGGTCTTGAATGCCTCACCACTCTTTCAGTATACTTCAGGTACTCTTAGTACCAGGGTTTTCCAGATTTCTTTCTTTCCCAGACAAGCAGGTGATTCATAGGCACAGCCTTTTTGGTTTTCCCCATTTTCTTTCTTAAACTTTCAGTACTGTATCTGTGTATTAGTGGAGACTAAAGGCTCAAGTTGATTTCTTTCAGCTAACATATCATTTGGTTTGCCATGGTCGAAGGCCTGACTTGTGTGAAATGAACTGATATGGACAAAGACAAGATGAGCTGTCTTGGGCAGAGTTTTAGTGTGGTGATCTGGATGTTAAATTGCATCCATGCATAAGGAAAAACTGGAGTTAAGCAGATAAATACAGTCTGGATGAATAAGGAAAAGCCCAGAAAAAGAGATTTTCTACCTCTCTATTTTACTTTTTTGCCTCACTGCAGCTCCCTGGATTAATGTGGTGTTAGCTGCTAAGCTAAGGGCAGGTGTCATTAACTTTGAAACTTGTCTAGCCTGTCTCTTTGATGCTCTCTATCCATCCCTCAGCATGGGAGGAAGCACTTGGATCTTTTCAGTTTCTGCAGGAGATGCCCTGTGCTGATGCTGTACTGAACACAAAGGTTCTGTACTTTGGTTCTTGGCCACCTTTTAACATGTCCATAACACTTAATATAAGCACAAAGCAAACTTCTTTTTTAACTCTGAGAGTGAATTGTTCATTCTTAATGTTGATCTCTACACTGCAGCTGCAAATCTTTATCAAGCTGTAAGACTTTAAATAAGGTGTTTGATTAGCTAGTCTGTTAATGAGTACATCTTAAAATACAGCACAACTTAGTGCTGAGTGTTTATATCTCCCTCAAGAGCATCTTAGCAAGAAGGCATGTTAATCCCATCAATCTCTGAGCCATCTTGTTTGTTTTATATAGCTATTTGTCTTTACTTTTCTTGTCCTTGGAATGCTTGCTTTTTTTTTTTTTTTTCTGAAGATGGAACACATCATCAAATTGAAATTCTTGTCTTGGTCACTATTTGGCCTCTGTTGTGGGAATTTAGTATGGATTTAGTAATACTGCCTGATATTGTTAAAGATCTTGCCAATTCCTGCCGATTTCTAACAATTTAAGAGTGTGAGGTGAGGAAAGACATGGAAAAGGGACACTGGGCTTTTGTCTAAAGAAAGCAGAAGGTGTTTTTAATTCATTCTTGTTTCATATGAGGGAATGAAGATGTGAACTACCTGCTCACAATAGAACGCCAGTAGGGATTGAAGGTGGTGAAAGGTCTCACAAGTAGGCAGAAGTGTGAGCTGAGGTTACTTGTAACAGTCCACTGTCTCTGGGCTGGGATGCAGCTTTTATCGAAGCTTGTCTGAATCAGCTTAAGGAGCACTTGCCTTTTGTTTTGGGAGGATGCTTCTGTTGAAAGCATTCTTGGAAACAAGCTATGCAGTGTAATGAAAATTAATCCTAACATACCGCATCTGTTCTTTCCTGCCTTTGAACCCTGCAAATCTCTTCTTCCTTTAAAGCTGCTGGGCTTTGCATAACCTCTGATGTATTCTCCAGGTTTTTAGCTTAACCATTCTTATGGGAGTTTAGTCTCTCATGAACAGTAAATTTTTATTTTTAGCACTTCAGGATTCAGAGATGAAAAGGACTTTATGTAACTAGCCCTCTTATATGGGATGCTTTTCTTTAAGGCGTGCTTTCTGGAACTTATAGTAATAGTAAATCAGTCAGTGTACACTAAGGAGTTGCACAGCAGTAGTCTGGCCACAACTTGATTTTTCCAGGCACAGCACACGCCATGTCCCAACAGAGTTTGCACTTCACTTAGAGCAGGGATCAGGCTGTGAAGGCTGTATGTTCTTTCAGGTAGATGTCTGCCCCTACTCCCCAACAATGTCACTGAACAGGCAAATGTGGTGATGACTCAGCGTTCTCTCTTGTGTAACAGGAAAACTGAGATCATGAAGGGAATTCCCAGTGGCATGAATACTGGGTGTAGTGGAGTGTGGCATTAGGAACCTCCGTTCATTGAGGCAGGAGATTACTAGTAACAGAAAGGAGAGCTGAGCTGGAGCCGTGTCTCTGTTTAGCATCTCTGGAGCAGCTGTGACAGTCAAACCATGAGCAGAAGTGCCATCACTTGCTGCTACTCCTGGCAGAGCTACACTTTCATTCAAAAAAATTTGTTTGGGTAGAAGCTGGAAGTCTGTACTGCAGTGTTTGGTATAACTTTGCTGGTGAAATACAAGGAGTAACTTGTGGTCCCCTGAAGGCATATCTATGTTTGTAGCTGCCAACAGTGATACTTGCTAAGGAGACAAAATGCTTACATGAGCCCTGAAGTAGGCTTAGCAAATAAAGAAAAGGTTTTCTTACATTTGAGCCAGTAAATGTCAGGTTCACTTGCCATGTGTCATGTTTTGTTCTGATATCGTGGAACCTGATCTAATTCTGTAATTTCTGAATAATCGCTTCCTGTCTGCCCCTCCCTTGTTTGTATCATGTGCTCATAGGAAGAAACACTTTTTAAAGGAAAAAGTACACCCTCCACTAGCTTACCACACTCAAATAATGATGGAGCATCTCGAAAGTTGTTTGAAGGAAAAAAGGCAGGTTTTTTTAAGTGGTGTAAACATTGCTGGTGTAGTTTGGTGGGTTTTTTTGCCTGGTTATTTTTCAGTGTTGCAGATCAGAGCTTGATATTCGAGGGGAAAAAGAAGCTTCACAGTCCAGTTAGTGGTTGTCTGAGGGCTAGACCCTTCAAGTATGCACATGCTGCTAATGTCCACAATTCTTGGGGAGTCCCCTCGAGTGTGAAGTTTGTCCAAGCTGCAGCCTTTAATTACTTTATGTACATAATTGGGCATGAAGCCCTAGCCAGTGATAGAGAAAGGAATACAGCATTATAAAAATAATGTTGGGGAAATCAGTTAGCCAGTAACTCTAAGCAGCTGATCCTTCTGCCAGAATTACCATGATCCTTTAAGCTGCTTTTAAGTAGAATATGCACTTTTTTACTGACAGAAGAGGGATGACAGTTAAGTGCCTCTTGCTTTTTGATGATGGCCAGGATAGGATATTGCTAGTCTAACATTAAAAGTAACAAATTGATTTTGTTCTCAGCTGTAGAAACCTAGGTAGTTGTATATTGGGCAAGGCTTCATTTTGGTTTTGAGGAAGAGGGGTGGGGTCATTGCTCTAACCCTCTTGCTTCGTGGTTATGGCAGCAAAGGAAACAAGCAGGTAACGTGCTGCCGTATCCCAGGTAAGGCCCACCATTGCAGCAGGGGTTATGGGTGCCATGTAGTAATCTGTCACACATGTGTATGTGTGTGAGGACCACAGGGACTGTGATAAATGTCAGTCTGAGAACCTATGAGATAAAGTTTTATTCTGTAGATATGTACTGTTGTGCTGAAAAAAGAAAGGTGTATTGTGGAGCTTCCTCCTCCGCTGAGATGACCGGCATATGCTTGGCTCTGTAGGGAAGCTGTGAAAGGGGCAATTCAGGCAGCCCTCCTTGGACTGACTTCTTCCAGCCCTTCCTTAGCCTCTGGGCAGGGGCTCAGGGTACACCAGTAGCAGGTTCAGCTGGGGGAAGCTGTGCCTTAGGGATGGGCTTGGCATTTTGTTCCCCAAGTGGGGAGTCCTTGCTGGCCACCCTGTAGCGTCGATCAGCTCTCTGCACTCACTGGCACGGGGCTGAGCCTCTGCAGGGGCGACTGAGCTCTCAAGAAAAGTAGCATTTGCTTCTGCCATCATGATTATTCTGGAAAAAGTTTTACTTTGCACTCTGCAGGCAGCATTTACTGCTTTGCAACCTGTCATCAGGAAAGAGGGCTTCCTGGCTTTTGCTTTGTTTATATCTAGAAGAAGCAGTGATTTCCATTTGTGAGGTGAGCAGCCGTGTCCTCTGAAGGGGGGAGAGTGCTCACAATTTGGGGAAGTGTTACAGATGCAGTTTGAATTGTAATACATTGGTCTCTTGACCTTGCACCTCCTCTGCACTAGGAAACAGAACATTAACTAGATTTATATAATACGTGCTTGCAGCTTTTTTGCTTTGTACCAGCAGCAATTTGAGGTTGCTCCTGCCTTGTCTCTACCACCTGAGGGGCCCTTGACGTTGCTCCAGTTCTTGGTGCTCCTCTTCCCTCCCGTCATCTCCATGTCCGACACACGGGGTTGCACTGGCCATACTCCTTGGGGTGGATGATGACTGGCTCAGACCTGCTTCTGCCAGGGCTTGGTGCCTCTCCTTCTGCCTCCGGGCTTGCTCCTGCCCGCCCTGGCCTGCTCCAGCCTGAGGAACAGGGGACTGAAAAACATGTCTCTGCAGGGGCAGTGCTGCCTGTTCCTGTCCCATCCGAGCACAGGAGATAAACTGTCTGGGATTCCCACAGCTCCCCACTCCCACCAGCCAGGAGGGCATCCCGGTGCATCCGGGAGGCCACAGGTGGAGGCGAGAGCCTGTCGGTGCTGTTAGGATGCGGCATCCGGGGCAGCGGCTGCGGGGCTGGTGAGCACGGAACATCTGTCCGGGGCAGCGGCTGCGGGGCTGGTGAGCACGGAACATCTGTCCGGGGCAGCAGCTGTGCGAGCGCTGGCAGGGCTGGCCCGGACGGGTGTGTGTCTTGTGATTAGCCTGACTCCAGCCAACAGAGCTTGGGAGACTCCCAGAGGTCGCGACTTGAAAGACAAGTGTCATAATTAATTTCTTATGCCGCACTTGTTGTGAAACCTTTTTAATTCCATGATAAGAGGCAGAATTTGGACTTTGTTTACCATCTGCTGGGTTGGAGACAGGAACCAGAAAAGTGCTTTGTAAAGCACTGCAAATGTGGGGTTTTTTTCTCTCTCCTCCCCTTTGCAGGATGTATGTGGTATTATCACACCACAACAGTGAAGCTGTAAAAACATCGTTGCATCCTTTTTTTCTGAAGAGAGAAAATGCAACCTAGAAGAATTTTAACTGTGTAAAAACACATTTTTCTCTGAGGAGACCTGGTAGCAATTTCAGAACAAACCAGGATAAAGAGTGTGGAAGAGATCACCATTTATTCCTTTGAGACTTAAATCTTCATTAGATACAGACTTTTCCACAGTTTGGGGATCTCTTTTTTCTTTTTTAGTTATTTTTTTTATGGGGAATTTAGAGGATAAGTGAGAAAAAAGCACTTCATAGCTTGCCTGTCTGAACTAGCTTGGGATGAATAAGGTGTTACTCAGCAAAAGAATGCATGAGAAAGAATTACTTCAGAACAGAAAGTCTTTCTTGGTTGTACCCTTGTATCTCACAGATTTAATGTTTGCAGCAATTGAATGTCTCGAGTGCCACCTTTGAATAAGCTACTAGTGCTTCCCAGCTCTGGGACATCCTTTCCTTTCAAGCAGGAAAAACTGCCTGCATGCTACAGGAACATGATTAACAGTTACTTGAATGCAGAGTAATAGAGGATTCTTGATAATTATCAGCTACTTTTAGCTGAGGAGGGTTGCTTACTCTAGATGGTAGAGGAGGAGAGCACCTGACAGAGGAGAGGGTATGTGGCAGAAAGGAGCAGAAGGGAATGTTAAATACTAGATTCAGATTCCCTTGGATAAGCCACAAGCTGTGTTAGATAGGTAATACAGGTTCTGTCTTCCTGGCATAGCTTGCCTCTGCTGGCTGCTGAAATGGCCTTTGATGTTGATGAAGTTTTTTCAGAACAGAAGAAAAGGCTGTATTTTAATATCCTTTAGTCTATAGGATGATGGTTCTGGTCAGCTTCAGTACTGCAGCTCTTCAAAACCTTTTCCTTTCACCTATGGCTATTTAAATACTCTTGTCATACAAACTTATCACCTTTATTATATACTGTCTAATGTTGTGCTGCCTTTCCAAGCTTCATTTGCAGCTTCTTCTGAGACCAGGATGAGACAAAAAATTTATTTCTTGTCAGAGGTATAAAATTCGTATTCTCAATGAATATGATCCTGAGGTGAATTGTTTTTCATTACTTGTGGTGGTTTTTCCAAACACTTCAGTTACAAAAAACAGAATGGTATTCCCCTGAACATGCTCTGTTCCCTCTGTAAACTCTGTTTACCTTTCGTGCCTTTCGCACTTTACATTTGTGCAAAAAGTAGCTATTCGCTGTGAGTTTGGAAACAGTTATATTCGATACTCATTTGATAAAATCTATTGTTTTTTGTTCCATTAATAAGATTTTTATTGTAGCTGCAATAATTAGAGTTATTGCAGTTTGGTCTCTCATTTTGCTTCGTTTTGTTTTATGTAACACATACATGTTTTCTGTTGAAAAAAAAGATATTTCTTTTGTGCCTGTTTGGAGGAGCAAATGGTGCACCCCTCAACTGCCTGATCTTTTGAGTGAATAGAAAAGTGTGTCTGTTTCAGGTAAAAAATGGAGTGGGTGAAATAGAATAATTAAAGGGTTGCTTTTAATAACTTTGAATATTAACGTTTATAATGATGACTTGCTGAAGAGATTGCATGAAATTGTAGGTTGGAGAGTGGTGGTTCTGGGGGTGATTCCCTCTGCCACCCCTACCTCAAGCATCTTTGGATAGGATTGATAGCCCTCCCATTTTAATACCATCATCTGAGTGAATACAGTTTTTGATGGTTGCTGTGAGTTGCTGGATACATGGCTATAGACTTTTTTTGTCAGGCTCTGGCCATCAGGAGATCTGCTTACAGGTGATGCTGTTGCCCTCTGCATGCATCACCAACCCATGACTGCTGCTGGGTGTCCAGTCAGCGCTGACTGGCATGGGAAACCATCTCACCAATAAAACCTCCAGAGCAGCACCTGTGACCTTGGGATGAACTTAATAATGACTGATGGCTGAGATGTGCAAGAAAAACATCACTTCTCCCAACTTCCCACTGACCTCCTGCAGGAAATGGGAAAGATGAACTAATACTTTAAAAAACCCAAGCAAAACAGCAATGAAGCCAAGGCTCAAACCCCACAATTTTCTAGTGCTGCAAAAATGTAACCTTGGCATAATGTGGTTTGTGGAAAGAAACAAGGCAAGAAGGGCTGTTTCTGTTGTGTTTTAGGGTAGAAGAGAAGTCATATACTAAACTTCGAGGAAGAAAGCCCTGACAATCCTAGTAAACAAATTTTACAGGTGAAAGTATGGATGGAGTCCTACAGTTGGTTTATGGCTATTTTGGCGAGCTGGGTTTGTATATTTCTGAGGGCAAGGATAGTTTTGGGAGGTGCAGACCTCAGTGCTTACTTACCTTTGGTAGCACCCTTGTCCTCCAAAGGCCTCACTTCTTTCATGGGGCAAACTTGTAGGTCCAGCAACAGCTTTTGCACCATTGGAGCAGTGCTATGAGTCAGAAACAAAAGGCCTGCTGCTGGGAAGGGAAGTGGTTCAGCAAGGGAACAGTGGCCTCTGATGACAAGCAATGAGAAGTGCAGGAGGCCATGCCAGCAGCATAAGCTTAAGTCCCAAGGAATTGATTGTCTCCATCCTCAGGGCAACTGCCATAAAAATATTTTTTATACATGTGTAACACTGTAAAGAGCTTGAGCTTAATGCAGTTCTAGTTTTGCTTGCTGTAGCATGCTAAACCAAAGAACAAAATAACACTTCCTGAAAGAAGGTAGGATATTTTAAGTTTATAAGTGTTGGAAGTAGAGAGATGCATTTGTGTTAGATTTTGATCCTAACCTACTCATGAACACTTCCTAAGTAGCAAGGTAAATTTATCTCTGTAGTAGTGAATCATTGTAGGAGGAACATTTCCTTTTGCAAAACTGCAGTTTACTAGGCTTCCAAAGCCCTGTTGAATATGGTAGATGAACCATAACATTTAGGTAGTCTTCTAAAGGTTGATGAGATTCTTTCCAGTTTCTTGTCACATGATGATATGAAGGGAGAGAGAGAATTGAGTGGTCTGTGTGTGGGTATGTGCATGTGTGGGATGTATTATTTGACTAATGATGGAGTAGCAGCTACAACTACTTTACCTACAGTGTGGTTTTGGGTTGGTTCACCCAGAGGTTGCTGGCAGCAGCAGCAGCTGATTTTTTTTCTTTAATATTCCTGCAATGTTAGCATTCAGATAACCTTATTTTTTCCCCCCCATTAAATACTCCTTGATGAGCAGTATTGTCACTGGTTCTCCCCCCAAGTCAAAGTTCACTTCATATCTGTTTCCTCTTAAGTCCAGTTGCATGCAGTCAGCTTTATAGGTCATAAATGAGAAACTGCCAGCTTATTTCTTGTCTGATTGTTTTCACAAATGCTTCTGGTCTTGATATTTCTGAGAAAATAGACACTGATTGCAATTTGTGTCAAACACAGACAGTACTTTGTAGCTGGGACACTGAAAGGTAGAAGGGTTAAACATGACATGTTCCCTTAAAACAGTTTTATGACTGCTGCTAATTTGAATGCTCAGTAATGGAGATCTGTTGGATGGAGGGGTTATGCTTCACTATTAATGACTCATTGGCCTCCTTCCCAAGCTGCCTGAAGTGCTGCTCTCCCTAGTGGAAGTAATTTTGTCTTTGAAGTACTTTCCAGAGCTGTCAACTAATGTTCCACAGTTCCCAGAGGAAATAATAAGCCATGAGTGCATGTACACTGAAAATGTAGAGTCTGAAATGAACTGTTCCTATAGGAGCCTGGCAGTCTGCTTCTCTGTGGAATTCAGCTTGTTTATATAATCTTATCTGGCTAAGCTTTGGTATTTTATCTGGCAGGCAGTTCCTATGAAAAGCAGCTGTCCAAGCAGTGGGAGTGGTGCTCCTGGTGTTTTTTTCAGAAGGTCTATAATTTCTCGTTTCATGTAAATTAAAGAAATACAATACTCTCTTGGCTACAGCCAAATGCTCTGACCAGTTTTCTTTCACTTATAAATAGCCCTTGAAGTGTGCTCTGCTGTTATGTCCTGTGTGACTTAACGATAGGATTTGTGATGCCCACCAGGAAGGTGTAATGTGTTCTGTAAAGTCACAGGCTGACTATAGAATTGTTAGAAAAGTAACTCAAAGATATTACCATCTGTAACTGTACAGCTATGTTTTTAACCACCACCACTGTCATCGAGAAAGTGAGCACAGGCATATCTGCATGAAGAGATCTCTAGATCTCTAGCGTATATCATCCCTAACAGAAAGGTCCTTATGGGTAAGCAGGTAATGACAACGCTCCTGAAAAACAAGCAAATCAACCCACCATGAAACACATATTAACTGAAAGGATAGAGCCAAAATACTTAAGCTTTTATGTAACTCATGCTAGATAATAAAATGTTTCTTAAAACTTTCTGAAAGCTGAAACTTTGGGGGGAAAAAAAAGTGGCAATAATATTCAGTGCCTACAGAAGAGCTTGAGGTATTTTTTGTGTAGGCTTGGGTTGCAGATTGAAGTAAGAGAGAACTGAAAAGCTGAGGGTCCTTCTCCAAGTGTGGTAAATTATGTTCTTCATCTCTTTTTACAGGAAAAGTGTTTTCAGTGGGAAGTGAATTATGGGCACAAGTAAAATTCAGGTCCAAGTCTTTCAAAATTTATCCAGGATTATCTGTGCAGTTCATAGAACATCTTTGAAAGCATTGCATCTAGTAGAGGGAAATGGCCCATGTAATCTTCCCTATTCTGGGAAATTTGGGACATATTCAAGACCTAAAAGGTTAATTTTCCCTCTGTCATCTGTATGTAAGTAACATTTGACTCTGGCCTCATTTGAGACATAAGAAAACATGACACTCTGTAAAATACAAGGCTTTAAGCACTGTTCAGATGTGCCCTTTGATGACACTTCTCGTGATAGTACACATGCAAAGTTCTACAGACGTTTTGCATTGCAGAAGGAGAATTCAATATCGCAACAAATGAAACTTGAAAAATGAGCTCTGTCTGGTTCCATATGGTATATACTGGTATTGCCTGAGACCTGGCATCAAGCACCGTCTGTTTCTTTAGCTGAATTGGCATTCCTGCTTGAAATCCTATATGGTGAGAAACTCAAAACCTAACAGGACGTTTCTGACCTTCATTAAAAGTGTGTCATCATAAATTATGCAATGATACAGTTTTCATTTCAGTCTAACCCGTGCCACCTGAGCAGTTTAGTACTGGAAATGGGTAATACACCACTGTTGTGGCCACCCCATAGTTGGTAAAAGTGAATGATGTCTGACTTGTCCCAGTTGCCTTGTGAAGAAGGAAATCTTTTCACTGTGCTAGGGATTGATGACTTTCTGCAGCCACAGCTACAGCTGATGTTAAACTTCAGTAGAGATACTTTATTCCTGCAGCAAGAGTAGTGGTTCAAATAGCATCGAGGGGGTAGCTGTTTTGTTCTACAAGATTTGTTTTGTTTTGTTTTTATTTTTAAGGTGATGTCCCAAGTGAGTATAACTGCTAGTGAGCAGGTTATCTTGAATTCAAGTAGTCTAATAATCCCTTGTCAAGGAGCATGTATTCTGTACTTGAACTTCTTCTGGAAAATAAAGTTAATTGGTACTTTTTTTCTTAAAAGCTCTTCAAATTAGCTCTCATTTCTCCAACCTGTAATAGCTTTTGACAGTTTTACCTGTTAAAATTAAGATTTTACATTCCTTGTATGGAATCCTGTTTAGAGTCAGAGCTGGAAACTAATGCCTGGCACTGTTTTAAAAACAAAAACTCCAATCTTCAACAGGACATGGACTTCATTTTTTGACGTGGTCCAGCCCTGTAATATTAAATTCAAGAACAAGTAACTGGTCTGACACTGAAGGTAGTCTGTATCACTTGTAATGCAATCCTAATTCTCCCTGGTTCATGTTTGGAGAAAAAAGTTAGCATTTTTGTGGTAAGATGGGCTTTTGTTATTAAAAGAGGTGGTTGTCTTGAAGCTGTTCGAGGTTAGGAATGCTGGCAATCATCTGGGGAGACAGGTTAGTGGACTGAGCACAGCTGAGAAGGTCACAGGCGTAAAACAACCACTTCTTTTGTTTCACTGCCCTGGTGCTGACCCAGCCCAAGAAAGATGGTTCAGAAATGACCACTTTGTGTTAGGAGGACCATCATACTTCTCCAGCAACATTACTGCTTGATCATTACAAACTTGCATGTTGTGAGAATTATCTTTCTGAGTTGTTGTTTAAGGGGAAGAAAACCATTATCAACAAATATTCCCAGATTAATTATTTGGTAAAGCTTTTGCAAGTTTGCCTTAAAGTAATTAAGCATTAACATACTAATACACAGAGGTGGGGAGGTAAGTTACCTGAGTGCTTTCAGGGGTTAGATGGCTAATCAGGGCATATGTTCATTTTACCTACAGTGTGATGAACTGTACTTGCCTTCCTAACTTTTTGGGTCTATAAAGGATGCGGGTTTTATTTTAAGTTTGGCTTGCCAGTACTGCAGGAGACAATCTTAAATGCATAAATCCACATGTAATTTCAATTGCCATCTTAAACAGAAATTTTGGGATAAAGGTTCCCTTAGACTTAAGGCATAATGCTACTATTCTACAGCTCTGTGTTTCAAGTGAGGAAGTACTTAGATTCTAAATCTGAATCCCCAAGATGTTTTCATAGGACTGTCACAGAAATTTATTTGTGAATTGTGGTGGTCAGCAGGGTGGAGTGTTGGTGATGAAAGACATCTGTTATGGATTTGTACTTTACAAGGAAAAAGTATTTGTTGTGAACCTTCAGAATCATCCATCAGAACCAGGTGAATGTAAATGGTGATCCAATTGAAAGAAAAGGACTATACCTGGCTTTGGCTCCAGAAGTTGTCTTCTGCACTCAAAAGAGCAGACGCTACACTGACCACCAAGTGAGCTTGAGAAGATGCTCCCTCTACACAGTCGCTGTCTTGGCTATGAACACACTTCCGAAAACCATTTGGGAGCTGCTCGCATTTGGTTGATTTTAAGGACTTCCAATCACGGGTATTACTGGTCTAAATAAAACAGTAGGGCCTGTGCAATTGGTACAGCTCTGAACTGTCTAGGAGGAGAGAGAAGAGGTGAATGTGAAGTTAAACACAGCAAACTTGTCCAAGGAATATCTTTATTTTACAGAAACTTTTCCTTCAGTGTGACCTTCTACGTGCCATATGATGTCCTCAGGGTTATTATAGCCAATATAGATAAGCTATAGGAGAATGCAGAAATAGTCTTTCTGAAGTCTTCAAATTACCTTTTGCAGCCCAAAGTACTGTATAGGATCACGGAATAAATTAGACTGGAAGGGGCCTCTGGAGCCCAGCTAATCTAACACCCTGCTCCAAGCAGGCTCAATTAGATCAGGTTGCTGCCCAGCACATTTTTTTAGTGACCTTTAATTAGTGTAACTTAATGTCACTTAATTGAAGTTTGTCAATGATATGCCTTGAAATCAGACTTGAAAATGAGACCTTGCAAGACATAAAAATGCAATTATAAGCTTGTTTTTACTAACACCTTTTTTTCCCCCATAACCCTTATCGGGCAGAGGTATTATCTTACTTTCTCAAACATTGCTATGCAAGGTTAATTTATTGGAGAAAAAAAATTCTTAGTAACAGTTCTGTAAATGTACTTTTGGATTATACTGCTTGTCTTCAACAGTAGAATAAACTGGAAGTCTGAAAAGTTTATCTGAAAAGTGTTACTATGCTTAAACTTCTGGTGAAATAATTTTCCAGCCAGTGCATGTTTCATGTTTAAAATATGCACAGTATTTTTAATGTGAAATGCAGTGATGCAATTTGTACACTAACAGCTTCATGACTTAAGTGGTTTTTTTGCAAAGGCCAATATGACCTTCTTATATGAAATAAATTATTTTACTTGGATGATTTAAAAGTGACTACTTTGCACATGCCCTTGAAATAACCGCCACAGAAACTAAAATATTTAAACAATTCCTTAAACTGCAGACCCTAGAAAGGCAGCTTTCCTGTGGATCTTCCTCTCAAGGGCACAAGTCCAGGTGTGAGTCCATGTCCGTTCTGTGATCCTTAACATATGGATGAGGCAGCAGAGGGCTTCTTTCTCCCTGCTTCTCTTTCTGACAGACTGCTTGCTTACACAGAACCTTTTGTTATCTGGGACTTTTAGCACTTGTTGTTGTCAAGTACAGCTGAAATGAAGTAAATATTCCAAAGAGAAAAATTATGTACCAAGAGATGCATATTAACATCAATCCCTTACTAACAAAGGCTAGGCTAAGCACATATCCAACTACTCTCTTGCCCTCTGCTTTCATGTTTGTATCTAAGGCCTGCTATCAGTTAAGGCTGTGTATTGAGTATTAAAATACACCGTGACCCAGACTTTCAGGTTAGGAATATGTATACACTCCTCGCTCACTCGAGATATATGTCTAAAATTACAATCCAGCTCTGAGAACATGATCTCATATCTAAGACGGTATATCAGGCCTGCAGGAAGTAATTGCATTCTGCATAGCTGAAATAAGAGGTGAGAATCAGAAGTCTTTTTTTTTCTCCAAAACATAGAAATGTGGGTAGTCACTGTAAACAACTCATTTTTTCTGAATGTTATGCTGATGGACATAAAGTGAAAGAAAGAGTAAGGAAGAATTAATTTGATTTTTTTTCCATATTATTAAGAGTATGCCTTCACTGAACCAAATTTAAGAGTAAGATGCCCTGTAGTTTGAATTATTTTGTTTGATTGATATATTGGTACTGTTTCTCTTTCAGATGAAGTGGACTACAGCAATTTTGGGACCAACACGCTATCGAGGAAAAAGAAGGCTCTGGTGACACTCCGTAATGACAACCTTCGACGGCGTCCTCACATTAACATTAGCATGCCTCATGATTTTAGACCTGTATCATCCATAATCGATGTGGACATTCTTCCTGAAACACACCGGAGAGTGAGGCTGTATCGACATGGGTGTGAGAAACCCTTAGGATTTTACATTCGCGATGGCACCAGTGTAAGGGTTACTCCTCATGGACTGGAAAAAGTACCTGGTATCTTCATCTCTCGTATGGTTCCTGGTGGCTTAGCAGAGAGCACGGGCTTGCTGGCTGTGAATGATGAAGTCCTGGAAGTTAATGGCATTGAAGTAGCAGGAAAGACTCTTGACCAAGTCACAGACATGATGATTGCCAACAGCCATAACCTTATTATCACAGTCAAGCCAGCAAACCAGAGGAACAATATTATTCGGAGCAGTAGGATGTCTGGTAGCTCTGGTCAGTCTACAGACAGCACTGCGAGTCACCACAGCTTGCCTACATCCCATGTGCTGCAGAACTTCCACCCTGATGAAATGGAGAGTGATGAAGAAGCTGACATTGTCATTGAGGGCGGTCTGGAGCCACAGCACATTCCTAAACTGCACAGCCTTACTTCCAGTAGCCTCTCTCGAATTAATGGCAGCAGCCTTAGCCACAGACTTCAAAGGGACCTGGTGCTCAACAACAACTCTGGCCGAGAAAGCAATGGCAACATCCACAAATTACTCAGTTCCTTAAAAACTGATCCCCGACACAGTCTGGTTATCCCCAGAGGAGGTATCGAGGAGGATGGAACAGTCATTACACTTTAGTAGCAATTTCTGCAATTCTCCTTACAGTCTTAAGTGCCATTTGGGACAATTAACTCGTGCAACATGTTATGCACAAAACAGGGAGCTGATATTCTCATAGACCTCACAGGTGCAGAAAATTGTTGCTTTTTAGGAAATGTGGCATCTGGAGTTAGACATAAAACTGTCATGCACTGCAAAATTTGTCGGGAGAAAGCCAGAGTGCAAAATTGGGTTCATATCCCAGCCCTGAAGTGAGAACACAGATTTGTTTTAGTTGGTATAAACCTAAGCAGTCTTACAGGCTACCCATGGCAATGCTACATACTTGGGTTTGAATGCATGGGTGGATGTATTTATACGTGCACGTATATGAGTTAGATTTTAATAGTAACAGACATGTCTATTTGAAGTGGAGCCTGGTTTTCTTCTAATAGTGGCTTAAAGAGAGCGCTTCTTAATAGCCATCCCATCTCCTACTGTTACACGCAGCCCTTCCACTGACTTGTTTACACCGTGTTTTCAGCCTTATGTCTAATCCAGACGAGCTCTTTATAAAAGTAGCCATTTCCTGTTCTGGTGGTAACAACATTCGAGAGATGCTGCAAATATATTTTCCAAAGGAAACTAGATTATATAAAGCTAAGTGTTGGAGGGCCCGTGGCTGCTGGGGCAGGGGCGCCACCTGCGGGCCCCGACAGGGCCGTGAGTGCTGAACGGCAGCCCCGGCGCCGCTCTGTGGTGGTGTGTGCTTTCCATATTTATTAGATAATACCTCTTGGGTTTTTTCCCATTCATCTCTGTTTTTTCGAAATCCTGGTTCGTGTGAGTTTTTAGGGATGCAAGCGAGAAGGCAGCCTAAGTGGATGAGTGTGCTAGGACAGTGCCCTGCGCTGCAGAGCTGACACAGTCCCTTGTCCTTGTACTTTTGGGGCCACCTCAATCCACAAGGTCTGTCCTCACAAAAGATTGGCTGACTGCCGTACAGAGGCGAGGCGGGGAGTGCTGACTGCCTCTCAAACCTAGCTTAGAATAGTTCTGTTACTTTTGGACTCCTCAAGTAATAAAGCTAGACACCTACACAGGATTTCCAGAAACTTGGAACACAGTGATGTTTGCGATGGTCGGACGCCTTTGCTGGGTGCTGGCTGTTGGGTGATCAGTGACCGTCAGTCAGTGCCTGTCTGCTTCTGAAATGCCATCGGTCTATGAAAGTGGTCTAATCTAAAATATTTTGTTGTCTCTCAATCAGTGTAAGGAACAAAATATAAATGTTTTATGATGTATTTTTCTACTTTTAGCTTGTGTCATTTGCTCTTTGTTTTTAACTTTGTAGTACATTAAAGCTTTTTTTATATGGTGGAATAGACATTTCTTAAATATTGTATGGATATGAAATTTCAGAAGTCTTGGTTTGAAGAAACTGCCTTCCATTTTGGAATCTGTAATGGCTGGAAAAAAAATATGCGGACTAATTCATTGTTGCTAATTTAGAATACCTGTGGAACAACCAGTCTTCTGCTCATTGTTAAATACCTTTGGGACATTGAACTTAGTTTATTTCTTTTAGATTTGCTTTAAAAGTTTATTTTAAAATTCTTTCACTTACTTTAATTAAACCTTTTCTAGGTATCACAGCAGCTATAGAGCTGTACTTATTTTTACCAGCACAGTAAGAATAGAACATTGATCCTGTTCGTCTTAAAACTGTGTCTGTATTTTACCAAAGGTTTTCATTTTTAAAAGAAATCTGATTATTGGTGCAGTAAAAAAAAAGAATAGCTGGATATGCTTCAGTCAATCAGACCATCTTATCGGGGAAAATTTTGTTACACCTTAAATAAGACTACTTTTATGAATAAGTGTCTGGCTGAAGTTACTCATTTTACCTTATTTAACTGATGAAAATGTGACCTATCTGCAATAAAATGTGCACTGTCTTACTTCAATGCTATATTCTTTCCCTGTGCTCAAACATTTACATGGAAGTGTCTCCCATCCCTGTGAAAACAAGGTATCCGATTTGGATGTCTCTTCAACTGTGTAACCATTTTGGTAATGCTTTTCTCTGTCCCAGTGCAGACTCTGATCCCGCTCCTTGATCTCAGGGATACTGAGTTTCTTTCCCTAAGGTTTTTTTTTTGTTGTTTCCCAGTACTGCTTTTACTAAAGGGTACTGTTACACTGATCTCCACGGGAACCAAGGAGTTTGCTACCCCACGGACTGCAGGGCCTGCTGCAAACCTCGGGGCTTTAGGGGGGTAATTCTGGCTGCTCAGAAGCAGCCCCGAGTGCCTCAGAGTTAGGGATCCTGGGCCTGGGGCGGGCCTGGGCCTGGGCCTGGGCCTGGGCCTGGGGCGGGCCTGGGCGGGCCTGGGCCTGGGCCGGGCCGGGCACCGACAGCGGGAACGTGTCGCAGAGCCACAGCAGCGCCTCCGGCCTGGGCGAGCCGCTGGACGAGGAGGCGGCGGAGGCGCCGCTGAGCGCCACGGCCGCCGCCTACTCCGCGTTCCTGCTGGCAGACCGCGGCCTCTTCGGGGAGCAGGTCGGGCTGGGGAGCGGCCGGCAAGGCTGGGATGCGGCCGGCAAGGCGGGGGAGCGGCCGGCAAGGCGGGGGAGCGGCCGGGCCTGCAGGGGGGAGCGGCCGGGCCGGGCCTGCTGGGCTCCCCGGGTACGGGGAATGGCGGCGGGCCCGGCGGACCCCCGGGAAGGGGTGGGGTGTGGTGGGAGCGCATCCCTGTGGAGAGGGACAGGACACACAGGTGGGACCGGTCACTTGAGCGGAACGCTGACCAGAGCCGGGAGAGCTGCGGGCCTTCTGTGAGGCTGCGTGTAAGCGGGACCATGTCGGTACTCCATGGTCTTACTCCTGAGAATCTGGCTGGGTTGGGGTCTTTGGGGGGTTTGTTGGTTTGGGTTTGGTGTGGGTTGTTTTTTTTTGTTTTGGGGTTTTTTTGGGAGGGTTTTGGGGGTGGGGTTTTTTGTGTTTTTTGTTGTTGTTGTTTGTGTTTTTGTTTTGTTTTGTTTGGTCATTTTTTTTTTGTTTGGTTGTTTGCTTTTTGTTTTGTTTGTTTGGCTGCTTTTTCGTTTTCGAGTACCTTTAAAGCGTTTCTGTTTTGCAGATAGAAAGCTTAGACAGGAGCCTAGAAGATTTGCTGACCAGAGTGGATGAATTCGTGGGAATGCTGGACATGGTATGTGTGGCTTGCATGTAGCTGTGTTTTTCCATCGGTGCTTGTGTTTGTAAATAAGACACAGAGAGGAAGAAGCCTTCAGTCTAGGCAGGTTCCAGTAGGAAAACACATTTGATAATCAGATAACTCATGGATTAAAACTAACCAAACTTTCATGTCAGAGCAAGATATGCCCATATAGCTCTGTAATCATAGAATTGTTTATGTTGGAAGAGACCTCTATGATCGAGGCCAACAGTTAACCTGGCACTGCCAAGTGTGCCATTAAACCATGTCCCTAAGCATCGTCTACACATCTTTTAAATATATCCAGGGGTGGTGACTACACCAGCCACTTCCCTGGGCAGGTGTTCCAGTGCTTGACAGCCCTTTCAGTGAAGAATTTTTTTCCTAACTGCATGTTTACATAGTTGTATTTGTATAATTGTCCGTGTACATACACAGAATCCCATTTTGAATGATGCAACGACAGAGGTTTAAAAGACTGTGATATCCTGCTTCTCCTTTAAAATATGTAAAGGCATCCTCTGGTTTTTATAATCTAAGTATCTAATCAGAGTTGCTAAATCTCCAAGGCTAGATTTGTCTTTAGGTGACCCTCTTAACAGAAAGGCAGCTTTGCTTTCACTTTCACATTGGGTTAGATGGGGGAACTGAATGAAAAGTTCCTATAAGCTGACAGTGGTATACAGGTTGTCTTTTAAAGTGCAGTACACGTGGTTCTGCACTACTCTTAAGGGAATTTTATAATAGGTGGTTTTGGTGTTTTTTTTTTTTGTTTTAATACCAGTAAACCAAGATTTTGGGGCCTGATCTTTTTAACAAACCTGTGAAAAAGTGCAGGTAGTAAAATCTAAGTTAAAATTGTAGCTTAATGTATTTAATACTTTAGTATGTCTTAGAAGATGTTCCATCTCAGTTCTGACCAGGTTGTAGTAACCTATTTTTAATATAATTATAAAGCTAAATATTAGCCTATGCAAAATCAATTCCTCGAAATTACTTCAAAACTATGCAAAACAGCTAGTGTATTGGTTTTAATCTAATATTTCTATACTAATTTTAATCTGGTGTTTTTAAAATGAATTTTAATCTGTTGATTGAAGCACAGTTCTAGTCTCCAGAAGGAAATCTATTAAATATTTTGTTTTATTCATTGATTTCTGTGAATTGTCTTTAGATTCGAAGTGATTCTTCTCAAGTTGTCAATGAAAGTATACCTCAAATTTACACAAAAGCTATAGAAATGAGGCAGATATATAGGAAGATTGACAAACTAGAGGTATGTATTTGATATCTTCTAGATGCATTCTGTTTCCTAATGGGGGGAAGAATCAGTGATGTGCCATATTTGTGTGTGTGTGTTCATGCGTGCATGTGGAGTGGGCTCAGGCCAATTTTGCTCTCCGTGTCCAATCTGGGTTCAATACTTCAAGGTTAATGAAGAGAACACAATTTATTAAGAATTTTGGGAGACTATGGGCATTCTAATAAACATGTCTTAGATCCTTTTTTAACATCTATTTTTAAAATATCTACTTTTTAAAAAAATAATTTATTGACTGCTCAAAGCAAGGCAGTTTTGCTTTTTGCAGTCTTTCAAAGTTACTGTTTACGGAGATAAATAGAATGAGAGGTCTATTGATCTCTGATAAAGCTTCAAAATTGTGACATGTATCTTTGGTGTTTCTTTTAGTAGTAGAAAGTCTAGATTCTAAGAAATCCCAATTAGTTACTTGACAGGTAAATAGACTGATTTGTTTATTATATTTAAACTGTTTTTCAGCCTTTTAAGTATTTCAGGTAATTTTTAGCAATAAAACAGATTTGTAGGTGGAAGAGAAATAGAGCATCAAGTTTTTGGCTCCTCTTTTAAGTATTGCACTGTTGTGCAATACACAATCCTGTTTTGTTAATGAAAAAGTCATATTTCTGGATTTTTTCTTACTAGGCTTTTGTGAAAATGATTGGAAATAGTGTAGCTGGACTGGAAGAACGGGTCGTAAAGGCAGAAACAGATCTTGGAGCTTTTCCAAGCACGTTCAAGAAAATCTTGCACACAATCAGCATACCATCCTTCCTGAATGTAAGTAAACTTTTGTTACCATATGACTATCTTAGCTACTCTACTTTCTAAAGTGGATTATTAAAGTAATAGTAAGTTTGTTACACATGCATCTGAGTTTAACTGTAAAACTTTTATATACTTTACTAAGATTTTTACAAGGTTCTCAGGCTTAATTAAAAGAAAAACAACCCTAACCAAACTTAAAAATCACAATTCCTTACACGGATTTGTGTGTATTTGCAAAAGAAGGCTGACCACACAAAGAAATGAATGTGAAGGGCACAAACAGGCACATAATGCATAAGCCTTTACGCTAAAGCAACCCTGATCTCTGGTGATATGCAAAGCAAGTAGGAAGAGCTTGTACAGGCAACACCATTAAAGGATAGTTAGTAACTTTTTCATCTCATTTCTTCCTTTTCCTTATGGTGTTTAAGTTTAGAGTGCTATCATTTTTTTTTCTTAAAAAAACCCCAACAACACAAACAAAAAACAACACAAAGCTGCTTTTTATAGGCCAGTTACAAAAACAAGCAACTGCATAAGTTGCCTTGAAGAATAAGAGTATTCAACAGTATTTCCTGGGGGTTTTTTTGCTAAAAACTACTATCAACCATGGAAATATAATCTTCAATTGAAAAGTTTGATAGTTCTAATCAAGTGCCTTTTTCTAGTGTTGTGTGGGAACACTTTGTCAGCAGTTTTTTCACAATTAATAAGGTGGAAACTCTTTGGAGGCAAGCTGAACCTGTCACGTCCAGTGGTTTCTTAGTTTGAGTATGGATGACAATAAAATAACACTCAGAACTTATTGCATTAATTGATTAGCTGAAAGGCAGGTTACTGTTCTGCAGTGCTACTGGGTGTTACATAGTAAGATACATACTTTCACTAGTAAGCACAAGCATATTTGAATGAAAATGCCTGTAGAGATTTCTCCTCGTGCCTGACATTTAACTAGCTTGGTATAGCTATAGCATTAAGTATAATACATCCATGGTTTGGGAAAGAAGACTATTCTCATGTCATGATTTTCACTGTAGCCCTAGTTTGTATTTTCCTGCTGCAGTTTTAATTTAGTCAAGGTCCCCTCTCTCTCTTTCCATTTAAATGTATATTTCTTTACACAAAGGATATATTTTGTATTTCTCAAGCTGTGTATTTGTAATCTCACTTTCAGATTTTGCACAAAGCTCTTCTCTTAAAAATACCAGTCAGTGTTAAGTACAGTACTATAAGACTTCTAATATCACTAAGGATGTAGACTCTCCAAAGGTAAAAATGCTGCTAAGCAGCTGCAAAAATAACTAATGAATATGTAGTTAGGCAAATGTGGGTACTGTACCTGCCTATGAATTTCCCCACTGGATTGAGATTATCCATTGCTTGAACATAGGCAAATATAGCACCTCTTAAATCATTGTCATGGGTTGCACAAAACCTGTGACCTTAGTTTCCTTTTCTTGCAAGGTATTTTCTCATAGGACAGGATAGGAAATGATTTTAAAAATCAGAACTTTGATATCAAAGGTGGCTTTTACATTTGGCCCAATTTGTGATACAGGGAACACTGATAATGCCTGCTATTTATAGATCAGATCTTTGTTCATATATTTTTATTTCATTGCAGCTTGAATGACAAAATAAACTTAGAGAAATTAATAGTAAAGTTAATATAAATTTTCTATATAACAGGAGAATATGTACTTACTTCATATGAAACACAAGTACACAGGTCAACTGAATATTCTCCTCTGCTCTTTTGTGGGTATGCTCACCCTATTCTCTTCTTGGTATTGTAAAATCATTCCAAACTCCATGTATGCTAATAATATTTGTTATGCTTTTAACTTAATTATTGGTGAAGACTAATAAACCTTGATTTCAAGCCTTCTATTTAAGGGCATTTATTGAAAACATACACTGGGTCTGTGTTGTGTACAGCATTATTTACAGACAGCAAGACCAATACAGTAATCAGTAGTGGTCCTTGTCTCTTTAAATGAATCATTTGCTATAGCAAAACAATGTACAGTTAATATTTAAGAGAAACATGTACACTTCTCCTGAAAAAGAGTGTAGCAGCCTTTTTCCAGTCCACTACTAGATTATTTTTAACAATATGTCATATGACGAAGCTCAGCAGGAGCAGTAACCTTCTTGAAAGAAACATTTGCTAGGTGTGTTTGCATATGAAGAATATTTTGAGTAACTAAATGAGAACACAGGCCTAAGGTTAACTCAAAAGAAGTGTCTGAGGAGAACTCGAGGGCTGGAACAGAAAAGGCAAAGGTGTATGGCTTTGAAAGGATGAAGGTTGCCATGATTGTACCGTCAGCTGGATGGTGCAGCTTGGCTCCTGCAGCACTGGCATATCGTACACTTTCCAGGACTGTTTAGGTGCTGGAACGGCAAAGGTCGAAGGCTGTATTTCTTCAATTAAGAATTCACTCGATTTAAGAGATACACTTTAAATACTATTCTTGGTTTACATTTTAGGTCTGTAGGCTTTGTTCTAAAATGGTTTTTTAAAAAGGCAAAAAATAAATTTATCTAATTTTCAGAAATCGTCTTCCTCACGACAACAACAGACGCACTATGAACCTCCAGTCCTTTTCAAGACTGAAGACTATTTTCCATGTCTTAATGATTATTGATGACTTTTGCTTTGGGATTGATATGAATCAGCCAGAATAGAGACAGCCAACTGAACAAAATAAATGCTAACCTCAAAACAGTTGCATTTCTGAGCACTATTGATGGCATATTGCCACTATGATTCTCATTGTCTTCCTTCAGGCAGTATTTTCAGGTAATCTTTGTTTGTGTTCATTATTCCAAAAACCTTCCTGAAACACCATATAAATTTTCAGGTTGTTTTGGGGAGGGAATTTAAGAATACTTTGCCATTAATTTTTTTATTAGGGAAATAATAGGAAGCATACTTTTATATATAAATCATTTAACATGTAAATGTCTGTGCTGCTGAAAGTGTAAATAGCTCTACCACAAAAATGGTTGTTATTTTGGGTTTTTTTTCCTAATGTACTGATGGAGGTGAAAGAAAAGCAATATTGTTCATAAAACCATTTACTCCAAGGTTTGGAGCCTGGTCCCTGCAGTTTGTAAAGAGAAATGCACCACATTGGGGCACACTATTGCAAGGGGAGGACTTGGAAGATCATCAAGGACATGACTGAATGCACATGATCTAGTCCCAGTTCACAAAGCAAATATCCTGCTCCCACTGTGATCCTCAGATCACAGTGACCCAAGCTTCTAATCAGTGCATCATTGTACTGTTTGATGTGTAACCAGGTGGACATGAGATATATATATATCTATAGATACATATAAAACCTGCTGAAAAGTTGAGACAGGGATGTCCCTGGACTGAGCCTCAATCAGGCACCTAACCAGACTTTGCTTTTCCCTCGCAACTCTCCATGTGGTTACTGGGACTTGCTGATTACAATTTATATTATCAATAAACTAATAGCTATCTAACCCCTGTTGTGGTCTTGCATTTCACCGGACGGTATCAAACTGCATCATTGTTTCTGGGAACCTCTTTCCATACAGCTTCATATAATGCATAGTGGGTGTTAATCATAAATTGACACTAGAAATACCTAAAATTCAGATTTTGGAGGAATAAAGAATGCTTTAGGGAAACAACGTGTCTGCGGATTTTATGTTCCAAGCACAGAAAAGGATATGGATTTGCATAGCAAGGATTATATATTAATAGATAAGGCTTTGAAAACCATGTGTTCTTGTCTTAAATAGCAGCAGGGACTGGGTTATAAGCAGTATTTCCAAAATGAAAACAAAGATTGTGAAGTCAAAATTAGTAGGCTCCAAAAGCAGTCCTGATGTAAATCTTATCTGAATTTTAAGAGTCTAGAAAAATAATTACATGTAAACATGTAGAAAAGAACACCCATGACTTTGAAGAAGGGCTCCCCTCCCACCACCCATACTCCTTGCTTTCATAAATAATTCATCATTCAGATGTTTCACTGCAGCAACAATTGCATTTCTAAAAGATGTGGTACCTTTCAGTTTATGCATAAATAATCCTTGAAAGTTTATCCCTCCTTTGTGAGAGCTAATGAAATTTCATACCTCTAACTCTGTGTAGCAACATAAGGCTACAGTCAAATGCTCTTAAACACACTAACACTGACATGGGGGGGGGGGGGGGAAATACAACTTTAGAAAAGCTATCTAATTAAATGAATAAAGTTGTCAAAAAAAAGCTTTGTCCTCTGCTAAGTGGAGCCAAAATGCAGTTGCTTTTTAAATATTAAAATAATAAAAATTTCAGCAAGCTTATACAGTCATGTAATATTGTTCATATTAATGAGAGAAAAAAATCCATGTATTCTGAAGTGGGAGTTTATGTTGAACAGTTGTATGGAAAGAAAAAGGGCTATATCTTCAAAGCACACCACAAACAAAAATCATGCAATTCCTGTAATTACTGTAGTTCTATGTTAGAAATGGTCCAAAGTATTTTTATTCTTGAAAATAATGGTCAGTACATGGAAGATTTATTAGGAAAATACTATAAAAGTACAGACAAAAAGTAAACTGTATCTTTTTAAAATATGTGATACAGAATAGCAAGTTCACAGTTCATCTAAATCTCCAAATCTACTGATACCAGTGTTCATAGACCCAGAAATCTGTACTTGAATCTTTTACTCCGCAGTGTTTGTCTTTCTCCTCTTGCTTGGGTTCCAAGATGCAAGCCAGTAACTAGGCTTTTGTTACCTGTTTTAAACATGGAGAGCTCTTCAGGTAGAACTGATGTAAAGCAAGATATGATTACTGTGCTGAGCTAATAAAGGTTGGTTATCAAGCATATGAAATGAGCTAAAGTTTAATTAATCAAATTATCAACACAAATCTAACTTTGCTTCTATGACATGAAGCAAACATTTTAAAGCAGTCCTAGCAGACATAGTGCTAAAAGTTTTTATATTCTTATAGCTACATTTTAAGCTAATGTTAATTAGCACTAGCCTAATGCTAAATTAATGCTGCAGCTTTCTAAAAGATACTTGATTACGGTACAATGTATGTAAATATGTAACAAAAGCTCCATTCACAAGCTATGCAGGTTGGACTGAATGGTAGAGGTCTACATTTTTCCTAGCTCCTGGACAAAAATCAATGGGATCTGTTTTATATAAGAAAAATATACTTCTGCTGACAATAACCATCATAGTTTTACCTGCAATACTAAGAAATCAGTAGCAAACTTAATTTGGACTCTGCCCTGAACAGAAACTGTTCCCAGATACTGAGCTCTTAAGCTGTAGAGAGTGATCCCGAGTGAAAGACCTTCCTGAATGAGAAAGAAGAGCAAGATAGCTTGTGTCTTCATCTATGAAAAGAACTTTACATTTGAAGTTGGTGAATATTTTAAGTTTCCCTTACCAAAAAAACTCCAACAAACAAAAACCCCCCAAAAAACCCAAAAAAATCCAAACAAACAAAAAACAAACCAAAACAAAAAACCCAGAAGAAAGCGTTTTTTAAGTGATGACGTTATTAAACTCCCTCAGTTTTCAAAGAAAATAAAAGAAATCTAGTCTTGGACCAGCTACCAAGAAAATCCCATGTACCCAGACCAAAGCCCTGCCTTGAAAAGTCAAAATCCCTGTCAGATATTGCTATAGTCACAGAGGGCCATAATGGGGGTCAGTAATCTTTCCAGTCAGTGCAGCTAAATCCTTCAGGGATGTGGGATTTTCAACTGCTGGGATTCACATCCCTGTAGGAGCTGAGCTGCTGTGGCAGAATAGAGGCTTTGTCCAGTCAGCTGCTTTTGTTGATTCTACTTTAAGCCAATGGGTGGTAGTACAGCCTAAAAGTGACAGTACAGACTCCAGCTGATCTCGGAGATCTTGGGAGTTTGCTTTACATTCTTGCTTGGGGTTATCTACTCACAAATTCTTTCAATACTGGTCATTTTTTTGATTTTCCAAAACAGTGTAAATAATATGTGAATGGTACATGATATATCAGTGTTTTAAAAGAGCTAAGTAACAAGCAAAGCAGAAGAAAGGGGAACAGAAGGTACTGCTCATGGGCAGTTCAGAACAACGCTGGGGAGGCAGAATGCAGTCACCTATATACACAGTGTGAAAAAGAAAAATCTAAATAATACCTCTGGAATTATAGTAGACGAAAATATATGGTAGGAAAACTGAAATATCCTGTCTAAAGTCCATATGGAAGACTCAAAATGACATTTAAGTTTTGTCAGCTTTAATATTGGCTGTACATTTTTGATAGGTTATTAAAGTAATAAAAATGCATTAAAATTGCATTAGAAATTATAAAATATGATATTTTCAGTCAAATGTGCTATCTATACAGGATCTTAAGTAGTCTTTTAAAAAAGTATATTGAAAATACAGGTACCTAAATGTGTTGACTGAGCTAAGAAAAGGAATAGAATGCTAGTAATGATTTCATTGGAGGGTTCTGAGTGAAAATACAAAGGGACAGAATTCATGGTGGGGGAAAAAGCACTCACTGAAGAAATAAAGATAAGTATCCAATTTGATTTATCATCTTCCACTATTCAGAATTTCTTGGTTTCTTGAGAGTAGCTTAATGCCTACAATATTTAAAAATAAATTAATTGCCGTCTGTTCCTTACAGGTGATACCATCAGGAGTTTCTTTTCAAGCAAGAGGTCTAGAAAGCAACCTCTAAGGAAAAGCAAAAGCAGAAATTTCCACAATCCTAGGACTTTAAAGCCAAGGGCTGGCACTAAATGTGACAGGAGCACCTGAAATGTTTCTCTGAATGTGAGTGAATCTAAAAGGTTTGCAGAGAACTGCAGACTGGTAGAAAAGCTGGTTCTGACTGATTCATATTAAAAAAAAAACAAAAAAAAAAACCAAGGAAGGAGTGGTAAGAGCCTTATGCAGGAAGGGAAGAGGTAGAAAATAGCATAGCCAGGAGAGAAGCCAGGTCATGTGCTAAGGTGTAACTTGCAGTGACAGAGTTGTGAGCAGCATGAACAGATGAGGGCAAGATCCCTGAACTGGAAGGTATGAATGAAGACCCACAACAGTCATGACATGCTTTTTTTGGGTTGGTTTTTTTGACTTGAGGGTGCACTACTGCCAAGTACAGTTTTAGGAAGGGCTTTGACTGTGCTAGAACTGTGGACCAGTTCTAGTGTGTGTCTGGACCACGTTGCTGTTACTGCCTCTTGTTACTGCCTCCTTCACAATAGCAGTAGGACTTGCAGGTAGAGTTAGCTAGACGGTTGGACTGTTCTGGCTAAAAATCAGTCCTGCCAAGCTAAACAGTCCAGCCCCACCGCTGATGTCATGACACAAGGGTGAGGGATGACACTCCTCTACTCCCAGCCATCCCACTGAGAAGGCAAGCAAAGCACTTTCCCTGACAGTATCTCCCCATGTACAGCCTTGGAGATGCCTACTATGGAATTAGCATCTGTTTCCCTCATGTTTCTTTGATTAGCCCTTTCTACTACAGGGATGCCTTTGCAATTTGCTTGGAAGCATGGAGGAAAAGAACAAAAAAAAATTAGGCACTGGGAATAGCCTTTTGGTTGTCATTTACGGAGATGTTTGAGTGCCTGCTCAGATGTTTGCTTCCAGCAATGTTTTATCAACTCAAATGCAGTGGTTCTAGTGCTAGTGATAGGCAATGTCCTTATTCTTGGTGTCAGAGGTTGCTGGGAATTTTTTTAAGTGCCTGTAGCATCTAAAATCCAGTAGGTTATTAAGGGAAAAAATATTTGAGGGGAAAAATACTATGCAATATAATTGAACAAAAATTGTGTTTTCTTTCTGGATTTACTAGCTTGACTTTTCCCAAATTTAATTGTGTTTCTGTAGTCAAAGGAAGGAAAAACACAAAGCAATAATGCCAGAGAAATCTTGCCTAAAGAAAATTAATCATGATGTTGTTAGCTAACAAGGTAGATGAGCAGTGCTGTTGCAAACTCATTGCACCTACCAGTGAGATAAGTCAAGGTTCTGCCAAGTGAATTGGATGAAATGATGAGAAGGACACAGAATCAACAACAGAAAGAAGTCAGAAAAAGCAGGGTTATATGAGATACCAGTGCCCATCTCAGATAGCATTCTGGCTTTCATTAGCTTGCATCATGGAACTGCCTCTGGGTGTAAAATGGGTTCTTTTGGGATTGGATATAGCCAGAGACTTGCTCATTGAGTTTAGCTGACATGCTACAACTTTTGTCGGGTATTCATTCCGTGCTGCTGGCCAAGCAGTAGACTTAGGTCAAGATGAAACTCAATGAAGCGTTTAGCTTGAACATCAGGTTTCTCTTCACAAATCTGCCTGAACTACTGTGCTGAACTACTTGCTGGGACAGGCCTAGCCCCGGGGTGATAGACAGCACTTTTTGGGGAGTACAAAGAGTGAACCAAAACTGTGTGATGAATGCAGATGTGACGGTGCTAGAATTTGTACCTGAGGTCTTGAATGGGTTGCTAATATGGGTATTACAGGAACTGTGAAATGCCTGATGTAAATGTCAGGTAGGAAAGCTGCTGGAGAGGAGATGATAGTGGAATGACATGGAGAGATGACCTTAAAACTCCAGTGAGTTCAGTTCAGGGCCACAAAGACAATTAAGGGACTGGAACATTTCCTATGAGGAACGTCTGAGAGAACTGGGACTTTTCAGCCTGGAGGAGAGAAGACTCAGGGGCAGTCTCATCAGCATGTATAAATATCAGGGAGGAAGGGAGTGGAGAAGAAGACAGGCACTTCTCAGCAGTGCTCGCTGGTAGGACAAGAGGCAATGTGCACAAAAATAAAATCTCCTTGCCAAAGTACCTTCTCTGTTGCAGCCCACATCCATATTTTTGAACTATGTTCCCACAAGCTGCTTTTAATATCCTCTAATTCTTGTATTGGAGGACACAAACAATACTCATGAGCCATCTGTGTTGCTCATCCTCTTGTAGTAATGTTTGTAACTTCCTTTTTCATCTCTTCACTTGGCTGAAGAATCATAGAATGGTCTGGTTTGAAGTGACGTTAAAGATCATGTAGTTCCATCCCCTCACCATGGGCAGGGATCCTTTCCTCTAGTACAGGTTGCTTAGAGCCCTGTTGTTTTGTGTATGAAGCTTCTATGACCTTGTTGCCTTTCTCTGATCCTTTACCACTTCTGCTGTATTCTATTTGAGGTCAGAAAACTAGGACTACCCATATAATTTAATGCACAAACAAATCAGAGATTTAAACAGTACCACAGTCTGTCTTATTCTTGTCTCTTTTCTAATTGTTCCCCAATATCAGATATTCTTTCTTGTCTTCTTCTGAATATTTAAACTGCTGATTTCCAAGACCTACCAGAATTGGATGATCTCGTCCATGAGTAACTGCTCAAATTTAATTTCTGACTCATCAAGTGGTTCATATACTGGGATATTTTAATGTAATGGCTAAATATGTGGCTGTTAAGCAGGAGGTGCTTCCAGTTAGTAGGATGAGGTTTTGTTAAAACAAAGGTTACTGCCTATGTGGATCTGATATAAAAAGTAGTAGATTGTGGGGCTGTGCACAGAAGGCAAAATACAGATGCTGTGGAGTCAGTGTGTTTATGTGTGAATATGCCACTATTGGAGGTCAGCAGCTGGTCTAGTTGTCTGACCTGTTTGTGTATTTGTGTTCACCTGGGCTGTTTAACTTTTCTTATCATAGTTACAGAGCAGTAGTCCTGCAAAAATGGTGTTTAAACTCAACCCGACGTACTGTGCTGAAGCAGAGAGCCCATGAAGTATCCTAGCAGCATGCTCCTGATACTCTTCAGCCCACTGCAGCCTCAGAGGAGAGAGGTAACATGCTGAGGAACTGACAGAAGCTCTCTTCCTTTTCAATGCTCCCAAATTCTTTTTGTGACAGAAATCCTTCTAGGGTACTCTCTCCTGCATCTCTTTACCTTATCTCCTCTGTACCCAGAGGCTGAGCGTCCTCTTACTTTATGGCAGGGATGCAGGGGAAGCACTCTGAGCATCTACACAGGTGGAACTTGACATTTCTTATGGAGGCTCCTGCTTCAATCTAATTGAGAGCAACCATGCTGAGGGTTTTCCTCTGATTCTTTTGTGAAGCTACAACCCCCGTAGTCTGATCCATGTTGAGAACTATCCTAAGTCTGAAGTGGGCATTTCATTGACCTGCTCTGGTGAGATTTGAGTCCATGTACACTCAGACATTTAGATGAGCCTGAAGAATGTCAGCTGGGGAGGGTGCTGGGCCTCTCAAGAGAAAGGCAGTGCCCGTGCCACTCCTTTGGACAACAGTTTTCCCACATTTTGTCCCCCAAACTTTTGCTTGGAATCCATCCCTTAAGACTATTGTTTCTCCAACTCCTCCACCCACTCCCCTCCAGTGGCAGGGGATTGGAGCTAGATGATCTTTAAGGTCCTTTCCAACCCAAACCATTCTGTGATTCTATGATGATGATTAATCACGAGCTACTTTTATCTTGCAATGTGTAGGAAGAAGTTGAAGTCAATGACTATTCTACAGTGACAATCTCCTGTTTACGCTTTAAGGGTTTTGTGCATGTGGCCAGCTGATAAGAGCTGAGAAAAGAGGTATAGCCTTGCTTTTGTATTCTTGTTCTTTTCAGCTCAGTTCTTTTCATAATCTTCAGCATCTGAGCGTTATGGTCAAACTAGAAAGCAAGGAAAAAAAACATCTCCAGCTGTGTTAAAGCTGAATTTTTGTGATCTGCTACGCAACCTGAATTACTTCACAGGTGAAATGGCAATACTAGTTTGGGTCCCACAAGTAAAGCCTGGCAAAACGGGAACAGGAGGAATATTGTAAAATATTCTACCATCCTTTTTTGCCCCATTTTCCTTTTACAGTTTTAAAAATATGCAGTTTTCTAGTTGATTGATACAGTTTTGTGCATAATTTTACCTTTCACTTGTGGTTCTTGTCACTATATGTGATGTCATTAATTTGTGATGTATATATAGTCATATGAATACTATTGGACCTTAGGGTCACTTGTTAAGAGTTTCTGGGGAAAAAAGATTTTTACATTTAGAATTGTTCACAAACTTTTTGTCTGCTTGAATTGACTTGTGGAGAAACTGCTTAGAGTTGTGTTTAAAAGAAGGCTGGGAGGCATACACACTTCCTTGGCTGAACTTACGTGTGGTAGTGTTGTCATAGGTCTGTTCTAGTCTGTGTGGACACCTAATTGTACCTGATACATACCAACTGATGGAATAAATTAATGATTCAAAACATTAATGATGACAGGCATTTACATCAACTGGACCCATCAGAGCATGCACATGTGAAAAGGTTCATCTTAGGCTTTCTTAAATGCGTCTGAACCTGCCTGAAACCAGTTGGGGATCTGCATAGGCAGGAGCTGGCTGGCTGTTACTTCATCACTTGCACTGCTGCTGGAACAGAAATCTGCAGGCCGAAATCCATGATGCTGCTGGGGCCCTCACAACAGGCACATTGCTGCATAGCCCTGCTCAGACAGGTTCCCTTGCCAGATGGAGGGGCTTACTCAGCTGCGTGCAGGCAGATCTCTGGGAAGACAACAGGTAACCTGGGATCTGCCTGGGGTTCCTTACTCCATCAAAAAGACATCTGTTTGGTCCTGAGTTTCCACAGATGTAGCCATATATGGCTGGCTAGTGGAAGGTCCTGGAGGAATATTGAAGGCTGTCAGCACGTGGCTGTGAAGACTAAGCTGTGTGAGGAGGCAGGCAGCAGCAGCACAATTCCAGCTGGGCCCAGAAATCCACGCTGCCACTTCCACCACACTGGCTTTGCTGGGGCCACCTGCCCTGGGACAACCTGGAGGGCACATCAGGAGCCTGTATGGCTACCCAGGGCTGGTCACAATGTGAACAACAGGTTGCACAAGGGAGGCTGGGGTACAGGAAAGAGCAACTGAGGTGCAGGACACTTCCATAAGGGACAGGGGAAGGATGTAGATTTACATCTGCTGGCACCAGAGGAAGTTATGAGACAGTGTGCATTAGGGTCAGTCACATCAAGGTAAAAAGAAGCAGCTGATGCAGGTGGGTAAAATGGATTTGCTTTGTTGGGAGAAAAGGGAAGATAGAGTATAAGGAAGAGTGTTTTGTCATCTGAATGCCACATAGTTTGACACCAAAATTTTAGCCACAGATTTTCAGAATGCAGACGAAATAGCTCTACTGCAGCTGAGTTATCACTAACTCCCTGATTGTAATGATTCAAACACTTCCTTTCAAATTACATTTTTCCTTCTCATGTGCTCTAACCCATTTCCAGAAAGAGTATTTATTACACCAGTCTTTACTAGTTAAGTGTTACTTTTTCTAGCCAGCAGTTTTTGTTCTGCTTTCTTTTAAGCAGGAAGATGAAGCAATTAAAAATTAGTCAGTCCATGTTGTATTTTTTTACATCCTCTCCAGAAATGTTTAGTAGGTGTTGCTATAGAAGGCAGAATGCTGAACTCACCTGACTGCAGGGCATTTCTGTTTCTGTAAGATAGTGTTCAATGCCCACCATTGGATAATATCAATGTTATCCTAGTAATTTCCCTGTGTAAGGGAATCATTCAGTAATTAAACAAGCATGCATTTGGAGGTGCTTTGATACATCATAAAGCAAATGGAAAATATCCTGTTTGTTTCCACTCAGATTTGTTTGGTGCTCCCTGAAATGGGTAAAAGGATATTAATAATTTACAGTTTGCAAATGTCACCGGCAGTGGCTTTTTTATTTAATCACCTTCATTATTTTCAAAGGCTTGTTTGCATTCTTAATTATTAGTGTACATACCTCCTTCAAATTTCCATCTGATAAGATCAGTAATGCTCTTTAGTGTGGAAATTTCAGCAGGTGATGTTAAAATGCCAAAAAAGCCCAGATCCCTCCTTTCTCTTTGTTTCCATTTGTCTCAGCTTACGTTGCTTTCCTGTCTTTGATGAGTCATTGCATTTTCTTTGTACTGATACTTTTGTGTTTCAGGCCTGAACAGTGATTTTGATTTTCTTGTTTTCTGATCAGAAAAAGCAGCATTTTTTTCCCTTGTAGGTAACACTGGATTTTTGTCAAATCAGAGAAACGTTCTTTTCCAAGTTGTGATTACACAGGATGTTGTGAAAATGGCATGGTGGTGTATCTGGTCACTTTTGAAGATGCTTGATGCTGTTTCCTAGTAGCAGTCCAGGTCCTGAAGGGATGTTGCTTTATAATTCAGCTGAATATTAAAGATCTAAAACATAAACAGTGTAAAATATAACAACCAACTGTGAGAATATAAATGAGCATTTCAAATACCAGAGACTCCCAACTATGCAAATATAAATTTCCTTCTTCTCCTTGGCCATAGGGTGGCACTGGCTATTGCTGAGCATTGATGTGTGTCCTAGGAGTAGCAGAACCCAGTATTTCAAGTTTAATAGAGCATATTTAGAGACTAGGGTTCACAGATTTGTTCACTTCTGCAAGCAAATAAAACAGCAGCTTTCACCTTGATAGTGCCAGCTCCAGCTCTCCACCTTGCTCTTCAGCCAACTACTGTTATTTGCAGCAGAGGGAGTAGGAAGAGATTTCCTTCTGCATCTTCTCTGGCCTCTTTCTCCTGCTCCACTGCCTGCCTTGCTACCAGCAGAGGTAAATGTCAGGCAGCTGTGAAGATGAGTGTGGTCTCATGCCCTGCACTTTCCTCCTCTGGGTGGCAGTCGGTTGCCCCCATACTTCTTCCTAGTGATGCCATCAGCTGTTAGTTTCACCCCCTCAGCCTGTTTCAGCCCTGCCAGTGAAGCAACCCCAGGAGGAGCAGTGTGTTGGTGAAAGGATGTTGTCTTTCCCCACCTGCTGCTGTTACTTGTTTAAAAAGAAAAACAACAAAAAAAACCCCCACAACTACATATTTTTATTTCTGAGATTATTTTTTTTTCTTTTTTCATCATGGAGCTCAGCCTCCAGAGGGGTTAAAGGATAATTAAAACCTGCTCAGCCAACAGACTTGGCACAAAACCAATTAGAACCTTGAAAGTTTGAAAGGCGTTGTAAAAAATTGGAAAGCATTAACCTCAGATGATTTTTGTGATGATGAAAAGATGAAAGTTGGAAATACGTAACTGAATTACTGTTTGGAGATATGCAGCACTTCTGAAGTTAAATCAAAGTATCATGTTCACTGTAGTTAAAGTAGTTAATATTTGCCAGATTAGCTTGAGGCATTTCGATGTAACGTGAAGATAACAATGGCACAGTGCTTACACAGATAAAATGAGGCATACGCACATCCAACTCTTTTTACAGAAACACACCATCAGCACAGTTCCTCTTTAACCTGCAAAATTTTATTTTACTAATACCTTCTACAAATTATGTTGCAACAGTGCAGGAAGTGATTCATTTTAGACATAAAAACGTAGTTATACTTTGAAGTGTTTTATCGCTTTCCTTTTTTAACTTTATTTACAGTAACTGGGTAAAACTTCAGCAGCATTTATCTGTATGAATTAGCCTCATAGGCTATGCCCACTGTGGCAGTGGAATTATTTGTCAGAAGAATTCCCTTGCACAGCCTACATTTATCAGAGGACAGCCGCGATTACTAAACTAAACTGGTATGTGAAAACACATGGTGTTTTGGAGCTGCTTGGTTACTTGCTGCTGACCCTAAACAAGATCTTTTTTATGAAGAAAAAAAAGCGGTGTCCATGTGCCTTATAAGGCATGGGCAGGCTTATTGCAGCTCCGAGGAGGGGCGGTAGCGGGTTCATGCTGCTGAGTTTTCTCCGGCAGCGGTCGCAGGCAACTGAAGAAGTTAAGCTGAAATTGCAAACGCTTCGTCCCAGCACTTAACAGCGAAACTCAGCCAAGAGAGCAGGCAGCAAGTGAAATTAAAAAAAACCCCACCACTTGATCATGGGAAAATCAGGTGAGCAAATGCCTTCGTGTAGTTGGCTCTTTGTTCATACCACGTCCGTGCCTGGTTTTATGCTAGGAAAGCATTGCTGAAGCGTCAGTGGTTTTCCTCAGAGAAAGCTGCTTTCGTTTGTGCATGGTACAGCCTGGGAGGAGCTTTCAGTCTGACAAAGAGATAGATTAAAAAAAAAATCAAGAAAAACAACCACCCCTCTCCCCAGCCTGCACAGTGCAAAGGTAGTTGTATTTTATATACAGTTTATATTTTGTAACTTTAATTACTTTTGCTTTGCTGTGTAAAATAAATATAAGCCCTATAGCTTTCAAAGTACTTCATGTCTAACTTTCTGGCAAAATTTACCAGCCTTGCAGATGGGCAACAGGATGCTTTGTGGTGGGGGTGAAGTTTTTATCACCCTTCCTTGTCGGAAGGATGTAGATTTAAGGTTACCGTTTAACTGAGGACACAGCTCCTAAGTCTCTTGCCCCCAGCTGTGCACATATCCTTGAAGCTTCTCCGTGATGTTGCCTGTGCTGTTCCTCCTTTCCCCACTGCTGCCAGCTGTCTGTGTGCCCTGCTCTGACAGTCTGGGCTGGGAGAGACTCCTCTGAATCTGCCAAGGAGCCAGAGATATTAAGAAGGGAGAGCTCGTGCCCCATGTTTTCTCCATCCTTGTTTTGTTAGAGTCATGAGGAAAAATCTATGCCAAACTTCTGAAGTGACTGTAAAACTGGATGGAGTTTTTTTTTAATCTTATGGTTAGGACTCTGCTTCTGTGACAAAACAGTCTGGTGGCATATTGTCTGTCTGTCCTGTGAATGAACAGCACATATGAGACATGCTCAGCACTTCCTATGCTAATAACATATTAAATACAAATGCCATATTACTCTAGTGGTTCTATGTCACATTAGCAAAGCACATGGGGCAGAAGCAGTAGAGATAGTCCACTGTGCACCTCCCAATCCCAGAAGGAATAAAAATCTCCTTTTGTTTTAATACATGCAAAGTGCTAATACAATCATAAGGCAATTTCCGTCTTTGTTTTTTTTCTGGACATTTATTGCTGCACATTAGTTGATTTTTCCAAATTTACGAACCATTACAAAACAGAAACTCCCTTTGCCAAGGCTTGGGTAATGTTTGCATCCATAAGTAGTTATACAAATAGAGCTTGAGATCTAGTTACGTGTTTTTTCACTTGTGTCACACTTTTCAAATACATGTTAAACTGGGTCCAGGTTACTGGTTTTGAGCTGCATGCAATATTTTTAGATGAATCATAAAACTGATATCCTGTCCTGACAATTGGTTTATTGACTAAATCCCATCTGCCCTTACTAGTGCACTGAAGTCTTCAAATTCCTGCCTGAGATCATTCAGTGTGGTTTGCCTTTGAATGGAGGGAGCAGCTGTTTTACAGAGTTCTGCTGCCTCTGTGTTTTGTGTGAAATACCTCGTGTTCCCACTGTAGTACTCTTGAGGTGTGATGCAGGCAAGTTTCTCTATACTAGGTTACATGATAATTTAACAGGTTGGGATCTGTGTGACCTCAAAACAGAGTCCTTGCTACTCTCCTGGCTCAGAAAGATTAAGGCAGAGATTACCTGAAGTCTAAATTTAAGGATGCTCTCATTCGTGTAAAGTGGGGCCACTATTTTAAAATAAATGTCTTCAGAGCAGTCTCTTTTTGGTTTTGGTAAATCTGTCTTGAGGTAGAAGTATCCCCATGCAAAGAAATCCTACAGTTGAAAATCTCAGTTCTTTGATAAAAGCTCTCCAATAATGTATTCTTAGCTGTTACAATTATATGTGAAGCAATGTTCATTGCAAGTATCAGAGCTAGAGACAGCATTGTTTTTACTTCATTGAAAAGAACTGAGTGCTGGAAGGCATCCGTATTTCCGACTCTCCTTTCTTGCTTGGAAGCTGCAGGCTGCTGAAAGCAAATTCATGCTGAAACTTCCTTGTCAGATTTAGAAAAATGTCTCACGTGGCCGTAACTCCTGCAAATACTTAAGGCAAACATAAAGACCTCCTCTGCCCTCCCCATGTCTTCTTCTCTTTTCAGACAGCATTTGGATTAGTGGGGCGGTACAGGCAGCCCTCCCCACAGATCCCAGCGAGCCCTAACCAAAAAGCCAGGGATAAGTATTTCTGCAGGAAATGAGGGAATGGTGAGCCGGCTGCTCTTGGTTGCCTTGTTGCTATGACTGCCGTGTAGGCAGGGCTCTGACCCCCCCGCAGGGTGCGCGGCCGGAGGCCGGGGTCTTGCGGGCAGCGCTCGACCCAGAGGGGATATCCATGCGAGCAGCTGCAGGCGATGCGCAGGGAAGCAGCTGGCTGCAAGCTCTACTCCTCCGCTCTGGAGCACGGAGATTTCTGCTGAGCAGTGGGAGTCTCTGAAAAGGCTGACATGGTGGTAGGAAAAGGCTGCAAAAAGTCTCATTTCTTCCACTTCCCCTCTGGCTCAGCCTGGTGGAGGAAGGGAACTTTCCCCGTTTGGTCCCTAAAAGCCCTGTGGAGCTGATGGCGGGGGGGGAATAGCGCTCTTAATTCTGGCAAGTGGGTGCAGGCACTATGAAAGACAAGTAATATTGTAAATCAGGAAATATTGTAAGTCAGGAAATACTGGCTATCTTTTTACACCGTTTGGTTTTCTTTTTATTTCTTTCCTCTCTTATTTCTCCTTTTGCAAATGTGGGTGGGACTTGAGAGAAAAGGCTGTGAGTTGACAAGTCTACTTGTTGAGTCAGTAAAAAAACCCCCCAAAAAACTAAAACAAAGCAACAAAACAAAACAAACAAACAAAACCCAAAAAACGGCTGAGAAAGGGTTTTGACAAAAAGGACAGGAACCAGACTCGGTGCAGTTTTCCATGTTGATTATAATCTACCTGAGAAGCATGTGCTGTTTTTTAACTCTCAAGATGCACCTTCAGAGCACAGTAAAAGGGACTGTTGTGTTTTCTGCAGAGAGCTGCATCTTTGGCTGATCTGAAATGGTACCTTGTACTTCAGCATCTCAGTAGGAGGCAGCCATGGCAGGTCCTAACAAAAAGTACAGGCATACTAGAGAAGTGACCTGTTGGCTTTCTGAGAAATGTGATACTTGCAAGCTGCCAAAATGACAAGGTGTTTTGTGCTGGTTCATTTTACAGAACTGGTGGGGATAGAGAAAATGAATTGGTCTGAACTGCTAGCAAATGAGCATTTGCATTTGGTAGCACTGAGATGTTTGCAGAACTTGTCAACATGAGTTACTGCTTTTTTTTTTCTTTGCACTGGAATTCAGCTGGAGATGTGGTGAGAAAAAGGCCTTTCAGAAACAAAGTTAATTCAATTCATAACCCCACACCTCCAGTTTTTGTATGCAGAAGACATTGATTACATGTTTAAAGTTCAATAAATATCAAATAGAGAAAAGTCTGACAGGAATGCATTAGCTTTGGCAAACAGTATGCTGTGCCTAATTTTTACCTGTATGTTGAACCACCAGGTTTTGAGGGGGAAAGGAGGAGAATGCAACATGCAGCAGCCATCCCATACAAGAGTGGTTGCTCCTGTTAGATTAGTACCCTTAGCTCCTCATATTCAAGGCAGATAAATACCAAATACTGAAACAAGTGTGAAGGGCTCATGAGGAATAAGATAGAATATGATGGTCTGTAGTAACTGAGATACCTACCAGGGTTTCTCTTCTTTCTGAATCTTCCAAGAAATCTTTCTCAAAAAAAAAAAAATAAAAAAAAAAAAAAAAAAAGAAAAAAGTTATGCCTTAAGAAAGGTTTTATTACTGAAAACATTCAAACCCTTAGTTTTCTATCACTACGGCTGTAGTATATATCTTGACTGTAATTTTGAATTTTTCTCTGTTGCTGCTCTATTTGCAGGAACAAAAGTATGAGAAAGTGAGTGTTTTGATATTAACTGTTTTGTTGTTTATTATGTATCTCAACAGGCCAGAAGGCTATTTCATATCTCTGTTTTTGTAGAGGCCTTGCTGTTCTCTAAAAGATTAGCAGGAGCATATCTATGTTCTGGTTTTACAGGCAGATGTAGGCAAGTTCTGCCCAGTCTGTGAAGGTCTGAACAGCAGCCGCTCTGCCTGAGCTGGACTGGGTGGCCCTGCAGAGGGAGATGAGATGAGGTTACTCAGGTGGCCAACCTCCCTCATGCAGAACTGTCTCCTGTGCAAGTAGGGATTAGGGAATGGGGTAGTAGTCTGGGGTCTTGTGTAGGAAGACAATATGGGCTTAAGGCCACCACAAATATAATTTAATATATCCCTGGAAATGTTCAAGGTCAGGTTGGACAGGGCTCTGAGCAACCTGGTCTGGTTGAAGATGTCCCTGCTTATTGCAGGGGAATTGGATTAGATGACCTTCAAAGGTCCCTTCCAACCCAAAACATTCTATTATTATATGATTTCATGAAATAAATACCTTTTCCCAGGATTTTTGAGTTATGACAACTGGGGTTTAACCTACTGAGCACAGGGATGAGAAAGAGTTTATGTAACTGATAGTAAATATGAGTTAAGAAAGTTTTCTGTGTCTCCCTCCCTGACTGTGGCTACTGAATATGGGAGTTTACACATAAGTGATCAGAAGGAATGTGCATGGCTGTATTTCTATGCCTCAGGGAAGTATGTAAATAAAAATACTTTGAACATCGCCCCAGCTATCTTGCAGAAAAGCATGGTGGGAGAGTATTGATGCTAATGAGATTAAAGCTAATTCAGATATAGTGTATCTACCCCAAGCAATGGTAGAACATAAATTGTAGAGGTATAAAATGACAGAGTGTATCCCGGAAAGCATGGGATTGTTCTACTTCCCTTCAGTTCTTCTTCTTTACGAAATTCTTCACTTTGCAAAGACTTTGGTTGGCACCAAACAGCTGACAGTGCTATGTAAAATGAACTTGGCACTGGGCACAAACAAGATTCTGTCTATTGCTGCCCATACCATAAGAATATGCAGCATCCAAAATACAAATAGGTGACCAGCAAAAATTACTCAATTTCAATTCAATTACTTGTTTTCAATTACTCAAAACATCTTCTGCTGTTACTCATTAGTGAATATAATTGCACCTTATTTTCTTCATAAATTACTGAATATGATCTTGGGAAGAGAAGAAGAGAAGAAATGGAGAAGATTGCTTGAATTTCTTCTCCTGTACAGTTTGGTTCTAACACATACAGGTCACTGGTGGCTTTGTATTTGGAAGGGTATGTGCCTTAGGAATTGTGTGGCAATTAAAGAATAGAAGACCTTATTAATGGAAGACTCTCCTTAATCTTTTTAAAAGAGTTAGTAGCATACACATTAGGTGCCTACAAGGGTTGTCTCTGTGGGGGTGTGGCATGATTACAATATTCAGTTGTCCTCCTTGGCAGAAGAGTAATAAAGAATAATACTTTTGACTGTCTTTCATGCAAAGCCAAAACTGGCTGCTCTAGACATGATGAGCAGTCAGTTCCAACCATATGTAAGATGAGCACTGTGTGGTAGTGACTAACTGTTGACTTGTGGGTCTGTTTGGAGGAGAGAGGGGCTACAAGCAGAGAACTTCTTTCACCCTTGCCTCCAGTGAAAGTGAAAACTTGGTTCTGTCAGTGCTCAAGACTGCTGATTAATGTTGCTTATTTTTTAAATGCTTATGTCATGGAAGGCTCTGCTGCTTCTCAGAACTGAGCAGCTTCCAGTTTACCAGGTGTTCCTTTTTAATCAGGGCAGTCAATTGCCTAACATTTTATAAAATGCCTTAAGTGAGGAAGTAATCAGCACTGTCTATCATAGCAAGAATAGGATTTGCAATCAAATAGTGACATGACTAATGTAATTGAAACATTATTACACTGTCAACTTCATATTCTTAGGCCATATGCCTCAAATTTGGTATGGGGTAAAAGAGTGTGTTATATCATATGGCACAGATAATGCAAGGTTTTGAAGTTTGCTGTAGAGCAAGCCCAGATAATAAAACGAGTGGGGTCCTTGTCCATCAGATTCAATTAACTCAGATATCTTACTGCTTTAATGAAGCTCAGAGCAGTGATGAGCAGGTGTGTGAGGAAAGTTCAGGCAAAAATGAATGCTGAAAACATCACAGAAACTCCTCTCTTAAAAAGGATCTCCTGAGCTGAAGAGAATGCTATTTTGAGCAGCAAACATAAGAACGTTCCAGGAAACTACTCCCATTCAAACTTGTATCTAATTATAACTCCCAATTCCTTTAATTCCCATAAGTGATACTTTCTCTTCTAACTTTTAGTAAGGTTATAGCATAATTCAGGTTGTAAGGGAAATAGTGTACCACCAATTATGATGTCTCTCATAAATGTCTATTGTATGGGTCGGAAACATTGCCCCTTTATTGAATCCTTGATTCAAAGGTGTAAAAAGAGACAAGGAAACCCCACCCAGGACATAATAATTTCTGATCACACTATGATTTTATCTTTCCTTTCCTCCAAGGTGTAGATGTGATTTCATTTCTTCTGTGTATTTCGAAGCAGTCAGCCAGTTTTTTTAGAGAGCAGGGGAGTTTAGCACCGAGGGAGATTAGCTTTTATGGCTGGAAGTGATTCATGAATTGGAGTGTCAGATCCATGCTCCCAAAGGACATATTTAGGAATAGAATTAAGGGCCAGTCTTGGAAGATGTTCAGTCCCAAATGGGGGGCAAAAAAGTGCAGTCAAATACATGAAGAAAGAAACATGGAACTTTCACTCCCTGTGTCACTGCAGAGGCGAATCAGTACAAGACCACCCTGAAGCATTTTTGACTTCAAACAAAAGTGCAGAGTAGAACATAACTGTCTTCTTAACATTTCTCATATCAGTTAAACTATTCTTAGAATGTGAAAGATTCAGCTGGGGCTAGTTTCCAGGGAATTACATTTCAAGTGAGGATAAAGGCTACCTGCAGCATTTCTGTTGTTTAGGGATTTGGTAGAGAGGTGCTTGGTGGATTAGTTTACTGTTACAGTTTCCCCACATTATCTTGCTCCTCTGTGAGACCTGTAGAGTAAGTTCAATTGACAGCTGCCGAGGTGATACAGAGCAGCTTATATTGTGTAAGACATGTTCAGATAACTTGCTTCTGTTTTGATGTGCAAACTAAGGGAGAAACAGCAGGAGAAGACAGGGTTCAAAGAAGAGGCAGAATGGGTTCAGATGTGAAGAGCTTTTCACCCAAGAAAGACTGAGTAGGTTGGCAAAGTTCAGAAACAGTAAGAATAAAGAAATATGAGTACTCTGAAAGACAAATCTAGTGGGAAAAGGCAACCTAGATGCCCCTACTTACTCTTTTGTGGTCACATAAAGTTGATCAATGAATCTGGAAGTCCAAAAGCACAACTGTAAGGTGTGCTCTGTACCACATCATAGCCTGGAAATTAGTTGTCACATGCTATCATTATCTTAGCTAATGTTCCAGAAGAATACAAAATAGAGGTAAATATTTGAATAATGAGGAGCAAGCAACTGTATCTAATACCTTTAGTTGTTTTATTTATTAAGCTGTGTAGTGATTCATGACCAAATCTAACTTCCTGGCAGTAGGAAATGATTTTTTTTCTAGCAGCTGAAGCAGCTTACATGAAGGGGAAAAAGTACGTCTCCAAAGCTGTTGGGGAAACTGTTCCCATTTGGGTGGGAGCCTGAAAACTCCCATTAACTCTCACTTTTAATGTTTGGCTTCTCTTTGTATGGAACATTAGTAAAATGGAAAAACTTAACATGCCTCCTGAAACAAATCTGAGATTTATCTGGCAGTTGGGCGTCCCTCTCCACACATCATTAGGCATGGGAGAATCTGTACAGGGGGAGGTGTTTAGCACATGAGTTTGAGTCACAGAAGATAAGTATTTCTATAGCAGCCACCTTTGAGGCAAGGGGAGAATGGAGGTTCTCTAGGGACAGCATAGCAGTGCCTGCAAGCTAGAAGCAGCTCAGTTCTCTTCATGACTTGTTGGTCTGTGTAAATCAGAACATTAGTACAGAGCTGAATGATACAGCATTTCTGTTAGTGGATGGACTGACCATTGATAGTCTTTATTTCAGTTGCCTTTTTTTTTTCCAGAATTTCAACTCGTTTTTGTCATTGAGAGCAAGTAATTTGAATAGAAGCTTTCATACTTGCAGACCAGATTGTTTATCTACTATTTAGTGCTGAGCAGATGGGATATTAAGTCCTGGTGATAACAGTTGTAAGCTTTAGGATGGTCTCCTGTGAAAAAACATAGCCTGAAGTATGTGATGCAACTTTCAAAGCTGTGTTTCTCAACTTCTTTGATTTTCAGGCTGTCTTAACATTTCCCTGCTGGAAGCATGGACCCCTGCACCAGTGAAGTTAAATGAACTGTCTGTAGGCTTGCTTTCTTCAGTAACCTGTGATAGATGTTGCACAAATAGGCTACGCATATCTGCCTACCCTGTCTACCCCTAAACTTATGGGACAGGTTCATTAGCCAAAGGGGAGGGAGGGTGTGCTTCAACTCCAGAAGGGAAGTGCTTGGGTTTTTTGATTATATCCAACTTACAATACACATAATTGGAGGAGAACTGAAGAGGAAGGTGGTGGGCAAATCTCATCTCACTCAGCAGGGTTGCTGTGTTATGCCTACAACTTGATACCAAAAAAAAAAAAAATGAGCCTGAAAGCATGTTGATGGAAAATATATTAGATATATGTCCACTGTGACACTTTGGTCAGGAAATAGTCAACCCAACTTCAAACTGTGTTCTAAAGGTTTAAGATACTGCATGAGACAGTAATGGCTTTCTCATGTGCACTGGATATTGAAGTTATCTTAGGCTGCCGTATTATCCTAATGCTGTTGAGGAAACTGGAGGGAACTCCAAGAACAGTTTAAAACATGAGTGTGAGTTGGGTAATCACCTTAGGAAAAAGTTCTGAGAGCAGTATGTGCAAACTGACAGCTCTGTTTTGGGGAAAGTGCATCATTACAAACAACAGAATAGGGTACCCACTAGTAAAGCAGAGAATGATTGATTTTAGTTGTTAGGATTGAGTAGCAAGAGGAATTGAGAAATCTAAGGTTAATAACCAGAAACACTTTCTAGATGCGAGGTCTGTTAGGGCTTTGAAAGTGTCTTACAAGGAAAATTATGGTAGTGGTGTAATTAGGATAGTCAAAACTGAAGCTGATGAATCACTAATAAAAGTAAGAACCTGTGTCAGGGTAAAAGCAGAGTTAAATACTTAAAGATTTCTCTTACCCTGTTAAGAAGCTTCAGCAAGATAAAGTGAAAACTGTGTTTTGAAGATGATAAATGTACCTCTCTAACTATATACCCTGTTTCAGGTTCCAAATTTCTCTTTAAGCAGCAAATCCCACAGGGTGACCAATGGCAGAATTTTTTTTTTCCCCTCTGAGTCTTGAGAAAAATCAGCAAAGTCATAAAAGGAGGAACGTGAAATTGCTGTCAAAGTGAATTGCACTACGACTGGCTGTTTGTGCTGCTGAAAGTGCCAAGTTTACCAGCATACAACCATAAATTCCTTTAAAGCTTTCTAGTAACTTTGGAACTCAGATATTTACTGAATGTACTCTATCACAAGTGGGAAAAGTCATCACCAGCAGTAATTTCTTTCCTTAGCACTTGCTATTTGTGAAGAGTTATTTGTCTTGAGCCAAATAAAGGTGCATTTTGAGATTTCTATGTATTTGTACTATATAGTGAATAAGAAGAATGATGCATGTTTCAAAGTACTTCTAAACATCTTCATTTTCTTTAGGTGGTGTCCTGCCTAATACAAATAATTCTTAAATACAGGGACAATAATATGCATTTTTAACGCATCTCCTTGAAGGACCAATTTGTCACTTACTCTGAGACTCTGCAGTGGTGATGCAGTGTGCTGATACCTTAAAATGAAAGTCGGTCAAACTGACTTTTGTTTTAAACTGACAAACTGACTGACTAAACTTAAATCCCCTTGCTATTGAGAAAAGCAATAAGGATCACATTTTTGTTCAACCTTTGGTGACTCTGTACTGTCCCAATGGAGTGTCTGTAAGAGTTAGTTTCTGGACAGCAGTCATTAACGGTTTGTTTCATCCTACTCCCAGGTAATGAGAGTGGTATTCTTCTGTTCTTCTGTCCAGCCTGCACCAATGTCTTAGCTACAGGATATGCTTTTTCTGTCTTCATTGATGTCTGTATTTAATAGACCTTTCCAATTTTTTTTAATGTGATTTCAGCTTCAAAACAATTTGCTGAAGAAGTCCTGAAAGCACACAACGACTGCAGGAAAAAACACGGAGTTCCCCCGCTGAAACTCTGCAAGAAGTTAAACAGAGGAGCCCAACAGTGAGTTCAGTCCTTTCTTTTCTCTATTGAGATTTGACACTTTTACCCATTAGATTCAATTGTGCATATTGCAAAAATATTTGCCTTTTGACATGATGATACTAAAGGAAGACTTACTGAGTAGCAAGTGAGGGGTTCCACTCTTGTCCTTTCTTCATCACCTAGCTCTAGCCAGTTACATGGATGTTTCTGTGGTCACAACTGTATAAATCTTTTCTGGACCCTTTTTCAGACATGGACTACATCTGGTATGTCTTCTCTGGTAGTTGTCTAAAATATGCTTCACCACCACTTCTGTCAGATGATGGATTATCATCCGCAGGAGAATATCCACTGCTGCTGAAATAGTGAGATAAAGAACTTTTTCATGGTAAGAAGTGGTGACTGGTCTAAGATCAGTGAAATCAGAAGGAATCAGAAGGAATCATCTATCTCCCTGCCCCAAAAGCAAAAGTGCTATATATTCTCTATTCTCTCAGGAAAGAAGCATCTTACCTCTTCTCCAGTGCTGAAGACTGCACAACTTCTTGACAATGTCTAATGTACAACGAATCCATCTTTCTGCTCTCTGACTTAAGTCTTTCTTACACAAATTTGAGTCTGATACTGCTTATCTTCTTTACTTGTAGTTACAACAGCCAGATTAATTCCTTTCACTTACACCAACATTTTTCAAAAAGTAAATTTAAAAACTCTTCATTTTCTTCAGGCTAATCCTCACAGTGCAAAAGAAATATAACTGAAGGGGTAAATGCTGGTTAAACTATTCAGAAAATAAATGTCATCCCATAATAGCTAAATAGTGGCCAGTTTGATCCCTACAGATATAAGATCTTATGTCCCATTAGGCTCTTCTGTCATAACCATGCAGACTTCTCTGTGCTGGCTGGCTGCGAGCCAGAATGGCTGTAGTTTTCCAGAACCTGATTTACCATCCCAGCCTGGTGCTGCACTGTCACACAGCACTAGCTCCTGCACTCCCAGACCAGTCATCTCTGCCAGCTGTTGTGCTGTACAACACACCAAGTATGTGGCATATGGACATGACCTTGGCAGCAAGTAAAATCTTGGGACTTTCACTTTTTTTTTTCTTGAGACACCATAATAACTGAATACAGTATTTCTAAAAGATGGAATGCCAGTGACTCATCCATGTACCTCTGTAATCTGCTGGGGCTTTCCTTCTATTCTTTTATGGGTTGTTTTGTTTCTGTTTTACTTGATGGCTCACAGGGAGGAAAAGATTTCATTGACTTGTCAATAGCACTTGTTGTGTCTCCAAAGTGCTGCACTTGGTTTGAACAAGTCAGCCTGTATGAATAGTTCAGATTATTCCATCAAATATGCATTGCTCCACATTTATCTCTAAGTGTGCTATTGCCCTTGCTGGGTATTTTTAGATCCTTCAAAAATGCCTCACAGACCTCTCTGGTTTCAGCTGACTTGCCCTGTTGTGATGAATAGCAATAGGAAACCTTTGGTTGCAGTCTGTAGCTTGACTGGTAAGAATTAAAAGACACATGTCCAGAGACTGGTAAAACTGATTGATAACAAGAACCAGAAATGGTTTGATCTAAATAAATGAAATTTAAGAATTCTCATATTTGTCAAGACAGATTTTGCATATTCTTAAATTCAAAGAAGAATTTCATCTTTTCTTTAGGTGTATCTGATACCTTAGTTGGTATGTATTTGGTGGATCTCTGGGTACTTTTCTGTGCTGCTCTATCTGTGTTGAAAATTGTTTGTTTCCAACTATTTTCAGTTCCAATAACTGTGACAGGTTAGATGAACTGACTATTAGATCCCTACTTTAGTGTAAGATGAGTCACCCTCAGCAGGTGTCTGTTTATCTCTGACTGTAATGAAGCATAGGGTGATGATCTCAGATGAAAATCTCATACTTTCAACTGCCTGAGCTGGAGTGAATTAATCACCCTTTGTCTCAAATCCTTGGCAGCTTCATCCATCTGCAGTGTGTACTTTGTTCCACTCTTCCCTCTAGCTTGGGATGTGGGAATCCTTGAAGCGAAAATCTATGGAACTGTGGTAATATAGGGCATGAAGGAGCATCTAGAGATCCTCAGTCTGGGATCTAGCAGACTGACAACTGACAATTTTTCATTATCTCTAAATTAGTGGATATAGCTAAATACATTTTTTTGTTTGTTTGTTTGTTTTGGTGGGAGAATTAGGACAGAAGGAAATTAGAACCTAATGACTGAAGTACTAGATTGGGCCAAAATGTTCAGCTGGACAAATTTCCTGTGTCTGGCACATACCATGATTAGGGAAGGAGTAGAAGGACAAAACAAATGTGATGATCTTCCCCCCATTATCTTCTCCCGGGAATTACAGAGTTATCTGAGAAATTATGTTTTTCCTAAGCAGTAGGTCGTCTCCTCATTTATTTGTTGCTGTTGTTTAACAAGCCCTGAAGATTCTCCCCCACATACACACACTGTAAATTAGTCTCTCTCTTTTTTAAACCCACATGGGCTTAGGTGTCTGCACTGTCCTGTGGCAATGACTTCTCCCACACAGTGTGGAAAAAGTGTTTTATCTCACTTTTGAATCTACCACTTGTTGGTTCTCTGTTTTGCTTCCTATTTCTTGTGCCATGAAAAATAACAAAGGTCTTTCCAATTTCACTGTCTTTGCACTGAAGCCTTTCCAGTGTTGAATAAAGAGAATAATTGTTTTATTCCTGGTGTCCTTCTTAACCCTATTGTTGTAAAACAGTAAAATAATTCCACACTCTCACACATGTAAACCCCTATAGGAAAAGTGCTGCTTATTCCTATTTGGTTTACACAGTTGTTGCCTCAGAGTCTACATGTGGTCCTCTTCTCTTCTGTCCTGTTGGCTGGCACATTACTCTTTTTTTGCCTTTGACTTTTTTTTTCATTTGTAAATGTCAGGTTTTCATGCTTGCTTTGACTGAATCTCCACTTCTGTCTTTTTTTCCAGTCTCACTGAGAACATATAATTTACTCCCATGAGGGACATAGAAATGTCAGGAGGTGACACTGTAGCAATTGCTCAAGTACTTCCCTTTCCACCAGCAGCTGCAGCTAAGGATGACCAGTGGATTTCCAGGTGTTGGGCAAAATGTGGTGGGAGGAGAGCTGCCCTTTGATTTCTTCTAGGCCATTCTCACCAGTGATACAAATGTTCATGAAAGACAGGGAAAATGGCCTCTAAGCCTTCCCTTTGCCTAATTCGTAGATCTGCATAAGCTTCAAGCATCCCTGGTTTCAGGGTTTTGCAGTCGATGGCCCAAAGCCATCATCTTTCAGCAAAATTCCTTGGTTGCATCTCCTTCTCTTCCACCTGTTCCTCCTCCACTCTGCTCGTTGCAGCTGTGGTTCCTGACCCAATGTGTGTATTCCTTTGCTAGGTACGCAGAAGAACTGGCTACCACGAGGGTCCTCAAGCACAGCTCTGAGTCTGCTAGTGGAAAATGTGGAGAAAACCTAGCATGGGCATCCTATGACCAGTCAGGTGAGCTTTCTTCTCTTACTGTCTCACAGACACCAGATAAATTGCTTATCTCATGTACTTGAACTCAGAGTATCTGGCTGCAAGAGTTCTGTAACACGTAACTGGCAGTCTTTGGTTTGGATGCTACAGGAGATGAGTTTGGGCCAGGCTTACAGCCTGTGGTGAACCTTTGAAGAGATATTCAGCAGGCTCTTCCCTCCTTGCTTCCTCCAGTGGGCAGGGCTCATGCCTCAGCCTGCAGGGACAGCAGGTGGGATGTATTAAAAGTGACCACTTGTTTTCTTTATTTCAATCTACCCTTGGAATTTCCAGCATAGCCTCTAGGAAACAGGAGCTCTTTCCTGCAGTCTGTGTTTGAAGGACCTGGAAATTTCAGTGAGTTTTAGATCCATAGGCTCCTTTTAGTTCCTCTTCAAGTGCCAGCTCTAGTCCCAAATAGGTACTCTTTCATGTTGAAAAAAAACCCATGGTGGAAAAATACAATTTGATCTACTCATATTTGGCATTTTGTCCTTTGCAAGAGTGTGAGGCAAGGGTTCAGAGCAGCATGGGAAAACACAGATGTACAGCAAAGTTTGCATAGTGGCTATGACTCAGTGGCTGAGCTTATTTCTTTCTTCTTATTTGTGTTAATGGCCAGTGCTCCTTCCTCCTAGGTTAAAGTCACAGAATTCCCACTTAAAGGAGCTGGAAATGGAACACACAAATCTTTCTACATAATGGCTGTCTTTTCCTGGATCCAATTTGTTCTCTTCGATGCACTGTTTCCATACATAACTTTCCAGTTTTGAGCAGTTTAGCTGTGTTTTTTGGTTTTGGGTTTTTTTTAATCCTCAGGGTGGAATGTCTTATTGAGAAAATTAAACTACATCCTCTTTTGTTCTTTTCCAATCAGGATCACTCCAAGTACCAGAATGAGAAAGCTAGTTTTTCAAAGAAAGTTATCTTCCTGTCTGGGCTTAGTCTTCATCTTTGTGGAGCTGGTTCATTCTTCCTCTTTTTCTCATATAGTTCCCTTTGGATAGTTAATTTGTACCCTGCTCAATGAGGCTGAAATTTGGATTAAGGCATCCATTCACAGGCTTAACAAAGGCAGGCAATGTCTTCTGGTTTCTTCCCCAGATAAAGCAAAACTCAATAAACCTCTAGCATACTCTGTATTCTCTCTCAAAAAGTGATGCTGCTGTTTATTTTGGCTCTTACCAAGTTCTGTAATAATGCCAGAAGATGCATTTCTTGTTTCAGAGAAGATTGAAGCTTTCAACTATAAAGCCTTCTAGTCTGACTCTTCTCTGGGTATAAGAATACCTTGAATTGTATTCAGGATTTTAGAGTTACATACCCTAAAGCTGTTGCTGAAAATACGTTTATCCCTGTAATCCAAGAAATAGTTGACAGCTGTTTCCTCCCTCCAATCCTGCAGGAACTGCTCTGTGGCAGACTTCTCTTTGTCTGTGTTCAAGTAAGTGAGCTGTCATCTGCCATTAATGTGAGAGACCGCAGCCTGCGCTGGCAGCTGTAGGATGTCAGGCTTCTCAGGATGCCTCATCTCATTTCTCATGTGTCAGGAGGCTGAAGGCAAGCACTGGATGTCTAAATTCTGTTTGGGATGGCTGATGTGGTCGTGAAGAACGTGCTGTGTTGCCTGTGAAAACACTGCAGCTTATAAATTCTAGGGAGTTCATAAGAGAAATCCACTGTATGTTATCACCCAAACCTGTTACAGGAGGAACCTGGGTCTCCTACAGACTGGGACTAATGGGCAGAGCAGCACAGGCACTGCCTGCCTCAGCCCTGAGGAGCATGTTCTGACTGAGAGCCTGCCTTGCTGCATCTCTTGGTATCTAACACCAGGCCTATACAATACTGTTAAACAAAACAAAGTAAAATAGAATAAGCACCTGCATGAAGAACACTGAAAGTAGAGAATTACTTGTGAAACCCATTAGTATGATTTTATTTTAGATAGATATTTAATTTCTGAGGTGAAGTTGAATCTTCTTCTACCTTCTTTCCCCTCATATTGGTGGGAGGAATGTTGTGATAACTTAGTTTTTAAGTAGATTACCAAGATGCTGCCCATCCTTGCAGAGAAATATGTCCTATATGATCTTATTAGAATGTTTTTAGCAATTTACTCGGTGGGATTACTTAAAGATTTAAGAATTCGTTGGTATGAGGAGACAGTAAGGCAGGGCCCAGTGAAATTAAATGTTAGGGGGAGCTGAGCACAGTCATAGGGCTGCCACAACATTGTGTTTCCAATGGTGAGGCTGTGAATGTATCTCCAGGCTTGCTCACACTAACACACATACACAGCATGTGCATACATATATATGCAGAGCAGCACAAACTAATGCAGTTAGCATTGAAATGAACAGCACTGGTGGCCTCTTCCTGTTCCCCTTTTTGGCTAATTGCAATGATATATGTTACTGGAATATATAAAACTAAATTATTATACATATTATGCATATTATAAATACAAATACATATGTTTTTAGTATTTAAAATAGATATAATCCGTATTGCACAGTGTTAAATAATATATGATTATATATATACCTCAGTAGCAGAAATAGAATTCCAGTGTGCATCCCTGCAGTAGCTAAACTCAGACAGTTTGCCCAGTAGCTCTCCTGGATACCGGTCTCCCCGGTAGCTTTCACCTGGACAAACCAATCCCTGTGGCTGCAGTTCCACTCCAGTTGCCAGTACAGTGCATCTCACACATGCAGGTCCCTGGATGCTGACCAGAACCCCACTTGTCCCTGTGGTGGGCACACACTTCTGTAGCAAATCATCCCAGAGCACTTCACCTGCTCAGCAGCTAGTCCAGCTTGTTCTTTGCTAGTGCACATACACTCACACCCATGCTGGTGCTCCAGACACAGGTCCCTGCAATCCCTGGTCTCATACCAGTTGTTGGCACTCAATCCCCCACATACCCACACAGAATAGAGCTACTCACTCAGGAGAATAGTGAAGAAATGTCATTTAATGAAACAACAGCACAACTGATGAGATTATGAGAGTGGTAACAGCAGAAGAACTTGACTCCAGGATTGTTAGTTCAACATATGGACTGACCCCATATGGTCACTCCTGTGACCCTGTGAGGCAGCTTGAGTCACAGTCAGTGTGGCTGTGCTGCAAGCTCCTAGCTTGGGTAAATAAAATCACTATGCTGATTCTGGACTTAGTTTTGGGCAAAACTGTACTTTGACACTAGTTAAAGGATTTTTTGTAAGTTTTTATGTAAGGTATGTCCATCATGGTACTCTTGCAAATCAGTAGAGTGAGATTCAGCCTGTTCTGAAATGAACATCTAGTAAGTCTAATCGAGCAGGTCATCTGTCAGCTATCACTAGGAGAAGGGTGGAGTCCAACTGTGTTTCCATAGAGAAAGTGTTGAAACTGTGAGTGTGGTTTATAGCTATGCAAAGAGGAAGGACATTTTTAAAAAACCAACAGTGCACTAATTGGTTCTGCAAGTGGGGCAACAGAAGAGAAGCTGCAGGACAAATCCACATGCTTCTTGATAGGAGTAAACTTTATTATTTCTACTATAATTGGGAATGATGGGTGGCAGTGATTTCTTTTCTGTGTTCTTTCCTTCTGATTGAAAAGCATCTTGAACAGCAACCAACCCCTGTTTTGGTGGAACTTGGGGGCAGTGGGAGCTGTTTTCAATGAAACTTTGAAAAGCAATCAAAACAGATCCTAAATAGGACTGCATAATTTATTCCATAATACTCTTAAATGGAAATATTGTGGTAGTTTTCTGAAAGGGTAAGTCTGAGGATGCAAGTTGCTGCTAAAGCAGGCAGGCTCAGTGCTCTGCTGACCCTTCTGCTGTTTTCTCTCTGGAAGTCTGGGGGTCACTGGGCTTACAACAGTTTTTCCTTAGTGCCCTGTGTGCCATCTGTCACTTTCAACACTAGTTTGGCTTCTGTTCCACCATGGCATTCTCTACTGCTCCCGAAAGCACAAAGAATGAGAAGAAAAGTATTTCAGAGGAAAGAGAGAGTGTTTAATCACTAGGTACTTACCTGTCTTCTCACATGGTAACAACTTCAACATTGGACTCTCCCTGTCATCTTCTGTGGCACATGACAGATATGATTCATTCCCTTCACTGACAAGACACTTCTTTAATATAATTTCAAGACAATTTGTCAAAAATTGCTTAGTCCTTTGGTCACTTTCTCTTTTGCTGGAAACAAGTTAGTCTTTATTTTCTCACAGCTTATGATGCTATGACTCTTTTAATTCAAGGATGATGACAGCAATGCCATATAATGATAACCTGATCCTGCATGTGAAAAATGGAGCATAGTAATCGCCTTCTAGTCTTTCATTGCCTGGCTTCAGTAAGTTGCAAGTTTTCATCCTTGAAGCCTGGGAATTAACACATCATAGACTGTGCTGCCCAGCTATGCTCATTGTCTTTCAGGTACGAGATTGAGATAGTCTTAGCTGAAGCCCTTGCCATCTCCCTTGAATTAAAAAGTTAACAAATTTTCACACAATAGTATTCTTTAACTGAAAAGCAAGTTAATTATGAAGAGGTACTGTGTTTGTTAAAACTTCCGTGTTTCCTGCAATACTTCCATTATGAAAATTTTAAGTTCTGTCACATGCAGCACACTTCTTAGAACTACAGTAAGCAGGCTGAGAATTACTTTCTCTTTAAATACTCTTTTTGCTGTATCACACTGATGCATTAACAGAGGGAATGAAGTGCTGGTACCAGTGGGAATGCAGTCCTACATCTGTAAAAATACTACTTATATAGTGTAGTCACTTCAGCACTTGTATACATAAAATACATGGGCTTCATAAGGCCTGATATGTCAGCAGTGACATTCTGTACTTCTGTTCCACCCAGCTTACCCCAAGCACTTCTAAATCCTTCATAGTTTTCAAGTATAGAATGGGACAGGACAATCTGCTTGCTTTGTTTACTGTGTGCTTTTTCTTTTCCCCTTGTATTGCATAAGGATTGCTCCTTGCTTTTTTTTTTTTTTTTTATCTTCAATTTAGCTTTGGTATGAATAACAAATGAACAAATAAATATGTGTTACATACTTCAGCCATAAAACAGGTCTACAGGGTTGGGTGTTTGGCGCAGGGGGAGCAGGGAAAGAAGAAACAGATTGTTATTCCTGAAACTTTTACTCTGGGAAGCAAGAGAGGTTTTGCTACCTTTTTATGCAGAAGATGTTATTTGACTCTACTAAGCACTATTCCTAACAAGCAGTGTGGTATATAAGTTCACAGTACTTCCAAGTACTTCCAAACCTTTCAAGAGATGGCATTTCATTCAATATTTTCTTTTCAATGACAGCTCTGACAATCAGCTTCCCAGGCTAGCAGCATCATCCTTTTAGCTGACTTCAATCATAAGAAACTGAAGTTTAAAGAAGGTAACACAGTGTCTGACTTCTAGAACTGCACAATTTTAAGGCTTTTTGCTGCGAAATAGCCAAGTGTGAGTCATTGCTGTTCTGCAGCCAACAGTCCACCAGGGACCAGCATTCTTCATGACGGTAGGCTTAACAGCATTGGCAGCTTGCTATGAAATCTACTGGCTTTGTGTTGATGATACATCCTGGAATGCTAAGCAGAAATTTCATTATTGATGTAGCTCAGGGGAAAACCTGACCCCTTTCATGCCTCCTCCCCCCAAGTGTTTGACACAAGAATTTCCTAACAACCAGTAATGGAAAAGAAGTAACATTTGACTTTTGACTGCATAGCGTCTGCAGATTCTGGTCTGAGCTACATCTCTGGATGTAGTCATAGTCCTTATACAGCTGTTGTCACTGAAAGCCTTTGATGTGTTGAGACAGTGCTGGACACACAGACTTCCACACAGAAGCAGCTCTTAAGCATGTATATTAGAGATTTCTGACTGTAGTACCCCAAGTTATAGTGTCTCAAAATGGACCATCACAATGGCTGAAGTGCTAAGTAGGAACAACTAAAGATAAATGCACTCAGAAATCTAAAGTATTCAATGCTGATGAGAACATAGGAAACTGGAGGACATCTGAAATGTCATTTTTCTTTGGTTTATCTGAGCTGAAAGGCAATATCTTCATCCACCTGCATTCATAGGTCGGAGGCCTCCACGTGGAATAGGTCCCTGTGCCCTTTTGCTTAGAAAATCTGCTATGCTTAGGCATTTTCAAACATATTTCAAGAGGAAGGATCTGATGAAAGCTCTATATAGAAGCCTAACAAGAGGAGCACTCATCCAAGATGAGGGAAATGTGTCTTCATTACCTTCCAAGCTGAAAGTTACAGAAGGTTCTGAGCAGAAAAAAATGTGAATTCAATGTGTTAAGATTTCCAAATGTTTCTTTGAGAACTAAAAGGATTGCTGGCCCATCTTGATCCAAATGCCATGCCACACAGACCTCTCTTGTACAAAGAGTTTTCTAACTTCAGCCTTGTAAAGTGAGAATTGATGGATGGTCCTGTTTCCTGATTCATTGGTGATAGTGTAGCACTCATCATCAGCTGTGTTCTACCAGGCGAGCACCTTGCTGCAGAAGTCTTCTCTGAACAGGATGAACTCTCTGTGGTTCTAAAGCTGTGGGTTACCTGCCCAGGCTCTGCCAGACACATGTTCCCAGATACTCCAGTGCAGAAACCGATGGGCTGTATTTATGTCAAGCAGGGCTGAAATCATTGGTGGCATTGGTGGCATGAGGTGCTTAACTGAAAGAATTGGACTAATTAGTAACTTAGTAAATTAATAAATAAGAACAGTAGCTGGGAAGCTGCCTGGTGGAAAAGGACCTGGGGATGCTCATTGACAGCTGGCTGAGTATGAGCCAGCAGTGTGTCCAGGTGGCCAAGAAAGACAATGGCATCCTGGCCTGCATCAGTAACAGTGTGGCCAGCAGGATAAGAGAAGTGAGGATCTGCCCATACTTGGTACTAGTGAGGCCTCACCTCGAATGCTGTTCAGTTTTGGGTTCCTCACTACAAGAAGGACATTGAGGTGCTGGAGTGTGTCCAGAGTTGGTTACGAGTCTGGAGCACAGCCTGGAGTGGCTGAAGGAGCTGGGCTTGTTTGGCCTGAAGAATAGGAGGCTCAAAGGAGATCTTCTCACTCTCTGTAACTACCTGAAAGGAGGTTTTGGCAAAACAAGGGTCGGTCTCTTCTCCCAGGTAACAAGGAACAGGATGAGAGGAAAAGAGCTCAAGTTGTGTCAGGGTAGGTTTGATTTGATATGAGGAAATATTGGCACTTAAGAACATAGTTTAGTGGTGGACTTGACAGTGCTGAGTTAATGGTTGGACTCGATGATCTTAAAGGTCTTTTCAAACCTTTGCCATTCTATGATAAAGGTAGCAATAGCTATTGTGAAAGAATAAAGACTTTGTTACTTTTATATACTACCATGTTACCTACATCTCAAAAACCCTTTTGAGTAAAAGGACTTTCTTCATGTTTCCAGAAGTTCTTGCTAGCTGTTAACAGAAGATCTTGCTGGTCAGGCTGTAAGTGAGCTACACTTTGGTGTTTATGTCATGATTCCACAGCACATTTCTTTTGTCTTTCAGGAAAGGATGTGGCTGACAGATGGTACAGTGAAATAAAAAATTACAGCTTTCAAAACCCAGGGTTTTCTTCTGGGACAGGTAAGTTCAGACTGGACACTGTCTTTTCAAAAACACAGCTTCTGTTTTAAGAAATTGCCTAGCTAACTTGTTTGATATTTTTCAGAAATCTGTCTTTTTCGTAGAAAAAATATTAGTCTAGGAAAAAAATAATTTCCCTAAAGTTTTATGTTAAAAACTGACAGAAGGATAAAAGGAAACAGAAATGAGAAAGAAAGCAGCATTTATTGGCTTTTTTTATTAATGTATATATCCTCCAACTCCAAAGTTTTTAACAGGCAACTTATTTTTAAGTCAAATGAATTTGTAGGAAATACTAAATTGGAATCTTATGGGTGTCTTACTAAATGTACTGTGTTGTTTATATTCACATGTGATTTCTACTGAATGATATCACTCTGCTCACAGAGATCACTTCACTTAAAATTTGGAGATCAGGAAGAGGCTGTTGGCTGCATATTGACAATCTGGTGCAGAATGAACTTAAGGACATTGTTCTTGAATACTGCTCAAGCAAGAGAGATATCTGAAGTTGTTTCAGATGAAGAAAATCACATTTCTCTCCCATGGGATTTATCTATGCATAGAGGGAATAACTGATGAAGCAGCACAATGCAGGGGTGGCTATTAAATTAGGCAGAAGCCACAAAAACAGTGTTTTTTTTAACAGTTGCACATGCGAACACATGGGGGAGTATGAGATGGTTAAAGCAAGTGAATAATAGTCACTCTCAGAACTGCTGTTCACACTGCAGAGAGTAACCACCGTGGTGGTTTGACCCTGGATAAACGCCTGGTGTCCAGCAAAACTCTTTCAAGGCCTTTCTTCCCCGCCCCTCCCCCCCTTTTTTGCCTTCCAGAGGGAGGAAAAAAGAAAAAAAAAACAGCTCGGAATTTACAGCTGGAGGTAACAACTGAAAGAGGAGCTTTGATTAATACCCCGGTCAAAGCAGAACTTAGAGTAATGCTTAAATTTATTACTAACAAACTAAAAACTAAAAGTAAGAAATAGAAACAGGTTCAAAACACCTTTCCACCACCACCCCTTCGTCTG